>NHOR01000061.1:0-122599 GCA_002287245.1 Trypanosoma congolense | reverse complement strand
TCGCATTCGCAAACACCGTGATGAATTCATCCAAACGCCCAGCAGACCTGGCGGCAATAGCTCCTGCGCGCATGGATTTTGCGTGGAGTTCTGAAAGTTCTTCGTCAACAGTTCCCAAAGCAGTCATAATTTTTTCCAAAATGCTTTCGTTCACCTCGCACTCCGAAGACTCGTGAAAGTGCAACTGCCAATCGAGAAACTTGGATGCGTATTTGTCACGTGTCTTCCTTAATTCTGTCAGTTTTTTGCGCCGTCCATGGTGAAACGTCTTTTAATTTCCGGCTGAGACTGCATATGGCGCCAGCTGCCTCCGTGGGGATGGCCTTGGGAAAATACGAACACACACATGGTACCGGTAACGATGCCATAAACATACCCGCCATCAACCACCACACGGAACCAGCATCCGCCATCATCTTGTGTCGCTATCAATTTATCCCTCACTACCTCGCTTTAAAAACAAAAAAAACAATCTTAAAAAAGTACGCACCAATTAATTCCCATGAAACAGAAACAAGCTACCATATACAAACAACATTAAGCAGACAAAAATCAACACTCCCATAAAATTATACCAAACCACATTTCCCAAAACCAATTTCTCACCATAACCTCGAAAAAATCACGTTCATTACCATTTTCATTGTTAATATACGAATTGTTCCCACAGAGGAATATTCCGTGGGACGGCCTTCCATTTTAGACCGAGAGCAGCGCACCGACAGACGATCCATGATCATCCATCACTCAATAACGAAACCAATATTCCATGGACACCTGTTGCGGCATACTCTCTCCATCATCCATATTCAAATGCCATTCCCCTCCAACATTTCCAGCCGATCACTCCTCCTCCCTGAAATCGTTAATCCTCGACAGGAGGAACATCCTCTCCAAGTATTCCGCGTACCTCCGAAGATTGATCGAGAAGAGGGATACACTGTCATCATCAGTACTCCGGTCACTTATCATACTTATGATACTGCTTTCTCCATCATCCCAAAAGCTTCCCTCATCCACTGATATGCTTTCATCCGACATGTTGTCCCTCTGCAGGTTGTTGGACATTGTTGATATTCTCTCCTTAAGCCTGTTCTGTATTTCAAGAAAATAAATTCTTAAGGAATATTCACATTGGGAGAGAACTTGTCATTTTACATAGAGGGTGGTTAATAATCAGAGGGTCACTGATCAGCCATCACACACAAACTAAACCAACACTTCATGACATACATATATGACACCATCTCTAACTCCCCTTCCCCCCACAAAACGCTTTCCCTCATTTTTCAGTGATAAACAATCACCCTCAATACGTTTGTTCTCATTAAGAATAATAATTTCTCTCAAACTAACCCTAAGGAGCAATCATCGGGAAATGCATTTGGGGTGATAGAATTATGAGCGTAAGGGTCTAACTATCCCACTCTCATTACTTGAAGAACTGTTCTCCTTCCCCACTCAACATCTCTCGCATAACACGTAACCACGCTCCCCTCCAGAGATAATCTCAACAAGAGTCATTTTCACTAATCATCGGGTTCACAAACAACTCCCCTGCGAGACCTTTTCTCGATGGTCAGCCTTCCTAGGGAAAGGGTGTGAAGAATTTTTTGAATAGTGCCCCACGGTTTTTTAGTGAATCCCTCCCCGAAATAAGATCACAACGAGAAATACAAAAGCGACAACTATGAGGGTAAAGCGAAAAAGTTCCACCATGGGTGAACCACCAGCGGGGCATAGGGTTGTAATTCCTTGTTGGGGTTTCTTAGAAAAAAAATAGGAAGCAGAAGATGAGATCTGGAGAGGAATATTGGTAGATGAGTAGCCAGCATGGATGCTAACACTTTTAGGAAATGAAGATGGGATGATGGTGGGCATGGTGATCGTTTTATTTCACCACTCACTTATTTTCCCTCCAGAGGACAGGCGCCATTATCATTGTTTTTTCCCTTGATAACCCTTCCCGAAAATAAAATATAAAGAGGGAATGCATTTCTAACTGTATACTCATTTTACACCAGCATGTGTTTGCGAAAAAAAATTGATCATGAAAATAAAATTTACATGTTTTAGAAACCAGGCCATGGTCGGGAAGAAATTGGAATATGAACGAGATACCCCACGTGGAATAAGGGACCTGGATGAACGAGGGTGTAGGGTTTAACTATCCCCTCCCCTCCCATAACTTTGAGAACTGATCTCTCTATCCCCCCTACTTCTACCCTCTAGCTCCTTTTCTACTTTCCTAAATGAAAGATGGGAAAAAAGGAGAATGATAGGTAGTGGAGTATCTTCCTCATTGGGGGTGCAGAAGTGGATTTTTTAATGGGTGTCTTTAGATCAATAGGAGGCACTTAGAAACCATGGACATGAGGGGGTTATGAATGCTCCGCTTGCTTCCTCTACTGTGGCCAGTGGGGAGGAGATATTTTCGCTGTTGTCTTGTTCGGCCTCTTCGACGGTAGTGGTGCGGATTTTAAGGCGGAGGCACGTATTCCTTGTCGTGGTTGGTATTTGTGTTTGTTTTGCGCTTTTTGGTGATTTTCATTCTCTTCGTTCTTGGGTTTTTCATCCTCGTGTTTATTTTGTCCTTGTGTTTGGTCATCTTGTCGTACAGCGTTTAGCAATTCTGTCCACCAGGGCATGTGTTTCGCGGCGTCTGTACTGTTATAGTACATGGCGCATACTTTCCCGTTTCCGCCGCACGGGTATTCGCTTTTCTCACCTTCCCCTACTTGGAATCTCTCTTTGTACTTGTCACCAGGCTTTTTTTCCAGTTTCGCCAAAAAATCCTCCAGTGCATCCTTCAAATTGTTTCCATTTGCATCGCTTTCCAAACAGGGCTGTGTGATACTGTCCCACGTTGCTTTTATTGTCTCTTTTACTTTTTCTCCCGTTCCACTGCTATTCCACCCTTCATCGTCTTGAACGCCTCCCAAGGCACTCTTCTCCTTGCCGCAAAGCTTCTTCTTGCCATGGCTGCTATCACCAAATGGCCATCCATTATTTCCGGGTGTGCACAGACAAACTAAGTCGTGAGGAGCGGAGTGTCCGGGCCAACGCGGTTGCTGGTTATCCTGGAATTACCAGTAGGAGGCTGGCCACACACATTGGCGCGACTTCTTCCCTTTTCATCATTGTAATCCTCTGGCAAGGTCACTTTTAATGCATCCAGACTCCCTCCGCTCTTGTTTCCAAAAAATGGTTATATTTAAAGCCGCTCTCAGTGCGTCACTTCCTCTTTCGGTCTGAAGGAACCCTACTGCAGCTTTCAACACTTTGCAAAGCGATCGTGCTCATCTCCATTATGATTTTTCTCGTTCCCATAAACACCCATCATCACCATAACCTCCATGCACACAACCATCCAAATCTTCATCATCATCATCATCCTACCCTACTTCACTATCGCAAGAGCAAAACAATCTTCAAAAGAAAGAAGAATTACAATCCACGTATGTCCAAGACACCACCATACAAAAATAAAGCTCCGCAACGAAAAACAAATACTCTCACCCAAATTCACCACCACGAGAAACGCCACTTCACATAGATCCATATTCTCAAACAACACATAAAATGGTTTTCAGAAAAATTTATTCTGATGGGACAATTTGTCATCTGGGAGAGAGACTTTTTCCATAACAGAGGATCACTGAACATCCATTCCTCATTGATGAGAACCACACCCCATGGACACTTTATTCAGTTATACTGTCATAAGTATTTACCATCTAATGCCATCCCCACCAAATTTCGTCGTTCCTCACTCCTTCCTCCCTGAAATCGTTAATCCTCGACAGTGGGAACAGCCTTTCCAAGATATCCGCGTACTTCCTTAGATTGATCGAGAAGAGGGATACACTGTCCATCGTCAGTATCCTCACTTATGACACTTTGACCATCCCCCCAGAAGCTCTCCTCCTCGGCTGAAAAACTGTCATCCGACATGTTGTCCTTTGAAGGTTGTTGGACATAGCTGATTATTCTTTCTTTAACACTGTTTCTTCTTTCTTAAGAAAATGAACTGGGAAAGGATATTCATGGGGGAGAGTGATACATTTCTATAAGAGAGGCGGTACAACAATAGAGTATCACTGAACACTCATCTCTCATAACAAAATAAATTCCCATGACATACATATATGGCACCCCCTCCCACTCCCCTTCCCCCCCCAACACATTTTCCCTCATTTTTCAGTGATCAATGATCACCTTCAATAAGTTCATTCTCATTAAGAATAATAATTTATCTCAAACTAACCCTAAGGAGCAATCATCGGGAAATGCATTTGGGGGGGAAGGGATAATAACCGTGATAGATTAACGAGCGATAGGGTCTAACTATCCCCACTCATTACTTGAAGAATTGTTCTCCCCTCCACTCAACTCCCCTCGCGCAACACGTAACCCCGCTCTCCTCCAGAGATAATCACAAAAAGAGTCATTTTCAAAAATCATCGGGATTCACAAAAATAACCCCCTGTGAAATCCTTTCCTCGATGGCCCGCATTCCAAGAAATGGGGTGAAGAATTTTTTGAATCACGTCCCCCAATGTTTTAATGAATCCCTCCCCGACATAAGATCACCACGGGAAATACAAAAGCCACAACTATCAGGGCAAAGCGAAAACGTTCCACATTCCACCATGGGTGAACCACCAGTGCGGCATCACTTGTAACTCCTTGTTGGGGTTTCTAGGAAAAATACAGTGAGCAGAGAATGAAATCTGGAGAGGAAGATTGGTAGATGAATAGCCAGCATGGATGCTAACTGCTTTATGAAATGAAGATGGGATGGTGGTGGGCACGGGTGATCGTTTTATCTCACACGCTTGTTATCCCTCTCAATGGACAGGCGCCATTCTCATTGTTTTTTCGCTTGATTACCCTTCCCGAAAATAAAATATAAGAGAGAATGCATTTCTAGCTGTATTCTAATTTTATACCAGCATGTGTTTCCGAAAAAAAACTTGATCATGAAAATAAATTTATATGTTTTACAACACAGGCCATGCTCGGGGAGAAAGTGGAATGTGAACGAGGCAGCCTACAGTGGGATACGGCGTCATGAGCGAGAGGGTCTAACAAGCGTAAGGGTCTAACAAGCGAAAGGGTCTAACAAGCGTAAGGGTCCAACAAGCGTAAGGGTCTAACAAGCGTAAGGGTCCAACAAGTGTAAGGGTCCAACAAGCGTAAGGGTCTAACAAGCGTAAGGGTCTGCCTGTCCAGTGGGGGTGGGGGGGGTTAGGGTTAGGGTTGAAGCATCTGGTGAAATATACTTCAGCTGAAAAGCAAGAGGGACTGACTATCCCCCTCTCATTACTTGATGAACTGTTCTCTCCCTCCCCTCACCCACTCTCCCTCCCCTCACACTCCTCTCGCATAACACATAACCACGCTCTAATCCCGAGATAATCTCAAAAAGAGTCATTTTCACCAATCATCGGGATTCACAAAAAAAAATTCCCTGTGAGACCTTCCTCTCGATGGCGCGTCTTCCTGGAGAAAGGGTGTGAAGAATTTTTTGTATCGGGTCCCACAGTGTACTAGTGCAACCCTCCCCGAAATAAGATCACCACGAGAAATACAAACGCGACAACTATGATGGCAAAGCGAAAAAGTTCCACATTCCACCATGGGTGAACCACCAGCGGGGCATAGGGTTGTAATTCCTTGTTGGGGTTTTCTAGAAAAAAAAGAAAAGTGGGCAGAAAATGAAATCCAGAGAGGAAGATTGGTAGATGAAGGCGTGGAAGGGATGCTAACCGTTTTATGAAATGAAGATGGGATGGTGGTGGGCACGGGTGATCATTTGATTTTCCCCACTTGTTATCCCTCTAAAAGGACAGATGACCATTATCATTGTTTATCTCGTTGATTACCCCTCACAAAAATAAAATATAAGAATGTATTTCTAGCTGTATGCTCATTTTACACCAGCATGCTTTGAAAACAACTTGCTCATAAATATAAAATTAACAAGTTTTATAACCCAGGCCATGGTCGGGGGAAAGTGGAATAGGAACGAGATACCCCATGGTGGAATACGGAACCTGGATGAAAGTCGGTGTCGTGTTGACCAAAACCACACCCTGGTAGGGTTGATATTGAGGTACAGGTGGGGGCCTCCTGCACCTTCTCCAAATCGCGTCGTCGATGGCTTCCAGGGGTGTTTCATCCATGTCGATGTAAATTTTCCACGAATCCCATTGCCACTGCTTCCAAGTCTGAATGGGCCCAAAATGTCGTACAAGCGGTGTGGCCCATTTTCTAAATTTCCACAACAGATACGGAAGGTATTGCCATAAGCTGTCACACACATTCGCTTCGGGTATGCAGTGTCGGGGGTTTCTTAGAAAATCAAAAAGGGTGAAGCAAACGAGATCTATCGTGAGGCCGGCTAACACGGGTCTCAGAAACCAGTACAAATTGATTCTATCTGTGGAAGTGACACCTTCCAACAACACTTCCGCGACATCTCGTTCCATGCTCCATGGAATTGTCCTCGGGGAGTGGAATGTGTACAATGACATGTGAATCTGGATTACCGCTTTCTCTAAAGAGAGAGGGGAATGAGTGATGATAAGGAATACAGCACTGAGGGCACGTTTTCCTTATGGTTTAGAAATTCTCTTGCATGATATAGTTGTGTATTTTATTGGGGTGTTATTGTTTTTCTCTTATTTCTGTTATTGTAAGAGCAGCGCCCATGCCAGGAGGCTGTGGCGCTGGCTCCGCGTGGCACTGTCTGTGTTCTCGTTTTCGTCTGGGTTTGGATGTTGTGCCAGTGGGGAATCATCCGTGTTCTCCGCTTCTAGTTGTGTATCTGCCTTCACCTTCTCATACAACTCTCGGGCGCGATTGAGGAGTGTGGTGAGCTGGTGCTGCCATGAGGCTGTTTCGGTGTTGAGTTTATCTATGAGTTGGAGGCCAGTTTTGAATTTCTTTAGCCAGGTAATCTTTTCTTCCAGGTGGTGGTTGCCGTAGAAAATGCATATTCCGCTGCGAACGTTGGATCTGCTGGCAGCGCTAACCGCCTTTTTCCCGTTACAGTTAAAGTTGGTGTCTCTGTTTTCACTTACAGCAGTTCCAAGCATACCGTGTTGTTGAACGGTTTGTGAGTTACTGAGTTTAACGTTCCCCCCTGCTTTAAACGCTCGCCAGAAACTCATGATAAAGAGAATGTCCGTCTTGTGTCGATGTCACGCCCTGTTTGGCAAACTTTTCGCACCCCTGTTTAACCTCATTCCACATGGTTACTGGGGAGACTAGTGTCCCCCCCACTGTGAGTCTCTACCGTCGCCAACACTCACTCCGCATACCCTGTCCACTCCTTCGTCATCCTTGTCATGTTGCGCGCACAGACAGAAGAAATCCACAACGAGGTTCTTGCCAGCACTCTTGCCTACCTGTTCTTTGCCCCCACAAGCTGCGATACGACTGGGATCTATTTCCAACGCTCTCTGTGATAGATCCCCTTCTTTTCCATGTTCACCAAAGATAACCTGGTCAAACATACTCTTCGCTTTTCCTGCTTCTCCCTCTGGATTCACTTTTTTAATTTCGTCCAAACGTTTGCGAGCCTCTCGACTGACACCAAGGAGTTGTGTTTGAGCGGACTTTGTCTCTTCGCTTTGGGTATTGACTCCTTCTTTCCCGTTGGCCGCAGCACTGAGTGCGTTGATGTCATCGACAATTTTCTGATACTCCTTCGTGTCCACAGGCTTTATCGGGGGATGGTGGGCCACATTATAGATTTGGCAGAGAAGCTTAAAGGGTTCTTTATTGTCGCCTTGATTAACGGAGACTTTGGCATTAGCCATCACCCTCCCCTCTCTCACCCAGCCTCCCATGACCACCAAACACACGATCAACAATTTAATCATCTTTTCCTTGTAACTCTTCTCAAAGAAAAAATGGGAGAACAATTCCTTCCCACCGAATTACAATTATTATTACACACACAAACATAATAAAACAGACAAATTCTTGGAGAACGAATATTTCTATAAGGAGGTACCAGGCTCTTGGACGTGAGGCATGGGAAGGGGCCCGGGGTATCCAATCGGGTACGGCGCTTCCAGGAACCCACGGGTTTGCGGTGGCATGCGACATACTGCCCATACCATCCCCTCCATAATATCCGGATCCGTCTCATCCAACTTGAGAAACTCCCGCCACACCTCCCATTCCCGTGGCCCCCATCCCTCCGGCAGCCCCGCATAATAGGTCAACTTCAAAGCCAGCACTCGGAATTGCCATAACAAGCGGGGGAACTCTTGCCATACTTTTTCCCGTCTCTCGGGGTCTCCCACGCATCGCCACGGGTTCCGGGCGAAATCTATCAAACTGTACCGAGAAGTGTACCGAGGCATCCATGGATAGGCGGGTTGCAGAAAGGGGTACAGGCTGATTTTCTTTGGGTCTCCAAGGTTTTTCAACAGTACTTCCACCACATCTTTTTCCATGCTCCATGGGGTGTTATCTTGTTGGGCCATGCCTTCAGGGGAGGGTTTGCCAGACATCGTGTCTTCTTCTGGTTGTGGGAGAAAGGAAATGGTTAGGGGTATGTTTTTGGAAAGATAGGATAGCGTGGAGGGGAGTTATATTTATGTTTAGGGAGGAAGTGTTTTGGGAGGATGTTCTTTTAGATCAAAATAGCGACACTGAGGAGCCATGTACATGGTGGGATTATGGGTGTGCCGCTGGTTAGGTTGAATCTGCGGAGTTTATCGGTGAGGGTGTCATTCCGGTGTTGCTCGGTCTGGCTGGTGTTCTGGGGTGCTGATCTTAGAGCTTCGGCTTTGGGTAATTCTTGATTTTGCTCTTCTTCTTGCTTTTTGCGCCTTTCTTCCTCTTCGCGTTGTTTTTGTTGTTGGAACGTTTCTTCTTCTGGAAGTGCATTTTGTAAGTCCACCCACCAGGGCATGGGTTTCTTGATTCCCGTAGTGTTGTAGTATAAGACACAGACACCCTTCTTTTCCGACCCATCACACCCATCATACTTACTGGGCTCACCTTCACCCAACTGGTACCTATTTGTGTACCATTCATTCGACTTGTTTACAAGATTCTCTAAAAATGTCTTCAAGGATTTTTTTATATCTTTTCCGGGTTCTCCTTTTAAGCAGGGTATCACGACCTCTGACCATGTTGCTTTTACATGCTTTGCTCCCTTTACACCTTCAATGACAGTCCATCCCTGTTTGTCGGTTGCTCCCAATTTTTCTTTAGTTTGTCCACAAAGCATGTCATTGTCGGTGCTGGTGTCGTTCAACGGAAATGCTTTATCTCCTACCGTGCAAAGACAAAGCAGCCCGTGGGGTGCCGAGTGTCCGGACCAACGGAGGGGAGCGTTAATATACTCTGGCTCTTCATACGGATTCCCGCACCACGTGACGCGGGAATCCTTAGTGCCTTCAACATCGTTATAATCCTTGGGCAAACCTTTCAAATCAGCTAGATCCCCACCTTCCGCATTCCCAAAAAGCGTTCTACCCAAAGCCTTCTTCAGCGTTTCCGACAGACCTTCACCACTAGTTCCCCATTTTACTACGGCAGCCTTCATCAAATCACAGAGGGCTTTGTGTTCTCCTCCATTATAATTCTTCGCATCTACACCAAAAATTCCTATCGCCAAAACCATCCAAACCCTAATCCCTATCATCTTCCCTTTTTTCACCTTCACTATAGCAAGAGCAAAACAATCTTCAAAAAGAATAAGTAATTCCACGCGACAAAGACCCAACGCACAATCATACACAAATACACCTCGGCAACGAAAGAACAACCCACACAAATCTACCACCATGAGAAACAAATGTTCACATAGATAAATATTCTTAAATAAAACCCAAAATAGTTTCCAGCGAAATTCATTGTGGTAAGATAATTTATCATCTTGGAGAGAGTGAGAGTTTCCATAGTTAAGCATCCATGAATAAGCATCACCTTTCCATAAACACTCATTGTCATGAGATGAACATATGGCATACCGTCTTAAACACTCCTTACAAAATGCCATCACAAACCAATATTCGCTTTCCTCACTCCTCCTCCCTGAAATCGTTAATCCTCGACAGTGGGAACAGCCTTTCCAAGATATCCGCGTACTTCCGAAGATTGATCGAGAAGAGGGACACACTGTCATCATCAGTACTCCGGTCACTTATGATACTTACGATGCTTTCCCCATCATCCCAAAAGCTTCCCTCATCCACTGATATGCTGTCATTCGACATGTTATCCCTCTGAAGGTTGTTGGACATGGTTGAATATTCTCTCCTTAGCCCTGATCCTTTTTTAAGAAAAATGAATTCTTGAGGAATATTCAATGGGGGAGAGAAATGAACTTGTATAAGGGAGGGCTGTGTATCATCAGAGGATCACTGACCATCCCTCACTCACCACAAAACAGTATTCCCATGACATAGAAACATGGCACCCTCTCCCAGCCCTCTCAATCACTCCCCCTCTTCCCCCCCCCACGACACTTCCCTCATTCATCAGTGATCAATGATCACCTTCAATAAGTTCATTCTCATTAAGAATAACAATTTCTCTCAAACTAACCCTAAGGGACAATCATCGGGAAATGCATTTGGGTGGGAAGGAAATATGAGCAAAAGTGTCTAACTATCCCCCACTCATTCCTTGAAGAACTGTTCTCCCCCTCCCCTCAACCACCCTCCTCCTCCACTCAACACCCCTCGTATAACACGTGACCCCGCTCTCCTCCAGAGATAATCGCAAGAAGAGTCATTTTCACCAATCATCGGTATTCACAAAAAAACAACTTCCCTGTTATACCTTTTCTCGATGGCCGCATTCCATAGGAAAGGGGTGAAGAGTTTTTTGAATCACGTCCCACGGTGTTTTAGTGAACCCATCAGCGACATAAGATCACCACGAGAAATACAAAAGCGACAACTATGAGGGCAGAGCGAAAATGTTCCAAAGACCATCATTACTGTACCACCAGCGCGGCATAACTTCCACTTCCTTGTTGGGGTTTCTAGGAAGAAGAAAGAAAAGTGAGAGAAAATGAAATCGGGAAACAAATATTGGTAGATAAATAGCCAGCATGGATGCCAACACTTTTAGGAAATGAAGATGGTATGGTGGTGGGCACGGGTGATCGTTTGATTTTCCCTCCCAGAGAACACGCGCCATTATCATTGTTTTCAACATTGATAATTCTTCCCGAAAATAAAATATAAAGAGAGAATGCATTTCTAGCTGTATACTCATTTTATGCTAGCATGTTTGTTTGAAAACAAGTTGGTCATGAAAATAAACTTACATGTTTTATAACCCAGGGGATGCTCGAGGGGAAATTGGAATCTGAACGAGACACGCCATGGTGGAATAGGGACCTGAATGAAAGAGGGAGTCGGGTCTAACTATCCCCCTCCCCCCACCCACTTTCCCCCCCAGTTTTACTGCTATCATGGGAAAAGGCTCCACTCGGACAGCTTCCCTGTATGGCTGAATAGTCTTTCCTTAACTCTCTTCCCTATTTTAAAAAAAATGAATGTGAGAAGAATATTCATGAGGGGGAGAAAATGGTACACTCCAATGCTCAACGTGCCTTGGTGTCATGTTTGTGGAGCATTGTAATGTTACTATATTTTTTTCTAGTTATATAAGAAAACTAAAAGTAACCCGAAGGGATAAATTATTGTGGAACTGTCTTCGTCAATTGTCGCGTTGATGTTGGAAATCACTTGGTCGGCTGTTTGTGGTTCCTGTGTTTCTTCGGTTTGAGGTGATTGAGAGACACTGGTTGGTGTCGGTTGCCGAGGTTGCGTGCGTTTCTTTGGGGCTGTTTGGGGATTATTGGGAGCCTTCAATTTCCCAATTTTTTCGGCGGCCGCGAGGTTTCTTTGCTTTTCCAGTTCACTTTTTTCTTTCTTAATAGCATCTTCCAATTCTTCCCACCAAGGTTTATGGACGCATTGGGAACTGTACCTTACGCAAGGTACTTGACCAAGTGCCGCTCCGCACTCAAATAAACCTTCTCCGAATCTATGCTCACTGTTTTCTCTTACTTTTTTTGTAAATTTCAACAAAGCGTCTTCCAAATTGTTTGAGCCCACAGCATGTAAACAGTTTTTGACTATTTTGTTCCACATCTCACTTAAATATTCTTTCCCGTTGCCCTTATCACCAAAGTCAGTATACCAACCACTCATTCCGTTGTCGCTACCTCCCCAAGTGGTTTTGTTTTTTCCGCACAAAGTGTTAACGTTGTTGGCACCGTTCAATGGATATCCAATCTGTCCAGGTGCGCAGAGGCAAACAAGGTCGTGTGGAGCAGACTCTCCAGGATAGTGTTGCTGACCATTATTATCACACAGTCCACACCATGTTTTGCGGGTATCGTGTTGTTGGTTTACGACGACACCTGGTGAATTGTAATGCTCAGGCATCTGAAGTCCACCAGAACTCATCTCTCTACTTCCGCTTTTCCCAAAAATAGTCTTTTCTAAAGCTTTCTTCAATGGGCTATCCGAGTTTTTCATCTCTTCCCACTTAAACACTGCAGCATTTAGTAAATCGCAAAGAACCCTATGCTCGTCTTTATTATAATCCTTCTTCACTGAAGTTTCCCCAGAGCTTACCGCCAACACTCCCACAACCACAATCAAAACAGCCACCAAAAATTTCACTATCCACATCCCTATCCACTATCTTTTTCCTATCAAACCAAAAAAAACGTTTACGAATATAAAGTATAATTCCTCATTCATCAGGAAACCCAGACACCACAATAGAAAGAAACAACTCGGAAATAGCTAATCAAAACTTCCATCCAATCTACTGCCGCCACACATTCGCTAAAAAACACCTCAAAGAACACAAACGATATCATCAAGTTTATTGGGCACCTAATTTCCCCTCCAAATGTTTTCCAGAGAAGAAACATTACGAAGAGGGCTTCACATTTTATTCCGAGATTATTTCAATAAAACTGAACACATGATCATCAATCACTCATAACAAAGCCAATACTCCCTAGAAAACTGTCATGCTATACCGTCTTAAGCCTTTCCCCTCGAACGGCATACCCACTCAAATCTTTATTACCCCTCACTCCTCCTCCCTGAAATCGTTAATCCTCCATAAGGGGAACAGCCTTTCCAAGATATCCGCGTACATCCGAAGATTGATCGAGAAGAGGGATTCACTGTCATCGTCAGTATCCTCCACAGGTCATCACTTATGATGCTCTCACCATCATCCCAAAAGCTTCCCTCATCCACTGATATGCTGTCCTCCGACATGTTGTCCCTTTGAAGGTTGTTGGACATTAGCAAGTACTCTCTCCTTAATCTGTTCCTTTTTAAGAAAATAAACTGAATAAGGAATATCCAAACGAGAAGAGAAATGCACTTCTAATAGAGAGAGTGGTTTACTATCATAGGATCCCTGATCAGCCATCAATCACCATAAAATCGAATTCCCATGACAAACATATATGGCACCCCCTCTCCCACTCCCCTTCTCCCCCAAACACACATTCCCTCATTCCTCGGCGATCAATGATCACCTTCGATAAGTTTGCTCTCATCGGTAAATAATTTCTCTCAAACTAACCCTAAGGGACAATCATCGGGAAATGCATTTTGGGGGGGTAAGGGAAGTTTGAGAGATAGTGTCTAACTATCCCCCACTCATTACTTGAAGAACTGTTCTCCCCCTCCACTCACACTCCTCTCGCATAACACATGACCCCGCTCTCCTCCAGAGATAACCTCAAAAAGAGTCATTTCCAAAAATCATCGGGATTCTCAAAAACTTCTTCCCTGGGATACCTTTTTCTCCATGCCCGCCTTCCATAAAGGAAGGGGTGAAGAATTTTTTGAATCGCGCCCCACTGTCCTAGTGAATCCCTCCCCGAAATAAGATTACCAGGAGAAATAGAAGCGCCATGAGTATCAGACCAAAAGCGAAAAAGTTCCACATTCCACCATGGGTGAACCACCAGCGGGGCATCACTTCTACTTCCTTGTTGGGGTTTTTAGGAAAAAAAGAAAGTTGGTAGAAAATGAAATCCAGAGAGAAAGATTGGTAGACCCATAGCCAGCATGGATGCTAACACTTTTAGGAAATGAAGATGGGATGGTGGTGGGAACGGGTGATCGTTTTATCTCACCCACTTATTCTCCCTCTCAAAGGACACATGACCATGGCCATCATCTTTATCTCCTGGATAAACCTT
Organism: Trypanosoma congolense; assembly: GCA_002287245.1. Taxonomy (NCBI): domain Eukaryota; phylum Euglenozoa; class Kinetoplastea; order Trypanosomatida; family Trypanosomatidae; genus Trypanosoma; species Trypanosoma congolense. The sequence goes on along the minus strand of NHOR01000061.1, from coordinate 108,369 downwards.
CCCGAAAATAAAATATAAAGAGAGAATGTGTTTCTAACTATCCATCATTTTCCAAAAAAAATTGATCATGAAATGAAATTTACATGTTCTACAATCCAGTCCACTCTCGGGGAGAAACTGGAATAGGAACCAGGTACCGCATGGGAGGAAGAGGAATTATGAGCGTAAAGGTCCAACAAGCGTAAGGGTCCAACAAGCGTAAGGGTCTAACAAGCGAAAGGGTCTGCCTGTCCAGTTAGGTTGGGGGTTAGGGTTAGGGTTTGAGCATCGGGTAAAATATACATCAGCTGGAAAGCGTGATGGTCTATCTATCCCACCTTAAACACATATTGAACCACTCTCCCACACTATGAGGGCAAAGCGACAAAGTTCCACATTCCAACATCACTGTACCACCAGCGCGGCATCACTTCTACTTCCTTGTTGGGGTTTATTGAAAACAAAAAAAGTGAGAAGAAAATGAAATCGAGAAACAAATATTGGTACATGAATAGCCAGCACGGATGCGAACCGTTTTATGAAATGAAGACGGGATGGTGGTGGGCATGGGTAATCGTTTTATCTCCCCACTTGTTTTCCTCCCAAAGGGCACATGAGAATGGCCATCCTGTTTATCTGCTGGATTACCCTTCCCGAAAATAAAATAGAAAGAGAGAATGTATTTCTAACTGTATACTCATTTTACACCAGCATGTTTTGAGAAAAAATTGATCATGAAAATATAATTTGTAAGTTTTATAACCCAGGCCATGGTCGGGGGGAAATTGGAATAGGAACGAGGTACCCCACGGTGGAATACGGGACCTGGATAAACGTCGGTGTCCCTCCGAAATAAACGACTCCCTGGTAGGGTTGGTATTGAGGTACAGGTGGTGGCCGCCGACACCTTCTCCAGATCTCCTCGTCGATGGCTTCCAGGGGCGTTTCGTCCATATCGATATAGATTTTCCACGAGTCCCAGTGCCACTTCGTCCATGTCTCCGTGGGCCCAAAATGTTTTACGAGTGGACGGGCAGACATTCTAAATTTCCACAACAGATAGGGAAGGTATTGCCACAAGCTGTCGCACACATTGGCTTCGGGTATACAATGTCGAGGGTTTCTTACAAAATCTCTCAATGTGAAACGAATGAGGTCTATCGTGAGGCCGGCTAACACGGGTCTCAGGAACCAGTACAGATTGATTGTATCCGGTGATGTGACACCATCCAATAACACTTCCGCGACATCTTTTTCCATGCTCCAGGGAATGGTCCTTGGGGAGGTGATGGTATACAATGACATGTGAATTTTTATCCGGCTTCCCTAGAGAGAGAAGAATGAATGACGATAAACAAGAAAGCACTGAGGGCACGTTTGTCTTATGGTTTAGGAATTCTGTTGCATCATGATATAATTGTGTATTTTATTGGAGTGTTATTGTTTTTCTCTTATGTATGTTATTGTAGGAGTAGCGCCCATGACAGGATGCTGTGACGTTGGCTTCGTGTGGCACTGTCGGCATTCTCGTTTTCTTCTGAGTTTGGCTGTTGTGCCAGTGGGGAATCGTCCGTGTCCTCATGTTCTAGTTGTGTATTTGCCTTGACCTTCTCATACAACTCTCGGGCGCGATTGAGGAGTGTGGTGAGCTGATGCTGCCATGAGGCTGTTTCGGTGTTGAGTTTGTCGATGATGTCAAGACCGGATTTGAATTTGTTTAGCCAGAAAATGTTTTCTTCCAGGTGTTTATCGCCATAGAAGACACATCTTCCGCTGCCTGAGAGCCTTATGTTAATATCTTTTTTCCCGTTGCAGTTGAAGTCATTCTTACTTTTTTTACTCACAGCAGTTCCAAACATACCACGTATTCGAAACGTACCTGAGTTATTGACTTTAACTTTCCCTCCTTCCTTAACTTTCTCCAGAAACTCATGGTAAAGAGAGTGTCCGGTTTGTGTTGATGTCACGCCCTGTTTGGCAAACTTTTCGCACCCGTTTTTAACTTCGTTCCACATGGTATCCGATGAGACTAGTTTATGCCCCCATCCTGCGCCATCACCACTGCCAACACTCACCCCGCACACCTTGTCGACACCTTCGTTAACCTCGTCATGTTTTGCACAAAGACAGAACAAATCTACAACGAGGTTCTTACCGGCACTAGTACCTTGTTTTTCGTCGTTTCTACAAGCTGTAATACGTTTATCCATTACTTCCAAACCCCCATTTGATAGATCTTCCTTTCCATTCTTACCAAAAATGACTTGGTTAAACGTATTCCTTGCCCTTTGCACTTCTCCATCTGGATTGACCTTTTTAATTCTGTCCAAAAGTTTGTGTGCATCTCGAGTGACACCAACGAGTTGTGTTTGAGCGGACTTTGTCTCTTCGTTTTTGTGGCTGACTCCTTCTTTCCCGTTGGCCGCAGCACTGAGCGCGTTGATATCATCCACCATTTTCTGATACTCCTTCGTGTCCACAGGCTTAATCGGGGGATGGTTAGCCACATTGTATATCTCGCAGAGAAGCTGAAAGTATTCACTATTTTCGTTTTCGTTGACAGTCGGACTCGATTCTGCTTTTACTCTCCATTCTCTCACCCAGCCTCCCATGACCACCAAACACACAATCCAATGTTTCATCATCTTTGCTTTCTAACCTTTCTCAGAGAAAGAATAGGAGAGTAATTCATTCCCACACAATTACAATTACCCAAACACAAAAAACACATATCAAGGGGAACATAATTTCAGAAAACAAATCTTTATAAGGAGGTACCAGGCTCCTGGACGTGCGGCATCGGAATGGGCCCCGTGTATCCAATCGGGTACGGCGCTTCCAGGAACCCCCGTGGTTGCGTTGGCATGCGACACACCGCCCATATCATTCCCTCCATAAGGTCCGGTTCCGTCTCATCCAGCTTGAGAAACTCCCGCCACACCTCCCATTCTCGTGGCCCCCAACCCTCCGGCGGCCCTGCATAATAGACCAACTTCAGTGCCAGCACTCTGAATTGCCATAACAAGCGGGGAAAATGTTCCCATACTTTTTCCCGTCCATCGGCTTCTCCCACGCATCGCCACGGGTTCCGGGCAAAGTCTCGGATGCTAAACCGGGAAACGTAGGAATGCATAAATGGATACGCGGGCTGCAGAAAGCGGTACAAGTTGATGCCCTCGGGTTTTCCAATGCCTTTTAACAGCACTTCGACCACATCTTTTTCCATGCTCCAAGGGGTGTTTTCTCGGGCCATGCCTTCCGTGGATGGCGAGGAGGGGATTGCGGACATCAATATTCCTTCTGGTTGGTGGAGAAAAGGGATGGTTAGGGGAAGAAGATAGGATAGTGTGGAAATAGGAGTCATATTTGTGTTTGGGGAGGGATTGTTTTTGGAGGATGTTGTTTTAGAATAAGAAGGCGGCACGGAGGAGCCATGAGTGTGGCAGGATTATGGATGAGCTCCTGGTGAGGTTGTATCTGCGAACTGATTCGTGAATGTTGTCAGCTTTTTGATGATCTGTTTGGTTGTTTTTTGTGGGTTCAGATGTTAAGGGATCCGCTTGAGAGGCATTTGTGGCTTTTGATTCCTGCTGCTTGCGTGCGGCTTCTTCGTCATGTTTCTTTTTTTCTTGTATGGACTCGTCTTCTTTTATTGAATTTTCCAATTGCAGCCACCATGGCTGGGGCTTCATAGTGGGAAAGTACTTTACGCAGACTCCCTGACTAGACGACCCACTGCAACCTCCGTCTTCACTGAAGGTACCTTCTCCTAAGGGTTGATATGGACGCTTTCCAGGAACAAGCTCACCCAGTGTGTTCTTAAATTTCTCAAGAGCTTCTTTCAAACCTTCTCCTTTTCCATCGCCATCTAAGCAGGGTGTGACAGTTACATTCCATGTTGCTTCGACGTGTTCATTCCCTTCATGTGCAGTGGAACCCCACCCTTGACTGCTGTCAGCTTTTAAAGCTGTTCTATCCTTCCCACACAACTTGTCTTTTTCAGTGCTAGTTTTGCTATTATTTACTGGCCACCCGTTTTCCCCTGCCGTGCAAAGGCAAACCATGTCGTGTGGGGCGGAGTGCCCGGACCATCGCGTCTGGTAAGACTCCTCAAAGTACGGTTCTCCACACCAGAGACCGCGGGATTCCTGACTGCCTTCCACGCCCTTGTAGTCTGCTGGCAACTCGGTTCTCAAAATCTGAAGATCCCCATCCTCCTTTCCAAAAAGCGCCTTCCCTAAAGCCTTCTTCAGCTGTGGTGAGAGAGTCTCCCTTTTTTCCCATATACCAGAAGCCACCTTCAGCAATTTGCAGAGTAACTCGTGCGCGTCCTTGTTATGATCCTTCTTTTCTTCCTCTTTCGCACCCACCACCACCACAGATATCATCACCACCATCAAAACCTTCATCATCATTTTCATCTTCCCTATCACTGTCTCTCCTTCAATCAAAACAAATCTTCAGAAAGCAAGCACCAATTAACTCTCATCAAGAACAAAGCGACGACATACAAAGATTACCCCTCCCATCCCATGATCACCCCACCACACACACTTTCCCTAAAAACACAACCCACACCACAGCGGAAAAATCACGTTCATTACCATTGTCATTGTTAACACACGCATAACTTCCAGAGATGAATATTCTGTAGGAAGAGTACTTGTCGTCTCTGAGAGAGTCTGTCTCAACAATAGAGGATCCCTGATCGCCCACCACTCAATCGTGAGAACAATACTCCATGGACAACTGTTATGGCATACTCTCTCCATCATTCCTTGCTCGAATGCCCTTCCTCAACCAACGACTGTTGTCCCTCACTCGTCTTCCATGAGACAGTTACTCCTCCACAAGGGGAAACGCCTTTCCAAGTAATCCGCGTACTTCCGAAGATTGATCGAGAAGAGGGACTCACTGTCATCACCATGATCATCACTTATGATGCTCTCACCATCCCCCCAAAAGCTCTCCTCCTCGACTGACCAGCTGCCGTCCGACATGTTGTCCCTCTGAAGGTTGTTGGACATAGTTGATATTCTCTCCTTACCCTGTTCCTTTTTTAAGAAAATAAACTGAATAAGGAATATCCAAACGAGAAGAGAAATGCACTTCTAATAGAGAGAGTGGTTTACTATCATAGGATCCCTGATCAGCCATCAATCACCATAAAATCGAATTCCCATGACATACATGCATGGCACCCCCTCTCCCACTCCCCTTCTCCCCCAAACACACATTCCCTCATTCCTCGGCGATCAATGATCACCTTCGATACGTTTGCTCTCATCGGTAAATAATTTCTCTCAAACTAACCCTAAGGGACAATCATCGGGAAATGCATTTTGGGGGGGTAAGGGAAGTTTGAGAGATAGTGTCTAACTATCCCCCACTCATTCCTTGAAGAACTCTTCTCTCCCTCCACTCACACTCCTCTCGCATAACACATGACCCCGCTCTCCTCCAGAGATAACCTCAAAAAGAGTCATTTCCAAAAATCATCAAAATTCAAAAAACAACTTCCCTGGGATACCCTTTTCCCGATGCCAGCCTTCCAAGGGGAAGGGTGTGAAGAATTTTTTGAATCGCGCCCCACTGTCCTAGTGAATCCCTCCCCGACATAAGATCACCACGAGAAATAGAAGCGCCATGAGAATCAGACCAAAAGCGAAAAAGTTCCACACTCCACCATGGGTGAACCACCAGTGCGGCATCACTTGTAACTCCTTGTTGGGGTTTCTAGGAAAAAGAAAAGTTTGCAGAAAATAAAATATGGAGAGGAATATTGGTAGATTAATAGCCAGCATGGATGCTAACACTTTCAGGAAATGAATATGGGATGGTTGTGGGCACGGGTGGTCGTTAATATCACCACTAATTGTCCCCCTAAAGGACAGGCGCCATTATCACTGTTTTTTCCCTTGATTACCCTTCCCGAAAATAAAATATAAAGAGAGAATGTACTTCTAGTTGTATACTCACTTTACAGCAGCATGTGCCTCCGAAAAAAAATTGATCATGAAAATAAATTTACATGTTTTGTATCCCAGGCCATGTTCGGAGAGAAATTGGAATGTGAACGAGATAGCCCACAGTGGGATACGGGATTATGAGCGTAAGGATCTAACTATCCCCCTCTCATTACTTGAAGAACTGTTCTCTCCCTCCCCTCACCCACTCTCCTCCTCCACTAAACTCCCCCTTGCACAACACGAAACCACGCTTTTCACCAGAGATAATCACAAAAAGAGTCATTTTCACCAAACATCGGGATTCCCAAAAACAAATTCTCTGGGATACCTCTTTCTCCACGGCCCGCATTCCATAGTGAAAGGGTGTGACGAATTTTTTGTATCGTGTCACACATTGTATTAGTGAATCCCTCCACGAAATAAGATCACCACGAGAAATGCAAAAGCGACAACTATGAGGGCAAAGCGAAAAAGTTCCACATTCCACCATGGGTGAACCACCAGTGCGGCATAACTTTCACTTCCTTGTGGGGGTTTCTTAATAAATGGAAAAGTGAGCAGAAAATGAAATCTGGAGAGAAATACTGGTAGATGAATAACCAGCATAGATGCTAACCGTTTTAGGAAATGAAGATGGGATGGTGGTGGACACGGGTGATTGTTTTGTATCCCCCACTTATTCTCCATCCAGAGGACACGCGCTATTATCATTGTTTTTCTCCTGGATTACCCCTCCCGAAAATAAACTATAAAGAGAGAATAGATTTCTAACTGTATACTCATTTTACACCAGCATGCTTTTCCAAAAAAAATTGCCCATGGAAATAAAATTAACAAGTTTTATAACCCAGGCCATGATCGGGGGGAAATTGGGATATGAACAAGATACCCCATGGTGGAATATGGAAGCTGGATGAGAGAGGGCGTAGGGTCTAAGTATTCTCCTCCCCCACACACTCTTATCCTCGACTGATCTGCTCCCATCCAACAAATGTCCACCTGGATAGCTTGCCTGAATCAGGGAAATCTTCGCCCTATCTCTGTTTCCTATTTTGAGAAAAATGGATTGTTGAGGAGTATTTAACGGGGGAGAAAATGATACACTCCAATGCTCAGCGTGTCTTTGCGTCATGTTTGTGGAGCATGATAAATGTTACTATATTTTTTTCTAGTTATATAGGAAAACTAAAAGTAACCCGAAGGGATAAATTACTGTGGAACTCTCTTCTTCAAGTGTCGCGTTGATGTTGGAAATCACTTGTTCGGCTCTTGGTGTATCATCAGAGTCATCGGTTTGAGGTGAGTGAGTGACTCTGGTTGGTGTCGGTTGCCGAGATTGCGTGCGTTTCTGTGGGGATGTTTGGGGACTATTGGGAGCCTTTAATTTTTCCTGTTTTTCCGCGTCCGCAAGCTTTCTTTGCTTTTCTTGTTCATCTTTTTCTTTCTTGATAGCATCTTGCAATTCTTCCCACCAGCTTCTTCTTCCGCATTGGTGACCATACAGTAAGCACGCTGTATAGCCAGCTTTACCATCGCAATCGGATTTTCCTTCTCCTAGTTTGTTGTCATCTATCCCCCTAAATTGCGTTACAAAATTTTTCAGTGCTGTTTCTAGATTTATTTCATCTCCACCTTTCAGGCATGCTGTAACAATTCCTGTCCAAGTCTTACTCAAATATTCTTTCCCCTGGCCGTTATCGCGAAAATCAGTATACCAACCTTTAATTCTGTCGCTACTTCCCCAAGTGGTTCTGTTTTTTCCACACAAGGTTTTTACATTGCTACCAGTGTTCAATGGGTACCCATGCTCCCCGGGTGTGCACAGACAAAGCAAGTCGTGTGTGGCGGACTCTCCAGGGTAGTGCTTCTGGCCTTTATTTTCACACAGTCCACATAACTTTTTGCGGGTATTTTGGTTGTCATTGCCCACAGGTTTAGTGTAATCTTCCGGTATCGGCAGCTCAATCGGAGTGATCTTACTGTCACCACGTTTCCCAAAAATTGTCTTTTCTAAAGCTTGTTTAAGCGGACTTTCTGAATCTTTCACAGTTACCCACTTACTTACCGCAGCCCTTAGCACATCACAGAGTGCCTTATGGGCGTGTTCATTATGATTTGTAACGCCGTCCTGTGCAAAACCCCCCAAAATCCCGAAACACAACAATATCCAAAACATAGTCCTCATTCCTTCTCTCTCCTACACTATGAAAACAGAAAAAGACTATTCGAAGATAAAACATAATTAATTTCCATCAAGAACCCACACATTATCATGAACAAATGCAACTCAGAAAACAAACCTCAACCCTCACACCCAATTATTCAACTATATCCTACCACTAAAAACGAATCACTCAAATTACCAAAATAATTCCCGTTCATAGTTTTAATAATTCTTATCCAAAAAATTCTTCCAGAGAAGAGCATTATTAGTTATGAGTACACTTCATCTCAGAGAGAGTGTGATTCCACAGTATTTGATCCATGACCAAGCATCATTCCTTGACAAAAACCATACTCCATCCAATGTGTGTGTTTTAACATCCCGTCTTAGAACTTTCCCGTCCAGTGCCATCCCCCAACAAATATTTCCAGCCGATCACTCCTCTTCCCTGAAATCGTTAATCCTCGACAGGGGGAACATCCTTTCCAAGATATCCGCGTACTTCCTTAGATTGATCGAGAAGAGTGACACACTGTCATCGTCAGTGCTCCGGTCACTTATCATACTTATTATACTGCTCTCACCATCCCCCCAAAAGCTTCCCTCATCCACTGATATGCTGTCGTCCGACATGTTGTCCCCTGAAATGCTTGCCGGCATGATTGAATATTCTCTGCTTAACCCTGTTCCTTATTTTATACAAATGGATGGGAGAGGAATATTCAATGGGAGGGAAATGAACTATTATAAGAGAGGGCGGTACAACAATAGAAGATCCCTGCACAATCACCACTCATAACAACGTCAAGTTCCCATGACAAACATATATGGCACACCCCCTCCAACTCCCTTTCCCCACCCCCCAAACACATTTTCCCTCATTCCTCGGCGACCAATGATCACCTTCGATAAGTTTGTTCTCATCTGGAAATAATTTCTCTCAAACTAACCCTAAGGAGCAAACATCGGGAAATGCATTTGGGGGGATGGAATGGTAACCGTGAGGGTCTGACAAGCGATAGGGACTAACTATCCCCCACTCATTACTTGAAGAACTGTTCTCTCCCTCCACTCAACTCCCTCGCAAAACACGTGACCACGCTCTCCTCCATTGATAATCACAAAAAGAGTCATTTTCACCAATCATCGGGGTTCCCAAAACTTCTCCCCTGGGATACCCTTTCCTCCATGGCCAGTCTTCCCAAGGAAAGGGTGTGAAGAATTTTTGTATCGTGTCACGGTGTTTCAGTGCATCCCTCCCCGATATAAGATCACCACGAGAAATGCAAAAGCGACAACTATGAGGGCAAAGCGAAAATGTTCCACATTCCTCCATGGGTGAACCACCTGCGGGGTATAACTTCCACTTACTTGTTGGACTATTTATGAAAGAAAAAATAGAGAGAAGGAAATAAAATGCAGAGAGGATGATTGGTAGATGAATAGCCAGCATGGATGCTAACCGTTTTAGGAAATGAAGATCAGATGGCAGTGGGCACGGGTGATCGTTTTATCTCCCCAACTTATTCTCCTCCATAAATGAACTACCATCGACAAACAAGTTCCCCTAACCCTCCCAGAAAAAATATAAAGAGGAATGTATTTCTAACTGTATACTGATTATACACCAGCATGTGTTTCCGAAAAAAAATTGCTCATGAGAATAAAATTGACATGTTTTAAAACCCAGGCCATGATTGGGGAGAAATTGGAATAGGAACGAGGTACCCCATGGTGGAATACGGGACCTGGATGAATGAAGCAGCCCCTCCTACCCAAACGACACCCTGGTAGGGTTGGTACTGAGGTACAGGTGGCGGCCTCCTGCACCTTCTCCATATCTCCTCGTCGATGGCTTCCAGGGGCGTTTCATCCATGTCCATGTAAATTTTCCATGAATCCCAGTGCCACTTCGTCCATGTTTCAGTGGGCCCAAAATGTTTTACGAGTGGACGGGCAGACATTCTAAATTTCCACAACAGATAGGGAAGGTATTGCCACAAGCTGTCGCACACATTCGCTTCGGGTATGCAGTGTCGGGGGTTTCTTACAAAATCTCTCAGTGTGAAACGAACGAGGTCTATCGTGATGCCGGCTAACACAGGTCTCAGGAACCAGTACAAGTTAATCCTGTCAGGGGATGTGACACCTTCCAAGAGTACATCGGCGACATCTCGTTCCATGCTCCAGGGACTTGTCCTTGTGGAGGTGATGGTATAGAATGACATAAAGAATCTGGATTACGGCTTTCCTAGAGGGAGAGAAGAGAAAGGGGTGGAGAAAAGAAGACATCACTGAGGTCACGTTTTTGTTATAGTTTAGGAATTCTGTTGCATCATGATGTAGTTGGTTATGTTATTGGAGTGTTATTGTTTTTCTCTAATTTCTCTTATTGTAAGAGCAGCGCCCATGCCAGGAGGCTGTGACGCTGGCTCCACGTGGCACTGTCGGCATTCTCGTTTTCGTCTGGGTTTGGATGTTGTGCTTCTGTGGGTTCTTGCGCGTTCTCCTCTTCTACTTGTGAATCTGCCTTCACCTTCTCGTACAACTCTCGTGCGCGATTGAGGAGGGTGGTGAGCTGATGTTGCCATGAGGCTGTTTCGGTGTTGAGTTTGTCGATGAGTTGGAGGCCGCTTTTGAATTTCTTCAGCCAGGCAATGTTTTCTTCCTGATTTTTCTCGCCATAGTAGACACAACTTCCGCTGCCAACTTTTTCTCTGCTGGCGCTAGTGGTGACTTCTTTTTTTCCGTTACAGTTAAATTTGCTGTGTCTGTTTTCACTTACAGCCGTTCCAAGCATTCCGTGTTGTTGAAAGCTTTCTGAGTTATTGACTTTAACTTTTCCCCCTGCTTTAACTTTCGCCAGAAAGTTATAGTAAAGAGAATATCCGTCCTGTGTTGATGTCACGCCCTGTGTGGCAGAAGCGTCGCACTCCTTTTTGAATTCTCTCCAGATGGGAGCTGTGGGGTACACGTCTCTTTCCCAACCCAGGCAGTCACCGGTTCCAACACTCACTCCACACACATTTCGGACACCTTCGTTATCCTCGGTATGTTGTGCACAAAGACAGAAAAAATCCACTACGAGGTTCTTGCCGGCACTCGCGCTTTTTAATTGTTTATTGCTTCCACAGGTCGCGATACGTTTCTCACTCTTCATGCCTCTCAACGCCCCATGGCAAAGATCATCCTCGTTTCCTCCCTCACCAAAGATCACTGCGTTGAACGTGTTTCTCGCCCTTTGCACTTCTCCCTCTGGATTCACTTTTTTAATTTCCCCCAATAGTTTGTGTGCCTCTCGACTGATACCAATAAGTTGTGTTTGAGCGGACTTTGTCTCTTCGCTTTGGGTGTTGGCTCTTTCTTTCCCATTGGCCGCAGCACTGAGCGCGTTTATATCATCAACAATTTTCTGATACTCCTTCGTGTCCACGTTCTTGATCGGGGGACTATGGGCCACATTGTAAATACGGCAGAGAAGCTTAAAGTATTCACTATTTTCGCCTTCATTAACAGAGACTTCGCCATTAGCCATCACTCTCCCCTCTCTCACCCAGCCCCCCATGACCACCAAACACATCATCAATAATTTCATCATCTTTTCCTTCTAAACCTTCTAAAACAAAAAATAGTAGAACAATTTATTCTTCTCCCATGACAGTTACAAACACAAAGCAAACATAATAAAACAAACAAATTCTTGGAGAACAGATATCTCTATAAAGAGGTACCAGGCTCCTGGAGGTGCGGCATGGGAAGGGGCCCCGGGTATCCAATCGGGTACGGCGCTTCCAGGAACCCACGGGTTTGCGGTGGCATGCGACAGACTGCCCATACCATCCCCTCCATGATATCCGGATCCGTCTCATCCAACTTGAGAAACTCCCGCCACACCTCCCATTCCCGTGGCCCCCAACCTTCCACCGATCCTGCATAATAGGTCAACTTCAACGCCAGCACACGGAATTGCCATAACAAGCGGGGGAACTCCTGCCATACTTTTTCTCTTCCCTCGGGGTCTCCCACGCATCGCCACGGGTTCCGGGCGAAATCGATCAAACTGTACCGAGAAGTGTACCGAGGCATCCATGGATAGGCGGGCTGCAGAAAAGGGTACAGGCTGATTTTCTTTGGGTCTCCAAGGTTTTTTAAGAGTACCTCCACCACATCTTTTTCCATGCTCCATTGGGTGTTATCTTGTTGGGCCATGCCTTCAGGGGATGGCGAGGAGGGTTTGCCAGACATCGTGACTTCTTCTGGTTGAGAGAGAAAGGGAATGGTTAGGGGAAATATTGTGGGAAAGATAGGATAGTGTAGAGCGGAGGCATGTTTGTATTTAAGCAGGAATTCATTTTGGGTTAAGTAGTTTTAGATCAAAATAGCGACACTGAGGAGCCATGAGGATGGCGGGATTATGGGTGTGCCGCTGGTTGTGTTGTATTTTCGGATTGCTTCGCGGAAGGTGTGTGTGCTGTTTTTCTCAGTGTTATGAGCGGTTGTCTGTGGAGAAGTTAAGGCTTCTGCGTGTGGTTCATCAGTTTTTTGCTGCTCCTGTTGCTGCTTCTCTTTTTGTGCTTCCTCATGTCTCTTTTGCTCTTGTATCTTCTCGTCTTCTATGAGGGCCTTTTCCAAGTCCACCCACCAGGTTTTGGTGTCTGTGGAATTTGGGTAGTACATCGCACATACTCCAAGTTTGGGAGACCCAGTGCATGCTTCGTATCCGATAAAGTCACCCTCCCCTAGTCGATACAGGTCTTTGTACCCAGCATCCCATGTTCGATTAAGATTGTCTATAAATGTCTCAAATGTTTTTTTCAAATCTCCCTTTTCCCCAATGCCTTGCAAGCACTGTTTGGTGACTACTCCCCACGTGGCTTCTAATTGTTCTTTTCCGTCGTTTTCAGTATCACCCCAACCTTTATCTCCGTCAGACTTCAAAGCAATTTTATCTTTCCCACACAGTGTTGTGCCTGAAGGGCTGCTGCTACTTACTGGCCACCCGCCTTTCCCCGCTGTGCACAAACAAAGCAGGTCATGTGGACCGGAGTGACCGGGCCATCGTGGCTGCCCTTTGTTGGTCAACTGGTGGTCGTCGTCAAATGGCTGCCCACACCAGAGGCCACGGTCGCCACCACGACTTTCCACATCGTAGTACTCCTTAGGCAACGCTCCTTTCAAAGCATCCAGACTTCCCCCGCTCTTGTTTCCAAAAATAGTTTGGTGTAGGGCTTCTTTCAACGCGTTACTTGCACTGTTGCTCCGGAGCCTAGCCACCGCCGCCTTCATCACATCGCAGAGGGCCTTATGCGCCTTGTGATTATGGTCCTTTGCATCACCATTGGCATTCAACCCCCAGGCCACAATCATCACCGTCCAAAATATCATCATTTCCGCTTATCTCTACCTCACTATCAAAACGGAAAAGCAATCTTTGAAACTAAGAAACAATTATCTTTCAAGATCAACCAAGGCACAACGAAACAGAAACAAACTTCAGCAACCAATGATCACCACTCCTATACAACTATCCCACATTATCCCACATTCCCTAAAAAAATCCCATAAAACAGAGAAAATCCAGTTCATTGTCAATGTCATTGTTAAATTACGAATAGCTTCCCGAGAAGAAACATCGGTAAAGCAATTTCCATTTTAGACCGAGAAACGTTCAACAAGAGGGGACTCATGATCACCCATCCATCAATCACGAAAACCATATTCCACGGACAACTGTTATGGCATACTCTCTCCAACAATCCAATTTGAATACCATTCCCCCTCAAATGTTTCTTGCCCCTCACTCCTCCTCCTCCCTGAAATCGTTAATCCTCGACAGTGGAAACAGCCTTTCCAAGATATCCGCGTACCTCTGAAGATTGATCGGGAAGAGGGACACACGGTCATCATCAGTACTCCGGTCACTTATCATACTTATTATACTGCTCTCCCCATCATCCCAAAAGCTTCCCTCATCCACTGATATGCTGTCCTCCGACACGTTATCCCTCTGAAGGTTGTTCGACATAGCTGATTATTCTCTCCTTAACACTGATTCCTTTTCTGAGAAAAATGAATTTTTGAGGAATATTCAATGGGGGAGACAAATGAACTATTATAAGAGAGGGTGGTTTACTATCAGAGGATCATTGACCAGCCATGACCCATAACAAAACAAATTCCCATGACATGGAAACATGGAACACACCCTCCCACTCCCCTTCCCCCCCCAACACACTTTCCCTCATTCCTCGGCGATCAATGACCACCTTCAATAAGTTCATTCTCATAGAGAAACAATTTCTCTCAAACTAACCCTAAGGAGCAATCATCGGGAAATGCATTTTGGGGGAAGGGAATTTTGAGAGAGAGGGACTAACTATCCCACTCTCATTACTTGAAGAACTGTTCTCTCCCTCCCCTCACACACTCTCCTCCCCCACTCAACTCCTCTCGCATAACACGTGACCACGCTCTCTTCCATTGATAATTTCAACAAGAGTCATTTTCAAAAATCATCGGGATTCCCAAAAAGTATCTTCCCTCGGAGACCTTTTTCTCGATGGCCAGCCCTCCTAGGGAAAGGGGGTGAAGAATTTTTTGTATAGCGTCCCATGGTGTTTTAGTGCAGCCCTCCCCGAAATAAGATCACCGCGAGAAATAGAAACGCCATGAGAATCAGACCAAAAGCGACAAAGTTCCATATTCCAACGTCGGTGAACCACCAGCGGGGCATCACTTGTAACTCCTTGTTGGGGTTTTAGAAAAAAAGGAAAAGTGATCAGAAAATGAAATCGAGAAAAAAGATTGGTAGATGAATAGCCAGCATGGATGCTAACACTTTTAGGAAATGAAGATGGGATGGTGGTGGACACGGGTGATCGTTTTATCTCCCCTCCCAGAGGTCACATGACTATTATCGTTGTTTATTCCCTTGATAACCCTTCCCGAAAATAAAATATAAAGAGAGAATGTATTTCTAACTGTATACTCATTTTACACCAGCATGTGTTTCCAAAAAGAAACTTGCTCTTGAGAATGGATTTTACATGTTTTATAAATATGGCCATGGTCGGGGAGAAATTGGAATCTGAAGGAGATACCCTATGGGGGAATACGGGATTATGAGCGAGAGGGTCTAACAAGCGAAAGGGTCTGCCAAGCGTAAGGGTCCAACAAGCGAAAGGGTCCAACAAGCGTGAGGGTCCAACAAGCGTGAGGGTCTAACAAGCGTAAGGGTCTAACAAGCGTAAGGGTCCAACAAGCGAAAGGGTATAACAAGCGTAAGGGTCTAACAAGCGAAAGGGTCCAACAAGCGTAAGGGTCTAACAAGCGAAAGGGTCTTCCTGTCGAGTGGGGGTGGGGGGTTAGGGTTAGGGTTAGGGTTTGAGCATCGGGTGAAATATACATCAGCTGGAAAGCGTGATGGTCTAACTATCCCCCTCCCCTCCCTCACTGTACCACACTCCTCCACTGAACTCCTCTCGCATAACAAGTGACCACCTTCTCCTCCAGAGATAATCTCAGAAAGAGTCATTTTCAAATATCATCAAAATTCACAAAATAACAACTTCCCTGCGAGACCCTTTTCTCGATGCCCGCCTTCCCGGAGAAAGGGGGTGAAGAGTTTTTTGAATCACGTCCACCGGTGTATTAGTGAATCCCTCCACGAAATAAGATCACCACGAGGAATACAAACGCGACAACTATGAGGGCAAAAGCGACAAAGTTCCAGATTCCACCATGGGTGAGCCATGAGCGGGGCATAACTTGTAATTCCTTTTTGGGGTTTTTAGAAAGAAGAAAAAAAAGAAAAGTTGGGAAGAAAATGAAATCGAGAAACAAATATTGGTACATGAATAGCCAGCACGGATGCGAACCGTTTTATGAAATGAAGACGGGATGGTGGTGGGCATGGGTAATCGTTTTATCTCCCCACTTATTATCCTCTAAAAGGACAGGCGCCATTATCATCGTGTTTATCTATTTGATTACCCTTCCGGAAAATAAAATATAAAGAGAGAATGTATTTCTAGCAATCAGTGTTTTTCCAAAACAACTTGCTCATGGAAATAAAATTTGTATGTTTTGTGTCCCAGGCCATGCTCGTGGAGAAAGTGGAATAGGAATATGGTACCCCATGGAAGAATACGGGACTTGTATGAAAGAGGGTGTCACTCCGACCAAAACGACACCCTGGTAGGGTTGGTATTGAGGTATTGGTGGTGGCCTCCGACACCTTCTCCAGATCTCCTCGTCGATGGCTTCCAGGGGTGTTTCATCATTGTCGATGTAGATTTTCCACGAATCCCATTGCCACTGCTTCCAAGTCTGAATGGGCCCAAAATGTCGTACAAGCGGGGTAGCCCATTTTCTAAACTTCCACAACAGATAGGGAAGGTATTGCCACAAACTGTTACACACATTCGGTTCGGGTATGCAGTGTCGGGGGTTTCGCACAAAATCACCCAAAGTGAAACGAATGAGATCTATCGTGAGGCCGGCTAACACGGGTCTCAGAAACCAGTACAAATTGATTCTATCCGTGGAAGTGACACCATCCAACAATACTTCCGCGACATCTCGTTCCATGCTCCAGGGTATTGTCCTTGGGGAGGGGAATATATGATTTTGCATAATCAATCTGTATTACCGCTTTCTAAAGAGAGAGGGGAAAGCATGAGGAAAGGAACACAGGAACAATGAGGGCACGTTTTTCTTATGGTTTAGAAATTCTGTTGCATGATGGATGTTGTGTATTTATTGGAGTGTTATTGTTTTTCTCTAATTTCTGTTATTGTAAAAGCAGCGCCCATGCCAGGAGGCTGTGACACTGGCTCCGCGTGGTACTGTCGGAGTTCTCGTTTTCGTCTGGGTTTGGATGTTGTGCCAGTGGGGAATCATCCGTGTCCTCTTCCAGTTGTGTATCTGCCTTGACCTTCTCATACAACTCTCGGGCGCGATTGAGGAGTGTGGTGAGCTGATGCTGCCATGACGCTGTTTCGGTGTTGAGTTTGTCGATGAGTTGGAGGCCTTCTTTGAACTTCTTCAGCCAGTCAATGTTTTCTTCCCATTTATTGGGGCCGTAGAAGACACAGCTTCCGCTGCCAACATTGTCTCTTACGGTTCTGGGTGACATCTTTCCGTTGCAGTTATAGTTGCTGTCTCTGGTTTCACATACCGCTGTCCCTAGCATCCCGTGTTTTGGAAGGATTCCTGAGTCCTTGACTTTGATTTTCCCTCCTGCAGATACTTTATTGAGAAACTCGCGGTGAAGTGAATATCCGTCTTGTGTTGATGTCACGCCATGTTTGGCAAACGTTTCGCATCCGCTTTTGACTTCATTCCACATATTATCTGTGTAGTCCAGTTTAGCACCACCCCAACCTGATTCTTTACCGTTTCCAACACTCACTCCGCATACCTTGTCGACCCTTTCGTCACCCAAGTTAGGCTTGGCACACAGACAGAAGAAATCTACAACGAGGTTCTTGCCAGCACTCTTACCTATTTGCCCTTTGCCCCCACAAGCCGTGATACGATTCCGCTCCACTTCCAACCCCCCAGGGGATAAATCTTCTTTTCCATTCTTACCAAAGATAACTTGGTTGAAAGTATTCCTCGCCCTTTCTACTTCTCCTTCTGGATTGACTTTTTTAATTCCATCCATAATTTTGTTAGCTTCTCCAGTGATACGAATGAGCTGTGTTTGAGCGGACTTTGTCTCTTCGCTTTGGGTGTTGACTCTTTCTTTTCCATTGGCCGCAGCACTGAGCGCGTTGATATCTTCAACAATTTTCTTATACTCCTTTGTGTTCACGGGCTTGATCGGAGGATGTTGGGCCACGTTATAAATACGACAGAGGAGCTCAAAGGGTTCTCGATTTTCGTTCTCACTCACAGTCAGACCTTCTTTATTAGCCATCACTCTCCACTCTCTCACCCAGCCTCCCATGACCACCATCATCATCACCATCCAGTGTTTCATCATCTTTTCCTTCTAACCCTTCTAAAAGAAAAAACAGGTAAGTAATTCATTCCCATTAAATTATTATTACACAAAAAAACATAATAAAACAAACAAATTCTTGGAGAACAGATATCTTTATAAAGAGGTACCAGGCTCTTGGACGTGCGGCATGGGAAGGGGCCCCGGGTATCCAATCGGGTACGGCGCTTCCAGGAACCCACGGGTTTGGGGCGGCATTTTACAGACTGCCCATACCATCCCCTCCATCACATCCGGATCCGTCTCATCCAACTTGAGAAACTCCCGCCACACCTCCCATTCCCGTGGCCCCCAACCTTCCACCGATCCTGCATAATAGGTCAACTTCAGTGCCAGCACTCGGAATTGCCATAACAAGCGGGGGAACTCCTGCCACACTTTTTCTCTTCCCTCGGGGTTTCCCACGCATCGCCACGGGTTCCGGGCGAAATCGATCAAACTGTACCGAGAAGTGTACCGAGGCATCCATGGATAGGCGGGCTGCAGAAAGGGGTACAGGCTGATTTTCTTTGGGTCTCCAAGGTTTTTTAAGAGTACTTCCACCACATCTTTTTCCATGCTCCATGGGGTGTTATCTTGTTGGGCCGTGCCTTCAGGGGAGGGTTTGCCAGACATCGTGACTTCTTCTGGTTGAGAGAGAAAAGGGATTGGTAGGGGGATGATTTTGGGAAAGATAGGATAGTGTGGAGGGGAGGCATATTTATGGATTGTGTGTGGTTAATTGTATTTTTGGGAGGTTTTTCTTTTAGATCATGAAGAGGGCACCAAGGAGCCAGGTGGATGGCGTGGATATGGGTGTGCCGCTGGTTAGGTTGTATCTGCGGAGTTTATCGGTGAGGGTGTCTGTTCTGTTTTTCTCAGTGCCTTGAGCGCTTGTCCGTGAAGAGGTTAAGGCTTCTGCGTGTGGTTCTTCAGTTATTTGTTCTCTCTCTTTCTGTCTCCGTTTTTCTTCGTCTTCGCGTTTCTTTTTTTCTTCTTGGAACTTTTCTTCCTCTGGAATGGCCTTTTCCACGTCTAACCACCAGGTTTGAGGGGTCATTTTGGGGTAGTACATGACGCATACTTGCCCGTTTCCGTTGCACGGGAGGTCTCCAGTACCATTTTCCCCTAGTAGGTCCCTAGTTAAGTACGGATCAGTCTTGTTTACAAGTGTGTGTTTGAAAGCGTCCAAGGCGTCTTTTAGATCCTCTGCTTGTTCTCCACGCAAGCACTCGGTTACTACATTGAACCACGTTGCATTTATTTGTTCTTTTCCTTGTTGTGTGTCCCCACTATTCTTCTTATTCCATCCTTCTCCTTTGTCAGCCTTTAATGAGCCTTTATCCTTCCCACAAAGCATAGCAGCAGGGCTGCCGTTCTGCAATGGGTACCCATCAGTCCCCACAGTGCACAAACAAACCATATCGTGAGGAGCGGAATGGCCGGGCCAGCGTGACCACTGATGATTATCTGGCTCGTCATCGAAGGGCTCTCCACACAATCGGCCGCGGAATTTTCCAACGTCTTTATAATCCACTGGCAATGTTCCTTTCAAAGCATCCAGATTTCCCCCACTCTTTTTTCCAAAAATAGTTTCGTGTAAGGCTTCTTTTAATGCGTTACTTACACTTTTGCTCTGGAGCTTAGCCACCGCCGCCTTCATCACATCGCAGAGTGCCTTGTGCGCGTCTCTATTATGATTCTTTGCATCACCATTGGCGTTCAACACCCAGGCCACAATCATCACCATCCAAACCATCATCTTCATCATCGCTCTTTTTTCACCTTCACTATAGCAAGAGCAAAACAATCTTAAAAAAGAATAAGTAATTCTAAGCAACCTAGATCCAACACACAATCATACGCGGATACATCTCGGCAACGAAAGAACACCACTCCCGCCCAAACTCGCCAGAACGAGGAGCACAAGCACACATAGATCCATATTCTTAAAAGAAAAACAAAATAGTTTCAAGAGAACTTAAATCTTGCGGGATAATTTGTCTTCTGCGAGAGAGTTTTTCCACAATAGTAAACACATAATCACCCATCACTCAATAATGAGAACCATACCCCATCCAATACGTGTGTTACAACACCATGTCTTATAACATTCCCGTCAAATGCCATTCCCCCTCCAACATTTCCTGCCCCTCACTCCTCCTCCTCCCTGAAATCGTTAATCCTCGACAGTGGGAACAGCCTTTCCAAGATATCCGCGTACTTCCGAAGATTGATCGAGAAGAGGGACACACTGTCGTCGTCAGTGTCATCACTTATGATGATGCTTTCTCCATCCCCCCAAAAGCTCTCCTCCTCGGTTGATATGCTGCCATCCGACATGTTGTCCCTTTGAAGGTTGTTGGACATGGTTGAGTATTCTTTCCTTAAGCCTGTTTACTGTTTAAGAAAATGAACTGGAAGAGGAATATTAACGGGGGGAGAAATGCACTATTATAAGAGAGGGCGGTTTACTATCAGTGAACCATAGAACAGTAATCAGTCATAACAAAATAGAATTCCCATGACATGCAAATATGGACCACACTCTCCCACTCCCCTTCCCCCCCCCAACACACTTCCCTCATTCCTCGGCGACCAATGATCACCTTCAATAAATTTGTTCCCATAGAGAAACAATTTCTCTCAAACTAACCCTAAGATGCAATCATCGGGAAATGCATTTTGGGGGGGGGATGGAAATTATGAGCAAAAGGGGCTAACTATCCCCCACTCATTACTTGAAGAACTGTTCTCTCCCTCCCTTCACCCACTCTCCCCCTCCACTCAACTCCCCTCGGATAACACGTGACCACCCTCCCCTCCATTGATAACCTCAGAAAGAGTCATTTTCAAAAATCATCGGGATTCCCAAAAAGTATCTCCCCTGTGAGACCCTTTCTCGATGACCCACATTCCTGGGGAAAGGGTGTGAAGAATTTTTTGTATAGCGTCCCACGGCGGTCTAGTGCATCCCTCCCCGACATAAGATCACCATGAGGAATAGAAACGCCATGAGAATCAGACCAAAAGCGAAAAAGTTCCACATTCCACCATGGGTGAACCACCAGTGCGGCATCACTTGTAACTCCTTGTTGGGGTTTTTAGAAAGAAAAAAAGTGAGCAGAAAATGAAATCGAGAAACAAAGATTGGTAGATGAATAGCCAGCATGCATGTTAACCGTTTTAGGAAATGAATATGGGATGATGGTGGGTATCCTGGTACTCGTTTTGTCTTACCCACTTATTTTCCCTCCAAAGGACAGGCGCCATTATCATTGTTTTCCCTTGATAACCCTTCCCGAAAATAAAATAAAATAAAAAGAGAGAATGTATTTCTAGCTGTTTACTCATTTTACACCAGCATGTGTTTTCGAAAAAAAATTGCTCATGAGAAAAAAATATGTTTTATAACCCAGGCCATGGTTGGGGGGAAACTGGAATCTGAACGAGATACCCCATGGTGGAGCACGGGACCTGTATGAATGAAGTTGTCGCTTGAACCAAAACGACACCCTGGTAGGGTTGGTATTGAGGTTCAGGTAGCGGCCTCCTGCACCTTCTCCAGATCGCGTCGTCGATGGCTTCCAGGGGCGTTTCATCCATATCGATGTATATTTTCCACGAATCCCAGTGCCACTGCTTCCAAGTCTGAATGGGCCCAAAATGTCGTACAAGCGGTGTGGCCCATTTTCTAAACTTCCACAAGAGATAGGGAAGGTATTGCCACAAGCTGTCACACACATTCGATTCGGGTATGCAGTGTCGGGGGTTTCGTAAAAAATCACTGAGGTTGAAACGAATGAGGTCTATCGTGAGGCCAGCTAACACGGGTCTTAAAAACCAGTACAGGTTGATTCTATCTGGGGAGGTGACACCTTCTAACAATACTTCCGCGACATCTCGTTCCATGCTCCAGGGAATGGTCCTTGGGGAGGTGATGGTATAAAATGACATGTGAATCTGGATTAACGCTTTCTCTAAAGTGAGAGAGGGGAATGAGTGATGATAAAGAAGAGAGCATTGTGAGGTCACGTTTTTCTTATGTTTTAGAAATTCTGTTGCATCATGATATAATTGTGTCTGTTATTGGAGTGTTATGGTGTTTCTCTAATTTCTGTTATTGTAAGAGCAGCGCCCATGCCAGGAGGCTGTGACGCTGGCTCCGCGTGGCGCTGTCGGCATTTTCGTTTTCGTCTGGGTTTGGATGTTGTGCTTCTGTAGGTTCTTGCATCTTCTCCGCTTCTGGTTGTGAATCTGCCTTCACCTTCTCATACAACTCTCGGGCGCGATTGAGGAGTGTGGTGAGCTGGTGCTGCCATGAGGCTGTTTCGGTGTTGAGTTTGTCGATGAGTTCGAGGCCTTCCTTGAATTTCTTCAGCCAGGCAATACTCTCTGCCCAATTTTGGTCTCCGTAGAAGACACAGACTCCGCTACCAATTTTGTCCCTTATAGTGATCACTTTCTTTTGCCCGTTGCAGTTGAAGTTGCTTTTTCCGGTTTCCGTCACGGCGGTTCCAAGCATTCCGGTTTTTCGATCCGTTTCTGAGCTTTCGGCCTTGATTTTCCCCCCTGCTGTTACTTTCGCCAGAAACTCGCGGGAAAGGGAGTGTCCGTCTTGCCTTGATGTCATACTCTGTCGGGCAACATTTTCACACCCTTTTTTAATTTCTTCCCACATAGTATCTGGGGAGACTAGTTTCCCTCCCCAACCCAATCCATGGCCACTGCCAACACCTACACCGCATACCCTGTCTACCCCATTATAAGATTCGTTATGTTTCGCGCACAGGCAGAAAAAATCCACAACCAGGTTCTTTCCGGCATTTGTGCCTTGTTTTTCTTTGCTACCACAGGCCTTTAGGCGACTGCCTTCTACTCCCGTTAACGCCCCCTGTGATAGATCTTCTTTTCCATTCTTACCAAAGATAACTTGTTTGAATGCATGCCTTGCTTTTTCTACTTCCCCCTCTGGATTCTCTCTTTTAATTTCCTCCAAAAGTTTGTGGGCCTCTCGTGTAACACCAATAAGTTGTGTTTGAGCGGACTTTGTCTCTTCGCTTTGGGTGTTGGCTCTTTCTTTCCCGTTGGCCGCAGCACTGAGCGCGTTGATATCATCGACAATTTTCTGATACTCCTTCGTGTTCACAGGCTTGATCGGAGGATGTTGGGCCACATTGTATATACGGCAGAGGAGCTCAAAGGGTTGACGATTATCGCCTTCATCAACAGATACTTCGGCATTAGCCATCACTCTCCACTCTCTCACCCAACCTCCCATGAACACAAAACACACCACCATCCAAACCTTCATCCCCATCATGACCTCCTTATATCTTTGGCTCTTTAATACACTTTCTTTGAGTAACCATAATTTGGGGAAAACAATAATTTTTTGACTGTGGAGAGAAAGCCTGCAGACGAGGTTTTACGCTGTACACCGCCACCCGAACTCAAGTCCCTTACAATTTTCTTAAAAACAACCATTAGAATAGGGCGAGCAAGAGACCAAAATGGTTGACAGGGATTTTTGTGTGGAAGGCACTACTGGGTGAAATCCATCCTTTCGCTTTCTGGTACCGTGCAAGTAATTCTCTCTTCTCCTTCAGGTCGGCAGCAATCTGGGCGACCTTGGCAAAGCATGTAGGACTGGTTGTCGGTTCCGTGGTGGGACTCTGCTCCGTATTATTCTCAGCGGGTTCCTGGCCAGTAAGGCAACCCTCCATTTTATCTTCGATGCTTTTGACTTTGGCTTGGATTTTTTCCTGGACCGCTTTGAAGGCCTTGAAGGCATCGGAGGCGTTCTTGAGGTGCACGATATGGGTTGCAGGGTCTGCTGTCCAAAATGCCTTGTCCTTGGTTGTTGCGCCGTTTGCTATTTCCCCAGCCTCGATACTGATTGTCCCATCAAACCCCGCACCGATAGTTAAGATGCCACCACCCCACCAAAGGGACTTTTCAAGACTTGTGCTTTTGAGGATTCCACCTTTTTTCCCCTTGATCAAGTTGCAACCGGCGTTTGTGCTTCCTCCATTGAAGCTGCCTTTCAGACTCTGGTGCTGGATGCCCTCGATGGCCGTACCCAGGTTGGGTTCCTTCCCGCCAGCCTTCTCCCCAATATCAACCAAACTTTCCTCACTGAAATCAGTTTTGCTAAAGCAGTCCCTCAATTCTCCAGCGGTGGCTGCTTTACCAGCCCCCAGGCAGTAGTTGCTGCCTCCTTGTGCATTCGCAAACACCGTGATGAACTCGTCCAGGCGCCCCGCGGAATTGGCAGCGAAGGCAGCCGCTTTGGACGCTTCTTTCTCCAGTCTCTCCACTTCCTCTCGGACCTTGTCTATTTCCTTACGCACCTGTCTAAACAGAAAGCCGGTCATTTTGCACGTCTCGGAGCCTTTGCCCTGGGCTTTGGACTGCACCCATTTGGTCTGCCATTCAAGCAATTTCATTTCAATGTGTGTAACCTTGGCTCTTCCGTCCTCCACCTGCTGGGTGGCCCAGGGCGTGACGTCCTTTAAGGTTTTGCTTAAGGTGCATATGGCCGCGCCGGCTTTGGTGGGGATGGCTTTGGTAGGAGTGTTTCCCGTACCGAGTACCGTGGACGATGCCATGAACACAGCGACGACCAACCACCACTTTAAACGTAACTCCATCACCACCATCACTGTCAACCTTTATTCAACTTTGTTAGTGATCTTGCATATTTTAAAAAAATAAATAAGGGAGTGAGACATTATGACTTATTCCGTAAATATTGATGGCAGGAAAAGGGTTACTGTGTTGAGGTTTTATTTTCAGTTTGAAATATTGTTATGCTAGAGCAGCAATGAGGCACCAGAGACTCATGACGCTTGGGTGGAGTGTCAAGGCACTTCCGGACGTGAGTGGCCCCTTCTCTTTATGATAGCGTGCAAGAAGTTCGTTTGCTGCCTTCAACTCCGCATTGAGCTTTACCGCGTTTTGGAAGCACGGCTGATGGGGAGTATGCTCTTCCATGGTCTCGTTGGAAAGACAGGGTTCAATTTGTTTTTCGATGTTTTCGATTTCATTGAACTTCTGGGTAATTTTCGCTGCGGAGTCCTTGAAATCCTGGAAGGCGGCGAGGGTTTTCTTCAGGTGCGGGATGGTGTGTGGAGAGGCTGTCCAGAAAGCTTTCTTTTCGCTTTCGCTGTCTTTGGAGGCATTGAAAATTTCACCATTGTTGAATTTGCTTCGTTCGAACTGACCACTGAAACTTTTCCCGATGGTCAAGATGCCGCCACCCCACCAGAGCGGACCACTGAGACCTCCAACGATTCCTTTGCTAGAGCCCTTGATCAGGTTGCAGTCCGCGTGGATGTCTTCCCAATGTATTTTACGAAAGTGTGCCTCCACCGTACTGTGGTTGACATTTTCGATTACATCGGTCAGATTGGGTTCTTTTTCGTGCGCCATGGTTTCAGGAATTTTGGCCAAGTTGGCTTCCCCAATGTCGAATCTCGTGCCTTCCGGAAAGCAGTCATGTAAATCCGCCCTTGTGGCTGGGTGTCCCTTGTACCCGAAGCAAAAGCTAGATTTTTCGTAAAAGGTTGGCCCATCCCCTCTGGCCCTCGCGAACACTGTGATGAACTCGTCGAGTCGCCCAGCTGACTTGGCGGCAAAGGCTCCTGCACGGATGGCCTTTCCTGAAAGTTTCTTGATTTCCTCGTTAACCTTCTCGAGGTCTGTTCTAATATCATCCAAAATACTTTGGTTTACCTCACACTCCGAAGACCCGTGAAAGTGTAGTCGCCATTCGAGGAATTTGGAGGTGTAGGTGTCTCGAGTTTTCTGAAGTGCCTCCAGTTGGCCTTGTGTCCATGGCGTAACCTCCTTCAACTTCCGGCTGAGACCGCAGATGGATCCACCTGTCTCTGTGGGGAGGGCTTTGGGATAATACGACAAAGCACATGATGCCACCGAAAAAAACACAGACATCATCAAGATGATGCCCAAGGCCTTCATGACTTGAAGCATACTCCCTTACTCTTTTCCTCACTTTTAATCTTTTTCTCAAAAAAACTCAATATGAACAAACATAGTTTTATTTTGGAGTGAATACATGAGACGGGATGTATTTTAAAAAACTGGTGGTTTTATTTTGTTGGGGGGTTTTATTAGAAAAAGAAGACAGCACTGAGGAGCCATGAGGGTGGCGGGATTAGGGGTGTGCTGCTGCGAGGTTGGAGTTTTTCATATTTGGCGGTGTGGTCGTCCTTTTGGGATTGGTCGGTTTGGTTTGTGGTGATGGGTTCTGGTTTTACGGATTCTGCGTGTGGTTCATCAGGTTTTTGTTCCTTCTCTTGCTGTTTGTTTTTTTCCTCTTCGCGTTGCTTTTGTTGTTGGAACTTTTCATCTTCCGTTATGGCCTTTTGAAGTTGTATATACCAGGGTGTAGGGGGCATTTTTGGGTAGTATGCTACGCATACTCCATGAGAAGGGGAACCTGTGCAGGCAGCGCTTTCAGTTGCGTTTCCTTCACCTAGTTGTGTCCTACTTGATTGTGCTTTACTTGGTATAGGTTTCAGTTTCCTTAGGAAATCTTCTAGCGCTTCTTTCAATTGTTTTCGTTTTTGCTCACTTCCTTGCAGGCACTTACGGGTGACATTTTCCCACGTGGCTTTTAATTGTGGTTCTGCCTTATGACCGCTGTCTCCCCAACCTTTATTTGTGCCACCTCCCAGTGTCACACTACTCTGACCGCACAGTGTAACAGGTTTGACAGTGTCATTTAATGGCCACCCTCCTTTGCCCAATGTGCACAAGCAAACCATGTCGTGAGGAGCCGAGTGGCCAGGCCAGCGCGGTTGCTTTGCGTTGGACTCCAGGTGGTCGGCATCAAAAGGCTCACCACACCACAGGGTACGATCCCCGCCATTGCTCTCCCTGTCTATGTAAGCAGAAGGCAATTGGCTCTCAAAAGCCGCCATATCTTCCTCACTCTCATTTCCAAAAATTGTTTGTTTCAAGGCTTTTCTTAGTGGGTCGTCATGCTGCCTGCTTTTCACTTCCCCCCACTTCTTCACAGCACTCCCAAGCAAATCGCAGAGTGCATTGTGTGCGTCACGATTATAATCAGTCCCCTCCGCATTCGCACTCACCCCCATAGCCACCATCCAAATCACCATCATCATCCTCGTCATCCCCATCATCCTTACCTTCTCCTAAAATTCCACAACAAGCACACTAATCAATGAAAAGGGGAAAAGGCATAAACGAAAACAACTCCCAAATCACCAAGGACCTGTCCCAAACAATCATTCCGCACAATCCTAACACTATGAACGAATCACCAAAATAAACCAAATAAAGTCCCGTTCATGGCTTTAATAATTCCTACCCCTTCAATTTCTTTCAAGAGAAAAATTATTTCCAGAAACGTATACATCCCACATCCAGCGTTGTTTCATAATATAGTATCCCTGATCACCCATCACTCAATAACGAAAATAATATTCCATGGACAACTGTTGTGGCATAATGTGTCCAAACTTTCCCCCTAAGTGGCACTCCCCAACAAACCTTTGCTGTCCCTCACTCCTCCTCCTCCCTGAAACCGTTAATCCTCGACAGGGGGAACATCCTTTCCAAGATATCCGCGTACTTCCGAAGATTGATTGAGAAGAGGGATTCACTGTCATCATTACTGTCATCACTTATTATACTGCTCTCACCATCATCCCAAAAGCTTCCCTCATCCACTGATATGCTATCCTCCGACATGTTGTCCCCTGAAATCCTTGCCTGCATGCTTGAATATTTTCTCCTTAAGCCTTTTCCCTATTTTGAGAAAAATGAACTTTTAAAGAATAATCAATGGGGGAGAAATGAACTTTTATAACAGAGAGTGGTTTATCATCAGAGGATCACTGATCAGCCATCACTCATAACAAAACAGTCTTCCCATGACAAACATATATGGCACACCCTCCCACTCCCCCTCTTTCCCCTCCCAAACACACTTCCCTCATTCCTCGGTGATCAATGATCACCTTCGATAAGTTCATTCTCATAGAGAAACAATTTCTCTCAAACTAACCCTAAGGGACAATCATCGGGAAATGCGTTTTGGGGGATGGGATAATAACCGTGAGGGATTAACAAGCGATAGGGTCTAACTATCCCACTCTCATTACTTGAAGAACTGTTCTCTCCATCCCCTCACCCACTCTCCCACTCCACTAAACTCCCCTCGCATAACACGTGACCTCGCTCTCCTGCAGAGATAACCTCAGAAAAATTAATTTTCACAAAACATCGGGATTC
This sequence comes from Trypanosoma congolense, assembly GCA_002287245.1. NCBI lineage: Eukaryota > Euglenozoa > Kinetoplastea > Trypanosomatida > Trypanosomatidae > Trypanosoma > Trypanosoma congolense. The sequence goes on along the minus strand of NHOR01000061.1, from coordinate 79,988 downwards.
CCAAAAAAATAACTTCCCTGTGAGACTCTTTTCTCGATGGCCTGCCATTGTAGGGAAAGGGTGTGCAGAATTTTTTGTATCGGGTCCCACGGTGTTTTAGTGCATCCCTCCCCGAAATAAGATCACCACGAGAAATGCAAAAGCGACAACCATGAGGGCAAAGCGACAAAGTTCCACATTCCACCATGGGTGAACCACCATCGGGGCAGAACTTGTAATTCCTTGTTGGGGTTTCTAGGAAGAAGAAGAGTGGGAAGAAAATAAAATCGAGAAACAAATATTGGCAGATGAATAGCCAGCATGGATGCTAACACTTTTATGAAATGAGGATGGGATGGTGGTTGTTTTGTCTGTACCACTTATTCTCCTCTCAGAGGACACATGACCATTGCCCTCGTTTTTATCTCCTTGATAACCCTTCCCGAAAATAAAATATAAAGAGAGAATGTATTTCTAAACATCTACTCATTTTACACCAGCACGTTTGTTTGGAAAGAACATGATCATGGAAATGAAATTTGCAAGTTTTATAACCCACGCCATTATAGTGGAGAAAGTGGAATAGGAACGAGATAGCTCATGGTAGAATACGGGACCTGGATGAGCGAAGCTGTTGTTCCCACCCAAACGACTCCCTGGTAGGGTTGGTACTGAGGTTCAGGTGGTGGCCGCCGACACCGACGCCAGTTCTCCTCGTCGATGGCTTCCAGGGGCGTTTCATCCATGTCGATGTAGATTTTTCACGAATCCCAGTGCCACTGCTTCCAAGTCTGAATGGGCCCAAAATGTCGTACAAGCGGTGTGGCCCATTTTCTAAATTTCCACAACAGATAGGGAAGGTATTGCCACAAGCTGTCACATACATTCGCTTCGGGTATGCAGTGTCGAGGGTTTCTTAGAAAGTCACCCAGGGTGAAACGAAGGAGGTCTATCGTGAGGCCGGCTAACACGGGTCTCAGAAACCAGTACAAATTGACTCTATCCGGGGATGTGACACCTTCCAACAATACATCGGCGACATCTCGTTCCATGCTCCAGGGAATGGTCCTTGGAGAGGTGATGGTATACAATGACATGTGAATCTTTGATAAGCTTTCCCTAAAGGGAGAGGGGAATAAGTGATGATAAACAAGAAAGCAATGAGTGCACATTTTTCTTATGGTTTATAAATTCTGTTGCATGATGTGGGTTGTGTATTTTATTGGAGTGTTATTGTTTTTCTCTTATTTTCCTTATTGTAAGAGCAGCGCCCATGCCAGGAGGCTGTGACACTGGCTCCGCGTGGTACGGTCTGTGTTCTCGTTTTCATCTGGGTTTGGATGTTGTGCCAGTGGGGAATCATCGGTGTTCTCCTCTTCTAGTTGTGTATTTGCCTTGACCTTCTCATACAACTCTCGGGCGCGATTGAGGAGTGTGGTGAGCTGATGCTGCCATGAGGCTGTTTTGTTGTTGAGTTTGTCCATTGTTTCGAGTGCAGTTTTGAGTTTCTTTAGCCACTCAATATTTTCTTCTTGTTGTTGCTCGCCATAGAAGACGCAGCTTCCGCTGCCTGCGTCCCTGCTGCTAACTCCCTTTCCGTTACAGTTATAGTCGGTCCCGTCTTTTTCACTCACAGCAGTTCCAAGCATACCGGGGGTTCGAAGTGTATCTGAGTTCTTGAGTTTCACGTTCCCCCCAGCCACCAAGTTAGCGAGAAACTCATGGTAAAGAGAATATCCGGCTTGTGTTGATGTTATTCCTCCTGGGGCAAACTTTTCGCACCCTTTTTTAATTTCTTCCCACACATTATCTGGGGAGACAAGTTGTGTTCCCCAACCCAATCCATAGCCACTGCCAACACTCACTCCGCATGCCTTCTCGACCCCATCGTAATCTTCTGTATGTTGCGAGCAAAGGCAGAAAAAATCTACAACGAGGTTCTTACCTGCACTCTCTCCTTTTTTTCCTTTGCCCCCACAGGCAGTTATACGATTCTGCTTCACCTCCAACGCTTCGTGTGATAGATCCTCTTTTCCATTCTTACCAAAGATAACCTGGTTGAACGTATTCTTCACTTTTCCCGCTTCTCCTTCTGGATTCACCTTTTTAATTTCATCCAAAAGTTTGTGTGCATCTCGACTGACACCAACGAGCTGTGTTTGAGCGGACTTTGTCTCTTCGCTTTGGGTGTTGACTTTTTCTTTCCCGTTGGCCGCAGCATTGAGCGCATCAATGTCATCGACAATTTTCTGATACTCCTTCGTGTCTTCGGGCTTGATCGGGGGATTTTGGGCCACGTTGTAGATACGGCAGAGAAGCTTAAAGGGTTCTCGATTGTCATTTTGTCTCAGAAGCACACGGTTGTCCACTTGTGATCTCCCTTTTTGTGCCATGCTCCACATGAACACAAAACACACTACCATCCAAACCTTCATCGTCAGTATAACCACTTTATAATCTTTAGGGGCCTTAATATTTTTCTTAAAGAAGTATAATTTGAGGAAAACAATAATTTTTCTTACTGTGTAAGGAAGGAAAGCGTACAAACGATGTGGGACGCTTCACAACGCCACCCGAACTCAAGTCCCTTACCAATATTTTCACAAGAACCATTAGAATAGGGTGAGCAAGATAACAAAAGGGTTGACAGGGTTTTTTGCGTTAAAGGCACTATTGGGTGGAATCCATCCTTTCACTTTCTGGTATCGCGCAAGTAATGCTCTCTTCTCTTTCAAATCGGCAGCGACCTTGGCAACATTGGCAAAGCAAGTTAGCGGTGGCTCATCGGTGGTTGTTGGCTCCGTGGCATTTGGCTCTGTATTATTCCCAGCGGATTCCGGGCCTCCCATACATGATTGAATTTTCTGTTCGATGCTTTCTACTTTTTCTTTGATTTTTTCCTGTACCGCTTTGAAAGCCTTGAAAGCGTCCGAGGCGTTCTTCAGGTGCACAACTTGTTTGGCAGGATCTGCTGTCCAAAGCGCATGTTTCCCTTCTTTTGTGTTGTTTGCGATTTCTCCAGCACTGAAGTTTTCTCTGTTGAACACCCCGTCGAATGCCTTCCCGATTGTCAAGATGCCGCCACCCCACCAAAGGGAACTTTCCAGGTTGGTGCTTTTTAAGATTCCATCCGGTGTCCCTTTGGTGAAGTTGCAACCGGAACTGCTCCCACCATCAAAGCTGTCCTTCACGCTCTGGTGCTTGACGCCCTCGATGTCGGCAGCCAGGTCCGGTTCCTTACCACCGGTGCGCTCACCAATATCAACCAAGCTTTCTTCACGGAAATCGGTTCCGCTAAAGCAGTCTTTCAATTCTCCAGAGGTGGCTGCTTTACTATCTCCCAGGCAGTAGTTGTTGTCGCCTCCTTGGGCATTAGCAAACACAGTAATGAACTCCTCGAGACGCCCCGCAGAATTGGCAGCGAAGGCGGCAGCTTTGGAAGCTTCCATTTCCAATTTCTCCACCTCCGCTCGGGCTCTGTCTATTTCCTTTCTGACCTGTCGAAATAGGAGGCCGGTAATCTTGCACGCATCCGAGCCAATTCCTTTGGATTTGGACTGCATGAATTTCGTCTGCCACTCGAGCAACTTCATTTCAAGGTGGGTAATTTTTGCTGCTCCGTCCTTTACCTGTTGTGTGGCCCAGGGTGTGACATCCTTTAAGGTTTTGCTGAGTGTGCAGATAGCCGCGCCAGCCTTGGTGGGGATGGCTTTTTGACTGTTGCCCCATACTGCCTTCGGAAATAACGTTAACACAGAAGAAGCGAAAAGCCACAACCACTTGGAACGCACTGCCATAACCATCACAATAAACCTTTATTTAGTTGGTTTACTGCTCCTGAAGTTTTCATATTGAAATAGGAAAAGGATGGAGAGAAATTATATAGTTGCATTCCATACGACATGACACAAGTAATGCCACAATGTTGAAGGTTGTATTTTCAGTTTGAATGATGGTTATAGTAAAAAAGCAATGAGATAACAGACATTAACGACGCTTTGGTGGAGTATCAGGGCGCTTCCTGAGGGCAGTGGCCCCTTCTCTTTATGATAGCGTGACAAAAGGGCGTCCGCTGCCTGCAACTCCGCATTGAGCTTTACGGCATTTTTGAAGCATGATTGAGTGTGCCACTCCTCCGTGGTCTCGTTGGAGAGACAGGGTTCAATCTGCTTTTCAATGCTTTCAATTTCAGCTAATTTTTTAGATATTCTCGCTGCAGCATCTTTAAAGGCTTGGAAAGCGGCGAGTGTTTTCTGGAGATGCGGGATTTTCTCGGAAGGTTTTTCTGTCCAGAAGGCCTTGGTGTCGTTGTCGCTTTCTTTGGATGCATTTGCGATTTCACCATGTTTGAATTTGCTTCGTTCCATCTCGCCATTGAAACTTTTACCAAGTGTCAAAATTCCGCCACCCCACCAAATCGGACCGGTGAGGTTGACTCCGAGAATTCCCCCACTGGCCCCTTTTATCAAGTTGCAGTTGGCGTTGCTGTCTAATGCGTATCTATACCAGTGTTCGCCTAGGGCACTGTGTGTAATATTTTCGACTACGGAAGCCAAATTCGGCTCATCTCCATCCGCCGTGCTTTGTGGAATTTTAGCTAAATTGGCTTCGCCCATTTCGAATCTTGAACCGGTCGGAAAGCAGTCATGTAAATCTGTCCTAGTAGCTGGGCGACCCTTATACCCGAAGCAAAAACTAGCTTTATTGTAAAAGGTTTCCTCACTTCCCTTCGCATTCGCAAACACCGTGATGAATTCATCCAAACGCCCAGCAGACCTGGCGGCAATAGCTCCTGCGCGCATGGATTTTGCGTGGAGTTCTGAAAGTTCTTCGTCAACAGTTCCCAAAGCAGTCATAATTTTTTCCAAAATGCTTTCGTTCACCTCGCACTCCGAAGACTCGTGAAAGTGCAACTGCCAATCGAGAAACTTGGATGCGTATTTGTCACGTGTCTTCCTTAATTCTGTCAGTTTTTGCGCCGTCCATGGTGAAACGTCTTTTAATTTCCGGCTGAGACTGCATATGGCGCCAGCTGCCTCCGTGGGGATGGCCTTGGGAAAATACGAACACACACATGGTACCGGTAACGATGCCATAAACATACCCGCCATCAACCACCACACGGAACCAGCATCCGCCATCATCTTGTGTCGCTATCAATTTATCCCTCACTACCTCGCTTTAAAAACAAAAAAAACAATCTTAAAAAAGTACGCACCAATTAATTCCCATGAAACAGAAACAAGCTACCATATACAAACAACATTAAGCAGACAAAAATCAACACTCCCATAAAATTATACCAAACCACATTTCCACAAAACCAATTTCTCACCATAACCTCGAAAAAATCACGTTCATTACCATTTTCATTGTTAATATACGAATTGTTCCCACAGAGGAATATTCCGTGGGGACGGCCTTCCATTTTAGACCGAGAGCAGCGCACCGACAGACGATCCATGATCATCCATCACTCAATAACGAAACCAATATTCCATGGACACCTGTTGCGGCATACTCTCTCCATCATCCATATTCAAATGCCATTCCCCTCCAACATTTCCAGCCGATCACTCCTCCTCCCTGAAATCGTTAATCCTCGACAGGAGGAACATCCTCTCCAAGTATTCCGCGTACCTCCGAAGATTGATCGAGAAGAGGGATACACTGTCATCATCAGTACTCCGGTCACTTATCATACTTATGATACTGCTTTCTCCATCATCCCAAAAGCTTCCCTCATCCACTGATATGCTTTCATCCGACATGTTGTCCCTCTGCAGGTTGTTGGACATTGTTGATATTCTCTCCTTAAGCCTGTTCTGTATTTCAAGAAAATAAATTCTTAAGGAATATTCACATTGGGAGAGAACTTGTCATTTTACATAGAGGGTGGTTAATAATCAGAGGGTCACTGATCAGCCATCACACACAAACTAAACCAACACTTCATGACATACATATATGACACCATCTCTAACTCCCCTTCCCCCCACAAAACGCTTTCCCTCATTTTTCAGTGATAAACAATCACCCTCAATACGTTTGTTCTCATTAAGAATAATAATTTCTCTCAAACTAACCCTAAGGAGCAATCATCGGGAAATGCATTTGGGGGTGATAGAATTATGAGCGTAAGGGTCTAACTATCCCACTCTCATTACTTGAAGAACTGTTCTCCTTCCCCACTCAACATCTCTCGCATAACACGTAACCACGCTCCCCTCCAGAGATAATCTCAACAAGAGTCATTTTCACTAATCATCGGGTTCACAAACAACTCCCCTGCGAGACCTTTTCTCGATGGTCAGCCTTCCTAGGGAAAGGGTGTGAAGAATTTTTTGAATAGTGCCCCACGGTTTTTTAGTGAATCCCTCCCCGAAATAAGATCACAACGAGAAATACAAAAGCGACAACTATGAGGGTAAAGCGAAAAAGTTCCACCATGGGTGAACCACCAGCGGGGCATAGGGTTGTAATTCCTTGTTGGGGTTTCTTAGAAAAAAAATAGGAAGCAGAAGATGAGATCTGGAGAGGAATATTGGTAGATGAGTAGCCAGCATGGATGCTAACACTTTTAGGAAATGAAGATGGGATGATGGTGGGCATGGTGATCGTTTTATTTCACCACTCACTTATTTTCCCTCCAGAGGACAGGCGCCATTATCATTGTTTTTTCCCTTGATAACCCTTCCCGAAAATAAAATATAAAGAGGGAATGCATTTCTAACTGTATACTCATTTTACACCAGCATGTGTTTGCGAAAAAAAATTGATCATGAAAATAAAATTTACATGTTTTAGAAACCAGGCCATGGTCGGGAAGAAATTGGAATATGAACGAGATACCCCACGGTGGAATAAGGGACCTGGATGAACGAGGGTGTAGGGTTTAACTATCCCCCTCCCCTCCCATAACTTTGAGAACTGATCTCTCTATCCCCCCTACTTCTACCCTCTAGCTCCTTTTCTACTTTCCTAAATGAAAGATGGGAAAAAAGGAGAATGATAGGTAGTGGAGTATCTTCCTCATTGGGGGTGCAGAAGTGGATTTTTTAATGGGTGTCTTTAGATCAATAGGAGGGCACTTAGAAACCATGGACATGAGGGGGTTATGAATGCTCCGCTTGCTTCCTCTACTGTGGCCAGTGGGGAGGAGATATTTTCGCTGTTGTCTTGTTCGGCCTCTTCGACGGTAGGTGGTGCGGATTTTAAGGCGGAGGCACGTATTCCTTGTCGTGGTTGGTATTTGTGTTTGTTTTGCGCTTTTTGGTGATTTTCATTCTCTTCGTTCTTGGGTTTTTCATCCTCGTGTTTATTTTGTCCTTGTGTTTGGTCATCTTGTCGTACAGCGTTTAGCAATTCTGTCCACCAGGGCATGTGTTTCGCGGCGTCTGTACTGTTATAGTACATGGCGCATACTTTCCCGTTTCCGCCGCACGGGTATTCGCTTTTCTCACCTTCCCCTACTTGGAATCTCTCTTTGTACTTGTCACCAGGCTTTTTTTCCAGTTTCGCCAAAAAATCCTCCAGTGCATCCTTCAAATTGTTTCCATTTGCATCGCTTTCCAAACAGGGCTGTGTGATACTGTCCCACGTTGCTTTTATTGTCTCTTTTACTTTTTCTCCCGTTCCACTGCTATTCCACCCTTCATCGTCTTGAACGCCTCCCAAGGCACTCTTCTCCTTGCCGCAAAGCTTCTTCTTGCCATGGCTGCTATCACCAAATGGCCATCCATTATTTCCGGGTGTGCACAGACAAACTAAGTCGTGAGGAGCGGAGTGTCCGGGCCAACGCGGTTGCTGGTTATCCCTGGAATTACCAGTAGGAGGCTGGCCACACACATTGGCGCGACTTCTTCCCTTTTCATCATTGTAATCCTCTGGCAAGGTCACTTTTAATGCATCCAGACTCCCTCCGCTCTTGTTTCCAAAAATGGTTATATTTAAAGCCGCTCTCAGTGCGTCACTTCCTCTTTCGGTCTGAAGGAACCCTACTGCAGCTTTCAACACTTTGCAAAGCCGATCGTGCTCATCTCCATTATGATTTTTCTCGTTCCCATAAACACCCATCATCACCATAACCTCCATGCACACAACCATCCAAATCTTCATCATCATCATCATCCTACCCTACTTCACTATCGCAAGAGCAAAACAATCTTCAAAAAGAAAGAAGAATTACAATCCACGTATGTCCAAGACACCACCATACAAAAATAAAGCTCCGCAACGAAAAACAAATACTCTCACCCAAATTCACCACCACGAGAAACGCCACTTCACATAGATCCATATTCTCAAACAACACATAAAATGGTTTTCAGAAAAATTTATTCTGATGGGACAATTTGTCATCTGGGAGAGAGACTTTTTCCATAACAGAGGATCACTGAACATCCATTCCTCATTGATGAGAACCACACCCCATGGACACTTTATTCAGTTATACTGTCATAAGTATTTACCATCTAATGCCATCCCCACCAAATTTTCGTCGTTCCTCACTCCTCCTCCCTGAAATCGTTAATCCTCGACAGTGGGAACAGCCTTTCCAAGATATCCGCGTACTTCCTTAGATTGATCGAGAAGAGGGATACACTGTCATCGTCAGTATCCTCACTTATGACACTTTGACCATCCCCCCAGAAGCTCTCCTCCTCGGCTGAAAAACTGTCATCCGACATGTTGTCCCTTTGAAGGTTGTTGGACATAGCTGATTATTCTTTCTTTAACACTGTTTCTTCTTTCTTAAGAAAATGAACTGGGAAAGGAATATTCATGGGGGAGAGTGATACATTTCTATAAGAGAAGGCGGTACAACAATAGAGTATCACTGAACACTCATCTCTCATAACAAAATAAATTCCCATGACATACATATATGGCACCCCCTCCCACTCCCCTTCCCCCCCCAACACATTTTCCCTCATTTTTCAGTGATCAATGATCACCTTCAATAAGTTCATTCTCATTAAGAATAATAATTTATCTCAAACTAACCCTAAGGAGCAATCATCGGGAAATGCATTTGGGGGGGAAGGGATAATAACCGTGATAGATTAACGAGCGATAGGGTCTAACTATCCCCCACTCATTACTTGAAGAATTGTTCTCCCCCTCCACTCAACTCCCCTCGCGCAACACGTAACCCCGCTCTCCTCCAGAGATAATCACAAAAAGAGTCATTTTCAAAAATCATCGGGATTCACAAAAATAACCCCCTGTGAAATCCTTTCCTCGATGGCCCGCCTTCCTAGAAAGGGTGTGAAGAATTTTTTGAATCACGTCCCCCAATGTTTTAATGAATCCCTCCCCGACATAAGATCACCACGGGAAATACAAAAGCCACAACTATCAGGGCAAAGCGAAAACGTTCCACATTCCACCATGGGTGAACCACCAGTGCGGCATCACTTGTAACTCCTTGTTGGGGTTTTTAGAAAGAAAAAAAGTGAGCAGAAAATGAAATCGAGAAACAAAGATTGGTAGATGAATAGCCAGCATGGATGCTAACCGTTTTAGGAAATGAAGATGGGATGGTGGTGGGTATGGCGGATCGTTTTATCTTCCCCACTTATTCCCCTCTAAAAGGACACATGACCATTATCAGTGCTTTTTCCCTTGATTACCCTTCCCGAAAATAAAATATAAAGAGAGAATGTATCTCTAACTGTATTGTAATTTTACACCAGCATGTATTTCCGAAAAAAAATTGATCATGAGAAAAAAATATGTTTTATAACCCGCGGAATTGTTGGGGAGAAACTGGAATAGGAACGAGGTACGCCATGGTGGAATACGGGACCTGGATGAACGAAGCTGCTGTTCCGACCCACACGACACCCTGGTAGGGTTGATACTGAGGTACACGTGGTGGCCTCCTGCACCTTCTCCATATCGCGTCGTCGATGGCTTCCAGGGGCGTTTCATCATTGTCGATGTATATTTTCCACGAATCCCAGTGCCACTGCTTCCAAGTCTGAATGGGCCCAAAATGTTTTACGAGTGGAGTGGCCCATTTTCTAAATTTCCACAACAGGTAGGGAAGGTATTGCCATAAGCTGTCACACACATTCGTTTCGGGTATGCAGTGTCGAGGGTTTCTTACAAAGTCACCCAGGGTGAAGAGGGCAAGATCCACTGTGAGGCCGGCTAACACGGGTCTCAGAAACCAGTAAAGGTTGATTCTATCCTGGGAGGAGACGCCTTCTAATAAAACTTCCGCGACATCTCGTTCCATGCTCCAGGGTCTTTGTCTGGGTGTATTGAATATATGAGTTTGCATTGTCAATCTGTATTACCGCTTTGTAGAATAAGATATAGGGATGGGTGACGAGGAGAATGATAGTGTAGTGTGGAGTCGTTCTCAGGGGATTATTTTTTGGTTAATTTTTATTTTGTGTATGAAGCTTTTAGATTAAGAAAATGGCATTGAGGAACAACAGGGGCTGGTTTATATGGGAGTCGCTCCGGAGGTACTCCAAACGTGAGTAACTGCTGCTTCCAGTTGCTGTGGTGTTCAATGGGTCCATGGTGTTGTTGCTGCTATTTGTGGACCCATAGTTCTGGGTGGTGTTGCTGGCTTGTCCGGAAGGTCCCCCTGCTCTGTGTGTGACGCCTTCTGGGTCCACGTCCTCCTCACCTGTTTCTTCTGAAAACTCCCCCTCCTCTGGGGTTTCCCCTGGGTGTTCACTACCATCTGGAGCTGCGGTGGAAGCTGTTCGTGGGACGAGAAGCTGTTCCAGTCCCTTCTTAGTGAGGGTCTCGTTTAATTTTTTCCACCAGGGTTTCCTGTTTCCATTGCATGTATGGTAGAGCACGTGCATATTTTTCTCATCGCTACCGTCACTGGGTGTGTGGTGACCTTCAAGTCCCCCAAGCCTATCATGGCCACCCGATTGTTTAAGTACGGCCGTAAAGTTCTGCATGGTTGCGACCAGGTTGGCTAGTTTTCCTGCCAAATCTTGATTTCGTTGTAAGTCACTTTTGTTTCTGCTATTAAAGCAACCCCCAACGACATTTTTCCACGCGGCATCTATACCCGTGGCTTTCTTGTCCCATCCACGTTCGTACCACCCGGTATATTGATTATTTATTATCTCAGCTCTTTTTCTCCCACAAAGCTTGAAGCCAGTCTCCCCGTAGAACCCCAGAACCCAGTAGTAAAATGGCATGCCATAATAGCCTGGTGTGCACAGACACATGAGATCATGCGTAATGGAGCTTCCGGGGTAGTATAACTTTTTTGTTGTATCACAACCGCCACACCACGTTCCGCGTTGCCTTGGTGTCTTGTAGGCCCTAGGTAAACCTCCGGTAATATAATTGAGGTTTCTCTTACCTGTATTCCCAAAAAGGGTCTGCCGCAGCGCTAACTCCAGACCGTTCTCCAGCTTCATTTCTGAATTCCTTGATCCCTCCCACAACTCGGCCGAGGCCTTGAATACTTTGCAAAGGACATCGTGCTCAGCTCCATTGAAATTGTGCCCGTTTTTATAATCCGAGACATCACCAGCTCTCACACAATTTATACGCATGAAAATAGCCCAAACCAGTAGAGCCACGATCCCATTTCCCATTTTCTTTTCTTTCCACATTACCACACTTATTCCAAAGAGAAAGAATAAGAAGTATTTTTCATCCATCAAGTACCTATAAGCAGACACGCACAAACACAACTCAGCAACCCAAATTCACCTCTCTAATTATTTCTCCACCACATGGCGCATTTGTTACCTCCATCATTTGTAGGTGATAAATGATACCACTCTCCTCCTCAAATCAACTCCTCTCAGAAGACACGTAACCACACGCTCCTCCAGAGATCACCTCAAAAAGAGTTATTTTCAAAAATCATCGGGATTCAAAAAAAACAACTCCCCTGTTATACCTTTTCTCGATAACCATTATTCCCGGAGAAAGGGTGTGCAGAATTTTTTGTATCACGCCCCACTCTCCTAGTGCATCCCTCCCCGAAATAAGATCACCACGAGAAATACAAAAGCGACAACCATGAGGGCAAAGCGACAAAGTTCCACATTCCACCATGGGTGAACCACCAGTGCGGCATAACTTGTAACTCCTTGTTGGGGTTTCTTAGAAAAAAAGAAAAGTGAGCAGAAAATAAAATCGAGAAACAAAGATTGGTAGATGAATAGCCAGCATGGATGCTAACCGTTTGATGAAATGAAGATGGGATGGTGGTGGGAGCGGGTGATCGTTTTATATCCCTCACTTATTCTCCTCCCAAAGGACACATGACCATTGTCATTGTTTATCTCCTTGATGACCCTTCCCGAAAATAAAATATAAAGGGGGAATGTATTTCTAGCTATATTGTAATTTTATACCAGCATGTGTTTCTGAAAAAAAATTGCCCATGGAAATGGAATTTACATGTTTTAGTACCCACACAATTGTTGGGGGGAAATTGGAATGTGAACGAGGTAGCCCATGGTGTGATACGGGACCTGGATGAACGAAGCTGTTGTTCCGACCCACACGACACCCTGGTAGGGTTGGTATTGAGGCACAGGTGGTGGCCGCCTGCACCGACTCCAGGTCTCCTCTTTGATGGCTTCCAGGGGCGTTTCATCCATGTTGATGTAAATTTTCCATGAATCCCATTGCCACTTCGTTCATGTCTCTGTGGGTCCAAAATGTTTTACGAGTGGACGGGCAGACATTCTAATCTTCCACAACAGATACGGAAGGTATTGCCACAAGCTGTCACACACATTCGTTTCGGGTATGCAGTGTCAAGGCTTTCTTACAAAATCACAAACGGTTAAATGGGCGCGATCCTCGGTGAGGCCGGCTAACACGGGTCTCAGAAACCAGTACAGGTTGATTTTATCCGTGGAGGTGACACCTTCCAACAACACTTCCGCAACATCTTGTTCCATGCTCCAGGGAATAGTCCTTGGGGAGGGGATGGTATAAAATGACATAAAGAATCTGGATTACCGCTTTCTAAAATGAGAGAGAAGAATGAGTGACTATATATTAGACAGCACTGAGGAAGCAGGTTTCTCTTATGGTTTAGAAATTATGTTGCATCATGTGGGTTGTGTATTTATTGGAGTGTTATTTTTTTCTCTTATTTGTGTTATTGTAAGAGCAGCGCCCATGCCAGGAGGCTGTGACGCTGGCTCCGTGTGGTACTGTCGGCATTCTCGTTTTCGTCTGGGTTTGGATGTTGTGCTTCTGTAGGTTCTTGCGTTTTCTCCTCTTCGAGTTGTGTATTTGCCTTGATCTTCTCATACAACTCTCGGGCGCGATTGAGGAGGGTGGTGAGCTGGTGTTGCCATGAGGCTGTTTCGGTGTTGAGTTGGTCGATGAGTTGGAGGCCGCTTTTGAATTTCTTTAGCCATGTGATACCCTCGTTCACTTTTCCTACGCCGTAGAAAACACAACTTCCGCTGCCAGACGAGAGCCTTGTGGGAAATGTTTTTTGTCCGTTGCAGTTGAAGTTGATGTTGCCTACAAGACTCACCGCAGTTCCAAGCATACCGGGTTGTTGAACGGTACCTGAGTTATTGAGTTTAACGTTTCCCCCAGCTTTAACTTTCACCAGAAATTGGCTTACAAGAGAATATCCGTCTTGTGTTGATGTCACGCCATTTTTGGCAACGCTTTTGCATCCTTCTTTAACCTCATCCCACATTGTATCTATAGATTGAAGGTTCGAACCGCTCCAACCTGAGTCTTTACTGTCGCCAACACTCACTCCGCATACCTTGTCCACCCCTTCGGTAACATCGTTATGTTGCGCGCACAGGCAGAAAAAATCTACGATGAGGTTCTTGCCGGCAGTCTCTCCGTTCTTCAGATTGCTACCCCCACAGGCATTTGGGCGACTGCCTTCTACTTCCAGCCCTCTCTGGGATAGGTCCCCCTCTTTTCCATGCTCACCAAAAATAACTTGGTTGAATGTATGCCTTGCACTTTCCGCTTGTCCCTCTGGATTGACCCTTTTAATTCCATCCAAAAGTCTTTGTGCCTCTCGAGTGATACCAAGGAGCTGTGTTTGAGCGGACTTTGTCTCTTCGGTTTGGGTGCTGACTCTTTCTTTCCCGTTGACTGCAGCACTGAGCGCGTTGATATCATCAACAATTTTCTGATACTCCTTCGTACTCACGGGCTTGATCGGAGGATAGTGGGCCACATTATAGATCTTGCAGAGAAGCTCAAAGGGTTCTTTATTGTCGCCTTGAACAACAGAGATATCGGCATTAGCCATCGCTCTCCACTCTCTTTCCCAGCCTCCCATGACCACCAAACACACGATCAAGAATTTCATCATCTTACCTTGTAACCCTTCTCAAACAAAAAATAGTAGAACAATTTATTCTTCTCCCATGACAATCACACACAAAAAACATATTTTGAGGAAAACAAATTCTTTCAGAAAATAAATTTCTATAGGGAGGTACCAGGCTCTTGGACGTGAGACATGGGAAGGGGCCCGGGGTATCCAATCGGGTACGGCGCTTCCAGGAACCCACGGGTTTGCGGTGGCATGCGACAGACTGCCCATACCATCCCCTCCATAATATCCGGATCCGTCTCATCCAGCTTGAGAAACTCCCGCCACACCTCCCATTCCCGTGGCCCCCAACCCTCCGGCAGCCCTGCATAATAGGTCAACTTCAGTGCCAGCACACGGAATTGCCATAACAAGCGGGGAAACTCTTGCCATACTTTTTCCCGTCCCTCGGGGTCTCCCACGCATCGCCACGGGTTCCGGGCGAAATCGATGATACTGTACCGAGAAGTGTACCGAGGCATCCGTGGATAGGCGGGCTGCAGAAAAGGGTACAGGTTGATTTTCTTTGGGTCTCCAAGGTTTTTCAACAGTACTTCGACCACATCTTTTTCCATGCTCCATGGGGTGTCTTCTGTTTTGGACATGCCTTCAGGGGATGGTTTGCCAGACATCGTGACTTCTTCTGGTTGAGGGAGAAAAGGGATGGGTAGGGGAATTATTTTGGGAAAATAAACTTTATATGGTATAATATTTGGATGTGGGATGATGATACTCTCAAGGCTATTTACAAAGCACACACACAAGCGTACAGGCACCCCTTATTCCATCACATTCCCCGCTCCTCCTTTTCATTAGGTGTTTTCTTGAGGATTGCTTTGTGTGGACTGTGGTGGTGGGCATGCTGGTAGGCCATGGCCAATACAATGCGTGCCATCGGTCCCATGTTCACCGTGGCCCCAAGGCGTTGCCAATCCTCCAGGGACACAATACCTGAAGCTTTCAGTTTGTCCAAATCACGTTGGAGGTTCTTCTGCATGAGGGCGCGCTTGAGGTTCAGGCCGAGTTGGATATACTCCCGTTTGGCTGGATCGTGGATAAACTTCTCCGGATTTTCCAGAAATTGTTCCATGGTCACGGACGGGTGGCGGTTCATGCCGTAAGGCCTGCCGTAGTAAATACTGAAAAAGTTCCACGCATTCATTGCACCCCAGTCGTCCCGGGCCCTCTCCAAGATGGCCTCCACGGTACTCTCCATGGTTAACGGACTTGTTATTGGGTTGGTTTCTTGGGTGTTTCCCATGATCATTTGTTATTGAGCTTTTATAGCTAGATGTATGGGAAAGTATGGGAAAAAGTAGATTGTTTAGAGTGTAGTATGAGTTATGGAAAGGATCGTTGGGTTTTTGTGGAGAGGGTTTTCTTAGAAAAAGGAGACAGCACTGAGAAGCCAGAAAGGCTGGGGTAGGAATGTGCCGTCGTGTTTATGGAGGATGACCTTGCGAGGTTCCGGGTGTTGTTCGTTGGGCTGATTGTTGGTGCTTCGTCGGTTTCTCTTTGGACGTGATGGTTTGGAGGGGTTTTGTGGATCGGAGTATGGAGCAGAATCCTCTTCCTCTTCCTCCTCTCCTTCTTGCTCGTCTGGATTGTGGTCTGAAATGTCCTCTGGGTGGTCCTCATTTTGGGCTGTTTGATCAGAGTTTTGGGATTTTGTTTGGCGCTCAGCCTCTTTGAAGGTCTGGATGGCAGATAAGATTTTCTCTGCCCATGGGATATGCGGCTTGTTAACATCCTTTGTCGGATAGGTCACACAGGCGTCTCCATGACTCGTCCCACTGCAGTGTCCGTGTGTACTGGTGCCCCCTAAAGCGAAATGACCTCCGCTATTGACATTCTTTTTTTAGCCTCCTCATGTATCTCCTTCACTGCGCTCTTTAAGTTTTCCAAGTCTACTGTTGTATTATTTTCAGTACACTTTTTTTGACTTCATCCCATACTTTCTTAAACAAGTTATTCTTTGTACTAGGCTGGTGGGTCCATCCCTCGCCATTCCCTACATTGTTCAACCCGCATAAGTCTGGGTGTCCACGATACCCTTTGGTACACAGGCAAATAAAACCACCGAAGAGGCTGTCCGCGAAGCAACCAGGCTTGCCAGATCCTCCCAAACCTCTGCCACCCCCTTCAATGTGGGAACAATAGTGACTCCGGTGATTCAGGCCAAACGTACACCCATCTGCCGTAAAGGTGTCGTCATCAGTAAAGCGCGCCCTCCCATTTTCTCCATAAAGAGCCTCTTCGAGAGTACTTTTAGCCCCGCTATTTTTATGCTCCCCCATAAGCCCCTTCACCATCCCTGTAATGTTGCAGAGTTTGTTGAAAATTTCCTTATTCGCCTCATCGGCCTCAACATACCTTCCTCCCATTTCCACTACAAACAAAATCAAGACAACCATTCGCCACATTTCCCCTTCCATCTCCCCTCTGAAAGAATCACACAGTCCACAATTTCCTACAATATCTTCAAATCTCTTACAATTCTTAAAGCAAGTGCACGGTACAAAAGAGAAACAGCACCTTTCCCAAAATCAATACGAGGCCCCTCTCAGCTACCCTGGCAAAAAAATTATATAAGGGTTAGGAAACCAACTGTACACAATAAAATATAGAAAACAAATTTTCCCTAAACCTTTCCTAAATATGGGGACATGTTGTGAAGATTGTGTCGATTCTGGTCCAGCTGCATATAAGTGCACCCATTCCGAAAAAAAGATCACCAAGGAAACAACAAGAATGAGGCCACAGCAGAGCCGTTCCAATTATTTTAGCGAGAGGGACTGGTGTATGGGAAGGAGAGTGAGGAGTGGTTGGCATGGTTCAACTATAATCGCATGAGGGTTTTCCTGACAGCACCTCTCTCCATGGGTGATACGTTCCTTCTACTTCCCTGCCAATCTTGCCTGTCTATCTTCCAGAAAACAAAAAGAAGAGAAGAGAAGAATAGAGGAGATGGGCGCTTCTTTTGTTTGGAGCTAAAATCCTGTGGAGCAGGGTTGGAGATTTGTGCTGCGAAAAATTAAGATTTTAGCAAAGCAACGCGGCCAGGAGGGGCCACTTCGGGATGGTTATAGGGAAGCCGCTGGTTTCGTTTTCTGGAGGTGGAGCGTTCGCTTCTTCTTTCTTTTGAGATAACTGCCCACTCTCGTGCGCCGATTCCGGTTGGGTTTCCCGCTTTTGCTTCGGTTCTTCTTCAGGAGCTTTTCGTGGTTGTTGTTTGGGTGTTGACAAAGGGTCTCGTGTGCTTATGGATGGTGGTACGTGCTGGTGAGTGTCTGCAGATGGTGTTGGTGCTGTGGATGTGTGTGCTGGTGCATGGGGGCTAAGGACTATGGGATTGCTTTCACGTTTACCTTCAGATTTCCGTCTTAAAGCTTCCAAAAGGGTTGAGTTTGCTACTTCTTCGAATCGTAACAAGCTTTCCATCCATGTAGGATTTTCTGTGATGTGAGCACAGGCTTTCGATTCGTTGCACGGAGCTCTGCCTTGTTTCAAATGTTTCGTGTTGTTTAATGCAGCTTTGAGCCTTTCAATGTTTTCAGTAAGATTTTTGTAGCTTTTTCCAAATTGGTTTCGGCATCGTGGCTGCCACACCTTTTTATTATTCCGCCTTTGTTGTAGTCATCCCACACTTCGTCGAATACTTCGCTGGCACCTCGGGCACCTTGTTCACCTTCCGGCCATTGCTTATTGTTTTCAGGGGCTAAGCCACATAATGTTTCGTCCTCTTTTCTGGTACTCATGCATAAACAGAGAAGTGTCCAGGCTAGGCTGTCTGATGCTGACGGGTTCCCTACAGGACTGCTACCGGATGTGCACACATCTTTCCTTTTCGGACTACTTCCTGTGAATCCACGTGGCAAGGGAGAGATGCCACCGGCTTGTTCTATCCACTTTGAACCAAAAAAAACTACCTCAAGTTTGTCGTTTAGATCTTTTTCTTGATCCTCACCAACAAATTCATAAAGGTCAGCATCACTGTTAGTAAACGTATCTAATACTCCAGAGATCGCCCCCGTAACGTTGCACAGCAGCTCAAAATCACTTGTGTTTAAAACCACGCCTTGGGCTTCCAGTTCTTCCGCATGGACCCCCATCACTCCCACCACCATAATCATCATCACACTTATCGCCCTCATCATCACCTTCATCATCATTATAGCCTTCCTTCCCTAATACAAAAAAATAAAATAGAACCAAAAGCCATTCACAAGAGCCCCTTCAATAGTCTCTAGAGAATTATTAGAATTTGGAGTGTCTTGGAGAGCCATCGATTTCCTAGCTAAGGAAGAAGACCAGGAGACACGGGGCATGGTTAGAAGCGAGCTGCCCTTATTGTGTGTTGGTTTTGTTCTCAAGGTTGCGCTGCATGTGATGGAACGCCTTACCAAATGGAACCCCCATTTCCTTCACCCTATCACTTGAACCCCAACACAAGGAAAGAAGGAGGAAAGGGATGCAATACGGTCCGTAGGGTGCATGCAATTCCTTCCCTGTCTTTCACAGTTTTCTATGGGGGTTAATTATTTTCTAAGAAGAAAAGTAGCAAGCGTGTGGCAGAATAAAGGGGTTGTGGCTGGAAGTGGCACTGTAGGCTGTCAGTCTTTTGGGAGCGGTTTGGAGATTGGTGGGCACTACAGGGTTCTGGATTTATGTGATCACTTTGGTGGTTTCGTAGATTTCCTCAGCACGATGAAGGAGCATGTGGAGTTTTTCAATGTCCAGCTGGATTGCGGTTGTTTTGTTGTTCAGGGCATCCACTTTGTTCAGGGATGTTTTGATTTTTTTCATCCATGGAATATTATCGTCCCAGTTGTCGGGGCCGTAGTAAACGCAGATGCCACATGGAGGTGATGAGCCACCTTTGCCTCCTTTTTTTCCGTTGCAAACAGGGCCATTATCACCAGCAATGTTTTCCTTTCCCACTCCTGTCCCCAGCATGCCTGCTTTCCGATTACTGCCTTCAACGTTATTTACACCACAGCGATACACACCCCCTGATTTCAAGTGGGTCAAAAAATCCGCGAGGACCTCATAGCCCTCTTTGGTCGACTTTGGAGGTTGCTGCACGTGTTTGCCCCAGCCCCCTTTGATGGAGGCCCACATGGTCGAAAAGCCTTCATGACCATGCGTGTCATTCCAACCTAACTGGCCATTTTCTCTATTGCTTTCCACATAGAACCCGCAAACCTGGTTTATTCCCGCACAATCGGGCGGCTGCGCACACAAGCAGAAAAAATCTACCACGAGGTTTTTGCCAGCGCTGTTACCCTTGGTCTCCTTCCCGGGGTTCCCACATGCCCTAGTGCGACTCTCCATTCCCTTAACCGTCGCCTGGCAAAGATTACTTTCATTCCCATCCTCCCCAAATATAACTTTATGGAAATCGTACCTGGCATTTTCAATTGCTTTCTTGACATTCATTTTCTTAATTTCGTCAAGAATTTTGTGTGCACTCTGGGTGATTTGATGGAGGCTGACTTGTGCTAGTGCTGCTTCCCGCGTGGCGGTGTGTGGCAGATGCGCGCCCACACTGTGTCCCATCTCCGTTTCATCCACCAACTTGGGCTCTACCAAGGAAGTGTTGAGGGCGTCGATTTCCTTTACAATCTCTACGGGTTCCTGAAGATCGACGTAATTAATGGGAGGATTCTTGGTAACGTTGTAAATCCGGCACAGAAGTGCAACGGGCTCAATGTTATCGTATCTCTCTACCTCAAGTTCGCCACCGGCAATTTCCAGAAGGATAAAAATGATAACTGCTATCACATTCACAAAACACGCCATGTTCACCGACCCCTCTCCCTTCTACACTTTCCCTTTGACTTCTTTAATGGATACGAGACTTTCCATAAAAAGGGAGGGAATGGAGGTGTACATTTTGGAATCTTCAGACTACTACTGGAAACCCATTTATTAACAGCTCAAAAGAACAAACCAACAACACACCATCACAAACGAACACAACTCACCCGCCCAAATCCACCTCTCCCCTAACCCTAACCCTCCCCTCACACAATTTTATCTTCCCTCATCGCGAGGTGATGGAAAATCACCCGCCGAAAATTGTTCATTTTCATGGGGCTGTTACCTTCCCCAACCAACCCTAAAACACAATCAGGCGGAGTAACTTGGAGGTAGATGAAAAAACGATCGATAAGAACTGGATAAGCGATTGAGCCCTCTTATCCCCAAACAATCACTGAACCACTCTCCCCTCTTCCAAAAAACTCCTCTCTCACAACACGTGACCACGCTCTCCTCCCGAGACAATTTCAACAAGAGTCATTTTCACCAATTATCGGGATTCAAAAAAAAATCACTTCCCTGGGAGACCCTTTTCTCGATGGCCCGCCTTCCTAGAAAGGGTGTGAAGAATTTTTTTGTATCATGTCCCCCGTTGTTTCAGTGCAGCCCTCCACGAAATAAGATTACCACGAGAAATGCAAACGCGACAACTATGAGGGCAAAGCGAAAAAGTTCCATATTCCACCATGGGTGAACCACCAGCGGGGCATAAATTCCAATTCCTTGTTGGGGTTTCTAGGAAGAAGAAAAAAAAGTGAGAAGGAAATGAAATCGAGAGAGGAAGATTGGTAGATGAATAGCCAGCATGGATGCTAACCGTTTGATGAAATGAAGATGGGATGGTGGTGGGAGCGGGTGATCGTTTTATATCCCTCACTTATTCTCCTCCCAAAGGACACATGACCATTGTCATTGTTTATCTCCTTGATGACCCTTCCCGAAAATAAAATATAAAGGGGGAATGTATTTCTAGCTATATTGTAATTTTATGCCAGCATGTTTTTCCGAAAAAAAACTTGATCATGAGAAAAAAATATGTTTTATAACCCACACCATGATTGGGGAGAAATTGGAATAGGAACGAGATAGCCCATGGTGGAATACGGGACCTGAATCAACGAAGCTGTTGTTCCGACCATAACAACACCCTGGTAGGGTTGGTATTGAGGCACAGGTGGCGGCCTCCGACACCGACGCCAGATCTCCTCGTCGATGGCTTCCAGGGGCGTTTCATCCATGTCGATGTAAATTTTCCACGAATCCCAGTGCCACTTCGTCCAAGTCTGAATGGGCCCAAAATGTTTTACGAGTGGACGGGCAGACATTCTAAATTTCCACAACAGATAGGGAAGGTATTGCCATAAGCTGTCACATACATTGGCTTCGGGTATGCAGTGTCGAGGGTTTCTTAGATAATCACCCAATGTGAAACAAACGAGATCTATCGTGAGGCCGGCTAACACGGGTCTCAGAAACCAGTAAAGGTTGACGTGGTCGGGGGATGTGACGCCATCTAAGAGGACATCGGCAACATCTTGTTCCATGCTCCAGGGAATTGTCCTTGGGGAGGTGATGGTATAAAATGACATAGTCAATCTGGATTACCGCTTTCAAGAATGAGAGAGAGGGGAATAGTGGATAAAGAGGAAAGCACTGAGGAGTCAAGTTTTTCTTATGGTTTAGATATTCTGTAGCATGATGACCTAGTTGGTTATGTTATTGGAGTGTTATTGTTTGTCTCTTATTTCTCTTATTGTAAAAACAGCGCCCATGCCAGGAGGCTGTGACGCTGGCTCCGCGTGGCACTGTCGGTGTTCTCGGTTTCGTCTGGGTTTGGATGTTGTGCCAGTGGTGATTCTTCCGTGTTCTCCTCTTCTAGTTGTGAATCTGCCTTGACCTTCTCATACAACTCTCGGGCGCGATTGAGGAGTGTGGTGAGCTGATGCTGCCAGGATGCTGTTTCGGTGTTGAGTTTGTCGATGAGTTGGAGGCCTTCTTTGAATTTCTTCAGCCAGGCAATGTTTTCTTCCGGGTGTTGGTCGCCGTAGAAAACACAGCTTCCGCTTCCAGTGGTGCTGCTGGACCTGGTGGCAGTGCTAACTTCCTTTTTCCCGTTGCAGTGGAAGTTGGTGTCTTTGCTTGTACTTACTGCAGTTCCAAGCATCCCGTGTTTTGGAACGGTACCTGAAGCTTTGTCTTTGACATTTCCCCCCACTTTAACTTTTTCCAGAAAATCATGGTAAAGGGAATATCCGTCTTGTGTTGATGTCACACTCTGCTGTCTAAACGTTTCGCACCCTTTTTTAACTTCATCCCACATCGTTGCTATAGGGTGAAGCTTCCGCCCCCAACCTGCGCCCTCACCGTTGCCAACACTCACCCCGCATACCTTGTCGACCCACTCGTTAACCTCGTCATGTTTTGCACAAAGACAGAAGAAATCTACAACGAGGTTCTTGCCAGCACTCGTGCCTTTTTTTTCTTTGCCCCCACAAGCCGCCATACGTTGATCCACTACTTCTAATCCCCCAGGGGATAGATCTTCTTTTCCATTCTTACCAAAGATAACTTGGTTGAACGTATTCCTTGCACTTTGCACTTCTCCCTCTGGATTCCCTCTTTTAATTGCATCCAAAATTTTTTTAGCATCTCGTGTGACACCAATGAGTTGTGTTTGAGCGGACTTTGTCTCTTCGCTTTGAGTGTTGACTCTTTCTTTCCCATTGGCTGCAGCACTGAGCGCGGTGATATCGTCGACAATTTTCTGATACTCCTTCGTGTCCACGGGCTTGATCGGGGGATTTTGGGCCACATTATAGATACGACAGAGGAGCTCAAATGGTTCACGATTTTCGTCTTGATTCACAGTCGGACTCGATTCTGCTTTTACACTCCACTCTCTCACCCAGCCTCCCATGACAACCAAACACACGATCCAATGTTTCATCATCTTTTCCTTCTAAACCTTCTCAAAGAAAAAATAGGAGAACAATTTATTCTTCTCCCATGACAGTTACAAACACAAAGCAAACATAATAAGGGAACATAATTTCAGAAAACAAATTTCTATAAGGAGGTACCAGGCTCTTGGACGTGCGGCATGGGAAGGGGCCCCGGGTATCCAATCGGGTACGGTGCTTCCAGGAACCCACGGGTTTGCGGGGGCATGCGACAGACTGCCCATACCATCCCCTCCATCACATCCGGATCCGTCTCATCCAGCTTGAGAAACTCCCGCCACACCTCCCATTCCCGTGGCCCCCAACCCTCCGGCAGCCCCGCATAATAGGTCAACTTCAAGGCCAGCACTCTAAATTGCCATAACAAGCGGGGGAACTCTTGCCATACTTTTTCTCTTCCCTCGGGGTTTCCCACGCATCGCCACGGGTTCCGGGCGAAATCAGTGATACTGTACCGAGAAGTGTACCGAGGCATCCATGGATAGGCGGGCTGCAGAAAAGGGTACAAGCTGATTTTCTTTGGGTCTCCAAGGTTTTTCATGAGTACTTCGACGACATCTTTTTCCATGCTCCATTGGGTGTTATCTTTTTTGGCCATGCCTTCAGGGGAGGGTTTGCCAGGCATCAAGACTCCTATGGGTTGAGGGAGAAAAGGATGGTTAGGGGAGATGGGTGTGGGAAGGTAACTTAACATGGTATAACAATGGGGATGTATGATGATGATACAACTAAAGCTATTTACAAAATACGAAAGCTCACAAGATAGCCATCACATTCACATTCCCTGCTCCTCCTTTTTAGGGGTTCTTTTCTTCAGGGTCCCCCTTGGCGAATGGTCTTGAAACGCTTGGAGGAAGGCGTTGGCTAACACCTTGCGCGTCATCGGCTGGAGGTCCACAGTGATGCTCCATTAGTTTGCCACTCTTCCAGGGAAATAATACCAGCAGTATTCAATTTGTCGAGGTAGCGTTCCAGGTGCTTCTGCATGAGCGCCCGTCGGAGGTTCAAACATAAATCAATGTGTTTCCGGGTGGCCGAGTCGGGTAAATAGAGCTCTGGCTTTTCCAGAAATGGTTCCATGGTCACGGAAGGTTGGCGGTGCATGCCGTACGGGTGGCCGTAGTAGTGGCTGAAAAAATTCCAGGCATGGAGGGTGCTCCAATCGTCCCGGGCCCTCTCCAGGAGAGTCTCCACTGTCGTTTCCATGCTCACGGGACTTGGTATCGGGTTGTTTTCTTGAGTGGTTTCCATGGTCAATATTTATTGGGCTTTCTGGAAAAAGATAGAGTAAAGTGTGGGAAAAGGAAGACAGTGTGAAGGGGAGTATTATTTATTGGAATGATTGTTGGGTTTTGGGGGAAAGCTTTGCTAGATAAAAAAAGATGCACTCAGGAGGCACAAAAGAGGGTAAGGTAGAGAAGTTCCATCGTGTTTGTATAATAGCGAAAGGAGGCGGTGGTGGGATTTGTCAGGAGAGGCCGTTGTGGAGGTCCCTTCTGTAGACGTGGTGAATTCTTCTTCCTCTTCCTCTGCATCGTCTTCCGCATTGGGTACTTCTTGGATAGTGCTGTTACGGGCCTGTCGGCGTTTCCATCTTTTTACCGTGGGTCGTTCGAGTAGCTTGAAGTCTTCTTGGTTGAGCTCATCTAGGACCTCTAGCCATTGGGGGTAGCTGGTGTCGATTCCCTTTCCACACCACCCGCTGGAACCGACGCATATGGTGTCAGGGCTTGTTCCTCCACAGTAGCTGGGATTGCGATTCCAGTTTATTATGTGGCCACCAGTTTTCTTTCCTTTGAATGTATCTAATGCGTCTTTGAGTGTCAGATTGCTTTTTCTTTTCAAGCAAGTTTGGACAACTTGTTGCCACGCCGTCTTGCGCTTCTCATGGTCCCACGTTGAATGCTTATTTTGCTGATTAGTGCAATCCCAGTGCTGACCATCAGCGGCGTAGTCGGTGTTTCTTTCCTTGGCTTTGCAGCCCCACCTGTCCCCAGTCACCCCACACAGGGAATAGTGTCCACCGCTGTTGAAGGACGCTTCATTTTCACCCATCGTACAAAGGCACAACAAGTCATGTGGGATGGATTTGCCGGGGTAGTGGTCGTGGTTGTTGTATAAGCACTCCCCGCACGAGTTGTGTCGACCCCCATCCTTTCCGTACTCTTCTGGTAAGCCCTTTTTCAGATCCGCCAGATTCCCTCCATCTTCCTTCCCGAAAATAACTTGACCCAAAGCTTTCCGTAACTTCTCTCCGGCTCGACAACTGTTGTAAAGTGTCGCCGCTGCTCCAAATAGATTTCACAGTGTGTCATGCTCCTGGTGATTGTGATGTTTACTTGTCCCTGTGCCCAGACCACTGCCACTCAACCCCATCATTAGCATCCATATAAGCACCAACAACATCTTCCGTTACTTTATCTCCCTTATCACCTTTATCACCCTTATAGAAAAATCTTCAAAGATAAAGAAACGGTTCACACCAAAATCAAAAGGTATCCTTGATTAAGTGTGGTTCCCTCCATTTCGTATGATGCCTTTTCTAAAGAGAAATAGGAGAGAAGAGAGAAGCCAGATAAGGAAGAGGGCAGCTGTTTATTGGGAAACCTTACGAGGGAATTTGATTATGGCTTATGTTTTAGAGGACGATGGCACTGAGAAGCCATAAATTGGACGGGGTTAGAGGGGTGCCGTCATCATGGAGGATGGCCTTGATAGGTTCCGGGGGTTGTTCGGTGGGTTGTTTGTTGGTGTTTCGTTTTCTCCTTGGGCGTGATGGTTTGGAGTGGTCTTGGTGGCAGGGGTTTGGAGCAGACTCCTCCTCCCTTTCCTCCTCGTGGTCATCGTGGCTGTCCATACCGCGGTCTGAGGGCTCCTCATCTTCTGGGTAGGCTGTTTCTGTTTGGGTGAGTGAATTATGGCAGTTGGCTTGCTTCTGATTGGAGCTCCTGAGAGCCTCCAAAGCAAATAAGATTTTATTGGCCCATGGAATGTTCGGGGAATTGCCAACCTTTGATGGATATGTCACGCAAGTTTCATTAGGATTCGTCCAACCGCAGGCGCCACTTGTAGTAGAGCCGCCACCTAAAGTGACATGGGTGTTTCCATTGCTTTGTTTTGATTCTCCATTTATCTCTTTTAGTTAATTTTCTAATTTTGTATAGTCTGCTTAAGAGATTACTATAAGTTTCGTATTTTTAATGCATTGTTTCTTGATTGTTCCCCATACTTCCTGAAACAATGTCTTCGTTCGTTCCTCGTCCCAACTGGTCCAACACGCACCACCTCCCGCATTGTTCAAACCGCACAAGTCTCGCTGTGCAGTACCCCCTTTTGTACACAGGCACAAAAACGTGCCCACGAGGCTGTCCGCGAAGCACCCATGTCCGGTAGAGTCGCAACACGGCAAATGGGAACAATACTGACTCCTCGAATGCATGCCCAACCCACTACACCCACCCGTCAAAACGCCGTCCTCATTAAAGCTTGCCTTCACAGTATCTCCATAAAGAGCCTCTTTGAGAGGACTCGTAACCCCGTTGTTTTTCCCCATAAGCGCACTCACATTTACGGCAATTTTGCAGAGTTTCTTAAAAACATCTTGATTATTCCCAGATGCGCCCAGCCCATTCACCACAAAAAAACAAATAAAGAGCACCCTCCGCCACATTTCCCATTCCATCTCCTCTTTTCAAAAATTGCCCAAAAACTATGATCCCCTACAATACCTTTAAATCCCTTACAATTCTAAAAGGCAGCGCACGGTACAGAGAAAAAACAACACGTCGCCAGCACCCTTTACTAGGGCCCCTCTCAGTTAACCCTGGCAAAACAAATTATATAAGGGTTAGGAAAACATGTGTACCAAATAATATGTAGAAAACAATTTTTCCTATACCTTCCCTAGTGGGGGGGGGGTTCTGGTGAAGACGTCGCTCTCTTTAAGACCCACCTAGAGGACACCTCGCCAAATAAGACCGCCATGAACATCACAAGCGCAACAACAATGAGAGCAAAGCATAGCCATATCAAAGTTTTTTAGCAAAAGTGTCTACCAAGCGATAGGGTCTAACAAGCGACAGGGTCTACCTATCCCACTCCCCTCACTTATTGAACTACTCTCCTCCATAAATGATCTACTATAGGCACACAAATTTCCATTATGCTTTTCTAACTTTTACTTTTTCCCTTAACCCTTCCCAAAAAAAATAAAATCTAGAAAGAGGGAATGCATTTTTAGCTATCAATGTTACACCAGTACATTTTAAAAGTATCTGGATCATGGAAATAAAATTTGTATGTTTTAGAACCCAGACAATTGTTGGGGAGTGACCGGCATCTGAACGAGATACCCCACGGTATGGAAAGGAATCTGGATGAAAGAAGGCGTCGCTCCGACCAAGACGACACCCTGGTAGGGTTGGTATTGAGGCACAGGTGGTGGCCGCCGACACCTTCTCCAGATCTCCTCGTCGATGGCTTCCAGGGGCGTGTCGTCCATATCGATGTAGATTTTCCAGGAATCCCATTGCCACTTCGTCCATGTCTCCGTGGGCCCAAAATGTTTTACAAGTGGAGTGACAGACGTTCTAAATTTCCACAACAGATAGGGAAGGTATTGCCATACGGCATCGCACACATTCACTTCGGGTATGCAGTGTCGAGGGTTTCTTATAAAGTCACCCAGGGTAAAACAAACGAGGTCTGTCGTGAGGCCGGCTAACACGGGTCTCAGAAACCAGTACAGGTTGATTCTATCCGGTGACGTGACACCTTCCAACAACACTTCTGCGACATCTCGTTCCATGCTCCAGGGAATGGTCCTTGGGGAGGTGATGGTATACAATGACATGATCAATCTGGATTACCGCTTTCTTTAAAGGGAGATTGGAATGAGTGATGATAAAGAAGACAGCACTGAGAGGCATGTTTTTCTCATGGTTTAGATATTCTGTTGCATGGGGGTTGGTTATGTTATTGGAGTGTTATTGTTTTTCTCTAATTTTACTTATTGTAAGAGCAGCGCCCATGCCAGGAGGCTGTGACGCTGGCTCCGAGTGGCACTGTCGGCATTCTCGTTTTCATCTGGGTTTGGCTGTTGTGCTTCTGTGGGTTCTTGCGCGTTCTCCTCTTCTAGTTGTGAATCTGCCTTGACCTTCTCATACAACTCTCGGGCGCGATTGAGGAGTGTGGTGAGCTGGTGCTGCCATGAGGCTGTTTCGGTGTTGAGTTTGTCGATGAGGTGGAGGCCTTCTTTGAATTTCTTTAGCCAGAAAATGTTTTCTTTCCAATTTTGGTTACCATAGAAGATGCAGATTCCGCTGGGATACGAGAACCTTGAGTAAAATGTTTTTTTCCCGTTACAGTTGAAGTTGGTGTCTCCTTTTTTACCCACAGCGGTTCCAAGCATACCGTGTTTATGAACGATACCTGAGTTATTGACTTTGATTTTCCCCGCTGATCTACCCTTTTCCAAAAAGTCACGGTGAAGCGAATATCCGTCTTGTGTTGATGTCACGCTCTGCTGTCTAAAGGTTTCGCATCCGTTTTTAACCTCATCCCACATAGTACCTGCGGAGTCCAGTTTCGCACCATCCCAACGTGAATCTTTACCGTTGCCAACACTCACTCCGCATACGTTGTCAACGCCCTCAGCCTCGTCATGTTTTGCACACAGACAGAGGAAATCTACAACAAGGTTCTTTCCGGCACTAGTGCCTTTGTCTTTACCCCCACAAGCCGTCATACGTTTCTGTTCTACTTCCAACGCTTCGTGTGATAGATCCTCCTTTCCGTTCTTACCAAAGATGACTTGGTTAAATGCAAGCCTTGCCCTTTGCACCTCCCCCTCTGGATTCTCTCTTTTAATTTCCTCCAAAAGTTTGTGGGCTTCTCGAGTGACACCAATGAGCTGTGTTTGAGCGGACTTTGTCTCTTCGCTTTGGGTGTTGACACTTTCTTTCCCGTTGGCTACAGCACTGAGGGCGTTGATGTCATCGACAATTTTCTGATACTCCTTCGTGTCCACAGGCTTGATCGGGGATTATTGGCCACGTTATAGATACGGCAGAGAAGCGAAAAGTATTCACTATTTTCGCCTTCCTTGACAGAGACAGCGGTATTAGCCATCACTCTTCCCTCTCTCACCCAGCCTCCCATGACCACCATCATCACCATCAAATGTTTCATCATCTTATCCTTGTAACTCTTCACCAAGAAACAACAGGATGTTAGTTTCATTCCCCTCCCAATTATCATCACACACAAAACATAGTAAGGAAAAACAATTAACAGGAAAAGTATCTTTATAGGGAGGTACCAGGCTCTTGGACGTGAGGCATGGGAAGGGGCCCCGGGTATCCAATCGGGTACGGCGCTTCCAGGAACCCACGGGTTTGCGGCGGCATTTTACAGACTGCCCATACCATCCCCTCCATCATATCATGGTCTGTCTCATCCAACTTGAGAAACTCCCGCCACACCTCCCATTCCCGTGGCCCCCAACCTTCCACCGATCCTGCATAATAGGTCAACTTCAAGGCCAGCACACGGAATTGCCATAACAAGCGGGGGAACTCTTGCCATACTTTTTCCCGTCTCTCGGGGTCTCCCACGCATCGCCACGGGTTCCGGGCGAAATCGATCAAACTGTACCGAGAAGTGTACCGAGGCATCCATGGATAGGCGGGCTGCAGAAAGGGGTACAGGCTGATTTTCTTTGGGTCTCCAAGACCTTTCAAGAGTACTTCGACCACATCTTTTTCCATGCTCCATGGGGTGTTATCTTGTTGGGCCATGCCTTCAGGGGAGGGTTTGCCGGACATAGTTATTCCTATTGGTAGAGGGAAAAAGGATGGGTTAGGGGAAGAAGGAAAGATAGGATAGTGTAGAGCGAGGCATGTTTATGGGTTGTGTGTGGTGAAGTGTATTAGTATTGGAGGATGTTTTTTTAGATCAAAAGAGCGACACTGAGGAGCCATGAGGTTGGCTGGATTATGGGTGTGCCGCTTTTCATGCTGAATCTGCGGATTGTGTCAGTGATATTGTCCTTATTGTGTGCTTCGGTCTGGCTGTTGGTCGGATGTCCGGATTTTAAATCTTCGGTTTTTGGTGCATTTTGTTTTTCTGCATCCCCTTTTTGTTTCTGTTTTTCTTCTTCTTCGCGTTCTTTTTGCATTTGTCCTTCTTCGATGAGGGCCTTTTCCAAGTGTGTCCACCAGGGTATGGGCTTCGAAGCGTTGTAGTACATGACGCACAGTCCGCGCTTAGGCGACCCCGTGCAAACGTAGTCTTCACTGGGCTCACCTTTTCCTAGTTGGTACCTATTGGGGTTCGCTAAACTCCACTTGTGCACTAGTTTCTCTAAGAAGTCTTTTAGGGCTTCTCTAAGATCCTCTGCTTTTCCACTTTGGTCTAAGCACGGTGAAGTGACTTTTTTCCACGTTGCTTTTAACTCTTTCTCCCCTTTATTGTCTTCTTCACTCCACCCCTCTTTGCTGTCTCCCAGAGTGTCTTTAGTATTCCCACATAAAGTTTCAATGCCCGATTCGTTTAACGGCCACCCATTGTAACCCTTAGTACACAGACAAACCACGTCGTGGGGAGCGGAATGACCAGGCCAGAGTGACCACTGATAATTGTCTGGCTCGTCATCGAAGCGTTGACCACACAAACGGCCGCGGAATCCTCCAGCGTCGTTATAATCTCCTGGCAATGTTCCTTTTAGAGTTTCAAGACTACCCCCGCTCTCATTCCCGAAAATAGTTTTGTGCAATGCCTTTTTCAAAGATTCACCTATATTTTTACCTTGTAGCGCAGCCACAGCAGTTTTCAACACCTTACAAAGTCTGTGATGCACTTCATTATTATACTCTTTCTCCAAAACAGATTCACTGTCTTCTGCTCCAACCATGAAAGCAATGAAAATCATAACAAAAATCCAAAACTGCATCGCCATCATCCCCTAATCCTCTTTCAAACAAAGGAAAACAATCTATGAGGAACAATAACCATTTCTCTCCAATCAAGCCACATAACACCAGCAGGCGCAAACTGAATTCAGAAACCAAAGATCACCACTCCCATCCCATAATCCCACCACCACACACCCACTAAAAAAATTCCAACAATAAACACGAAAAAATCACGTTCCTTATCATTATCATTCTTAACTTACGAGTTGTTTCCAGGGAACAATATTCCGTCGGAGGAGTACTTGCAAGTCAGACCGACAGTGGTTCAACAGCAGAGGTCCATGAAAAACCATCCATCAATCATGAAAATAATATTCCATGGACCTGTTTGTTCTGTGGCAGACTCTCACCAACACTCCATACCATATGCCATTCCCCATCCAACATTTCCAGCCAATCACTCCTCCTCTTCCCTGAAATACTTAATCCTCGACAGTGGAAACAGCCTTTCCAAGATATCCGCGTACTTCCGAAGATTGATGGAGAAGAGGGATTCACGGTCCTCCACAGGCTCATCACTTATGATGCTCTCCCCATCATCCCAAAAGCTTCCCTCATCCACTGACCAGCTGTCATCGGACATGTTGTCCCTCCGAAGGTTGTTGGACATTGTAGAATATTCTTTCCTTAAGTCTGTTTACTGTTTTAAGAAAAATGAACTTTTGAGGAATATTAATGTGGGGGAAAACGAACTTGTATAAGAGAGGGTGGTTTCTTAACAGAGTATCATTGATCAGCCATCACTCATAACAAAACAAATTCCCATGACATGGAAACATGGAACACACCCTCCCACTCCCCTTCCCCCCCCAACACACTTTCCCTCATTCCTCAGTGATCAATGATCACCTTCGATAAGTTTGTTCTCATAGAGAAATAATTTCTCTCAAACTAACCCTAAGGAGCAATCATCGGGAAATGCATTTGGGGGGGGAAGGAAATATGAGCGAGGGGGTCTATCTATCCCCCACTCATTACTTGAAGAATTGTTCTCCCCCTCCCCTCACCCACTCTCCCCCACCACTGAACTCCCCTCGCATAACACGTAACCACCCTCTCCATCAGAGATAATCTCAAAAAGAGTCATTTTCACCAATCATCGGGATTCCCAAAAAATCTTCCCTGTGACACCCTTTCCCGATGGCCCGTATTCCCGGGGAAAGGGTGTGAAGAATTTTTTGTATAGCGTCCCACGGTGTTTTAGTGAATCCCTCCCCGAAATAAGATCACCACGAGAGATACAAAAGCGACAACTATGAGGGCAAAGCTAAAAAGTTCCACGTTCCACCATGGGTGAACCACCAGCGCGGCATAACTTATAATTCCTTGTTGGGGTTTATAGTAAAAAAATAAAGTGATAAGAAAATGAAATCGAGAGAGGAAGTTTGGTAGATGAATAGCCAGCATGGATGTTAACACTTTTATGAAATGAAGATGGGATGGTTGTGGGCACGAGTGATCGTTTTATCTCCCCCAAAGGACACGCGCCAGTATCATTGTTTATCTCCTTGATGACCCTTCCCGAAAATAAAATAGAAAGAGAGAATGTATTTCTAACTTTATTCTAATTTTACACCAGCACTTTTTTCCGAAAAAAAAATGTTCATGAGAATGGAATTTAAAAGTTTTAAAACCCAGGCCATGGTCGTGGAGAAATTGGAATAGGAAGGAGATACCCCATGGTGGAATACGGAACCTGGATGAACGGAGCTGTTGTTCCCACCAAAACGACTCCCTGGTAGGGTTGGTACTGAGGTATTTCTGGTGGCCTCCTGCACCGACTCCAGATCTCCTCGTCGATGGCTTCCAGGGGCGTTTCGTCCATATCGATATAGATTTTCCACGAATCCCAGTGCCACTTCCCCCATGTTTCTGTGGGCCCAAAATGTTTTACGAGTGGAGTGGCAGACATTCTAAATTTCCACAAGAGATAGGGAAGGTATTGCCACAAGCTGTCACACACATTCGCTTCGGGTATGCAGTGTCGAGGGTTTCTTACAAAATCTCTCAGTGTGAAACAAACGAGGTCTATCGTGAGGCCGGCTAACACGGGTCTCAGAAACCAGTACAAATTGATTCTATCTGTGGAAGTGACACCTTCCAACAACACTTCCGCGACATCTCGTTCCATGCTCCAGGGAATGGTCCTGGGGGAGGGGATAGTATAAAATGACATGATCAATCTGGATTACCGCTTTCTAGAATGAGAGAGGGGAATAAGTGATGATAAAGAAGACATCACTAAGCAGAAAAGGTTTTCTTATGGTTTAGATATTCTGTTGCATCATGATGTAGTTGGTTATGTTATTGGAGTGTTATGGTGTTTCTCTAATTTCTGTTATTGTAAGAGCAGCGCCCATGCCAGGAGGCTGTGACACTGGCTCCGCGTGGCACTGTCGGCATTCTCGTTTTCGTCTGGGTTTGGATGTTGTGCCAGTGGGGAATCATCCGTGTCGTCCTCTTCTAGTTGTGTATTTGCCTTGATCTTCTCATACAACTCTCGGGCGCGATTGAGGAGTGTGGTGAGCTGGTGCTGCCATGAGGCTGTTTCGGTGTTGAGTTTGTCGATGAGTTGGAGGCCAGTTTTGAATTTCTTTAGCCAGGCAATGTTTTCTTCCAGGTGGTGGGTGCCGTAGAAGACGCAGCTTCCACTGCCAACATCGACCCTGCTGGCGGTGCTAGCTGCCTTTTTCCCGTTGCAGTGGAAGTTAGTGTCTCTGTTTGTGCTCACAGCAGTTCCAAGCATACCGTGTTTTGGAACGGTTGTTGAGTCTTTGAGTTTAACAACCCCCCACACTTTAACTTTTTCCAGAAAATCATGATAAAGGGAATATCCGTCCTGTGTTGATGTCACGCCCTGTTTGGAAAACTTTGCGCATCCTTTTTTGACGTCATCCCACATAGTAGCTATAGGGTAAAGCTTCCGCCCCCAACCCGCGCCATCACCACTGCCAACACTCACCCCACACACGTTGTCGACCCATTCGTTATCCTCGTCATGTTTTGCACAAAGACAGAAAAAATCTACAATGAGGTTCTTGCCAGCACTCTTGCCTTTTTTTTCTTTGCCACCACAAGCCGCCATACGACTGGGCTCTACTTCCAACGCTCTCTGGGATAGGTCCCCCTCTTTTCCATGCTCACCAAAAATGACTTGGTGAAGTGTATTCCTTGCCTTTTCCACTTGTCCCTCTGGATTGACATTTTTAATTCCATCCAAAAGTTTGCGTGCATATCGTGTGATACCAATGAGTTGTGCTTGAGCGGACTTTGTCTCTTCGCTTTGGGTATTGACTCTCTCTTTCCCGTTGGCCGCAGCACTGAGCGCGTTGATATCATCCACAATTTTTTGATACTCCTTCGTGTCCACAGGCTTGATTGGAGGGTTATGGGCCACATTATAGATCTTGCAGAGGAGCTCATAGGGTTTAACATTATCCTTTTCATTCACAGTAGGACTCGCTTCTGCTTTTACCCTCCACTCTCTCACCCAGCCTCCCATGACCACCATCATCACCATCCAATGTTTCATCATGTTTATCTTCTAACCCTTCTCAAAGAAAAAATAGGACAGTAATTCATTCCCATTAAATTATAATTAAACACAAAAAACACATTTTGAGGGAAACAAATTCTTATAGAAAGCTTTCTCTATAAGGAGGTACCAGGCTCTTGGACGTGAGGCATGGGAAGGGGCCCCGGGTATCCAATCGGGTACGGCGCTTCCAGGAACCCACGGGTTTGCGGTGGCATGCGACACATCGCCCATACCATCCCCTCCATAATATCCGGATCCGTCTCATCCAGCTTGAGAAACTCCCGCCACACCTCCCATTCCCGTGGCCCCCAACCCTCCACTGATCCTGCATAATACACCAACTTCAAGGCCAGCACACGGAATTGCCATAACAAGCGGGGGAACTCTTGCCATACTTTTTCCCGTCTCTCAGGGTCTCCCACGCATCGCCACGGGTTCCGGGCGAAATCTATCAAACTGTACCGAGAAGTGTACCGAGGCATCCATGGATAGGCGGGCTGAAGAAAAGGGTACAAGCTGATTTTCTTTGGGTCTCCAAGGTTTTTTAAGAGTACTTCGACCACATCTTTTTCCATGCTCCATGGGGTGTTTTCTTTGGCCATGCCTTCAGGGGAGAGTTTGCCAGACATCGTGACTTCTTCTGGTTGAGGGAGAAAAGGGATGGTTAGGGGAAATATTGGGAAAGATAGGATAGTGTAGAGCGGAGGCATATTTGTGTTTAGGGAGGGATTGTTTTTGGAAGATGTTGTTTTAGATCAAAATAGCGACACTGAGGAGCCATGAGGATGGCAGTGATATGGGGGTGCCGCTGGTTAGGTTGAATCTGCGGAGTTTATCGGTGAAGTTGGACCCCTGGTGCTGTTGGTCGGTCTGGTTGGTGGTCGGGTGTCCGGATTTTAAGGCTTCCGTTTTGGGTGCTTCTTTTTTCGCCGCTTCATCTTGCTTTTTGCGCATTTCTTCCTCTTGTCGTTGTTTCTGATGTTTCTCGTCTTCTGGAATTGCATTTTGCAAATCATCCCACCAAGGCTTTGGGGGCATATTGAGGTAGTACTCCACGCAAACCCCGCGTTTTTTTGTTCCGTCGCATGCTCCATAGTCATCTGGAGTACCTTCTCCAAGTTGCCGCGTGTTTGTGTAATGTGTAATCGTAGTGTTTTCCAGCTTTCCTAAGAATTCATTCAGGGCCTGTTTTAAATCTTCACCTGCTTCTCCGTTTAAACATGGTACTGTGACATTTTCCCACGTTGCCTTTACGTGTTCATTGCCACTTCCACCGGTGCTCCACCCTTTGCCGTCTCCTCCTCCTAACGCGTTTTTGTCCTTACCACATAAGGTGGTTGCTTTTTCTGTGCCATTCAATGGCCAGCCTTTGTTACCTAAAGTGCAAAGACAAACCAGGTCGTGAGGAGCGGAGTGACCTGACCAACGACGAAGATTCTGGTGGTTATCCTCACCACCATGATGCGGCTGCCCGCACCACGTGCTATGTGTCCCAGCGTCGCTTTCCACATGATTGTAATCCGGAGGCAAGCCACTTTTCAACTGTGTTAGGTCCCCGCCACTCTCACTCCCAAAAATCGTCCTCCCCAGAGCCTTCTTCATTGGCTCCGAGAGACCTTCACCACTACTTCCCCATTTAGCCACGGCTGCCTTCATCAAATCACAGAGGGCCTTGTGCTGCGGTCTATTATGATCCTTCTCCTCCGCACTCGCAGCCACTCCAAAAAACACCATCATCACCAACCAAATCTTCATCCTCGTCATCTTCCCTTTTTCACCTTCACTATAGCAAGAGCAGAAAAACCTTAAAAAAGAATGAGTAATTCTAAGTGATGGAGATCCAACACACCATCATACACAAATACACCTCCGCAACAAAAGATCAACACTCCCCCAAACTCACTAGCACGACAAGCACCACTTCACAAAGATCCATATTCTTAAAAAAAAAGAGTTTCAAGAGAACTTCATTCCAGTCAGATAATTTGTCATCTGGGAGAGAGTATGTTCCCATAATAGAGGATCCATGATCAATCATCACTTTTCCATAAACATCCATTATCATGAGATGAAAATATGCCATACTGTCTCAAAACCTTCCACTCGAATAGCATTCCACAAAACATGTCTGCTGTCCTCACTCATCCTCCCTGAAATCGTTAATCCTCCACAGTGGAAACAGCCTTTCCAAGATATCCGCATACTTCCGAAGATTGATCGAGAAGAGGGACACATTGTCATCGTCAGTACTCCGGTCACTTATCATACTTATTATACTGCTTTGACCATCATCCCAAGAGCTTCCCTCATCCACTGATATGCTGTCATCTGAAATGTTGTCCCCTGAAATGCTTTCCGGCATGATCGAAAATTCTCTCCGTAACCCTTATCCCTTTTTTGAGAAAATGAATTCTTGAGGAATATTCAATGGGGGGAAATAATCTTCTAGAAGAGAGGGTGGTTTATTATCAGAGGATCACTGAACAATCACCACTCACACCAAAATAAATTCCCATGACAAACATATATGGCACCCTCTCCCACTCCCCCTCTTCCCCCCAAAACATTTTCCCTCATTCATCGGTGATCAACGATCACCTTCGATAAGTTCATTCTCATAGAGAAATAATTTCTCTCAAACTAACCCTAAGGAGCAATCATCGGGAAATGCATTTGGGGGGGAAGGAAATAGTGAGGAGAGGGACTAACTATCCCACACTCATTACTTGAAGAACTGTTCTCCCCCTCAAATCAACTCCCCTCGCATAACACGAAACCACGCTCCCCTCCAGAGAAAATCTCAGAAAGAGTCATTTTCAAAAATCATCGGGCTTCCCAAAAAATAACTCCCCTGGGATACCTTTTCTCGATGACCTGCATTCGTAGGTAAAGAGGGTGATGAATTTTTTGTATAGCGTCCCACGGTGTTTTAGTGAATCCCTCCCCGAAATAAGATCACCACGAGGAATACAAACGCCATGAGAATCAGACCAAAAGCGAAAAAGTTCCACATTCCACTGTTAATGAACCACCAGCGCGGCATCACTTCGAATTCCTTGTTGGGGTTTCTAGAAAGAAAAAAAATGAGCAGAAAATAAAATCCAGAGAGAAAGATTGGTAGATGAATAGCCAGCATGGATGCTAACCGTTTTAGGAAATGAAGATGGGATGGTGGTGGGCACGGGTGATCGTTTTGTCTCCCCCACTTATTTCCCCTCTCAGAGGACACATGACTATTATCATTGTTTTGATCTCCTTTATAACTCGTCCCCAAGAAACTGAGAACCGTTCACTCCCTCCCATGATAATCACCAACAAAGAAGCAAACAGGCTCTTGTGGGTGAGGCATGGGAATGGGTCCGGTGCATCTCGGGGCTTTGAAGAAGCGTCACCATGTGGAGGGGGAGAAGGTGTGGTGGTGCAAGAAGGTTGAAGTGTCCTCTCATATTCATGAGCGTCGAGTGACACGTCCGATAAAATTCACAAAGGTTCCATCCTATGGACATCTCTTCCCACTTCTCACCTCCTTCGTGGTCGTTTGGCCTTCCTTCTTAGCCAGCCCTTTCCTTCCCTTACCTCTTGGAGGAGTGGGCTTCTTCGGGTGAACCTTCTTCAGCGGTCGATGGCGAAGGGCTTCTTCAAGCGCCTCGATTAATATGGCGAGGGCGAGGGGTCCGATATCCACAAGGGAGCCATGCTGTTGCCAATCCTCCAGAGTCACAATGTTCGCCATGTTCAGTTGTACGATGTCCCTTGCGAGTTGCCTCGTCATGGTGCTGACGTGATCCATCAAATGAATATCAATATGTTCTCGCGTGGCTTTGCCAGGAATATAGTACTCCGGATTTTCCAGAAACTGCCGCATGGTCACGGACGGGTGGCGGTGCATGCCGTAGGGGTTGTCGAAGTAGATGTTGAAAAAGTTCAGGGCATGGACGGTCCGCCAATCCTCACGCACGGCATCCAAGACAGAGTGGACGGTGGTTTGCATGGTCAACGGATTTGTTATCGGGTTGTCTTCTTGAGTGGTTTCCATTGTCAATCTGTGTCTTGCTCTCTGGGAAGGAGAGATGGGAAAGTGTGGGAAAATTAATGATCAAGTATAGTGTCATGTTGTTTATGGGAGGCTTGATTTCATGTGTTTTTCTATATTAGAAAAGAAGTACTGAGAAGACATAGTGGTCGGGTTATGGTGGTGCTGCTCCGGAGGTACTGGAAATGTGCGCTGTGATTTCCCTCCATGGCCCTGACGGTGGGTCCTGTGCTGTTGGTACTGCTGGTGCTTAACCCGTCGCTCGAAGTCATGATCTTTGTGCCGTTGCCCTCTTCTTCTGCCGTGGTGGGTCCATCCGTTTGATCTTCATCGCCTGGTGGAATTATTGCAACGCCGTCCCCTGCCGTCAGCATGATCTCCTCCTTCTCCTCGGGTGGTGGGAGAGGCTCTTGGGTCTTTGTGACGGTTGAGTGATCTACGAGGAGTTGTTCTTCGTTCTTTCCTTCGAGGGCCTCCTTCAGCTTCTTCCACCACGGCTTTTTTAAGTCATCGCACGTGTCGTAGTGCACATGGATCCTTTTCTCGTCGCTTCCGTCGCTGGCTGTGTGGTGGTCATTATATCCCCCAAGCTTATGACGCCCTTTGGCATGAAAAAGTATTCCCGTAAAGTTCCAAATTGTCTTGTTCAGTTTCTTCAGCTTTTCTTCTATATTTTTGCCACCCAACCCACCCTTGTCCTTTCTTTTGTCCAAGCACCCCCAGACAACTGCCTTCCACGACTTCTCTAAACCCTTGTTTTGACCGTATCCTTTGTAGGCATACCACCCCTCATATTGATTATTCACCATCTCTGCCCTTACTTTGTGACACAGCTTGAATCCTGTTTCCCAGTAGGTCCACCCGAACCAGTAGTAAAAGGGCTCGCTGTAATATCCCGGGGCACATAGGCACATGAGGTCATGCGTGATGGACCTTCCAGGGTAGTACCGTTCGCTGTTCTTGCAAGAGCCGCACCATTCCTTCCTGTTCCTTAGCTGCTTGTAATCTTCAGGAAGGGTTTCTTTGATTTCTTGGAGATCCCTTTTGCCATAATTTCCGAACAGGGCTTTGTCCAATGCGCTTTGTAACTCACCATTGGGAACCTTCTGTGAGTTCCTGGATGCTTCCCACAACTCCGCTGTGGCTTGGAAAACATCGCAAAGATGATCATAAAAGTCTCCATTGAAGTCTGACCCAGCCGGATAACCACGTCCACTCAGCCCCCTGCTATACATGGCCCTCACGACCCCCATGACCATGAAGCAAACTATCGTCCATAACTGAATCTTCCTTATCAGCATCTTTTTTCCTACCACAAAAAATATTCAAAGAATGACAATCATTTCTCTTTCACCAAGAATCAACGTACAATCACGCATGAGCCCAACTAACAACCAAAGATCACATCTCCCATAAAATCATTCAACTACAACCCATCCCCCAAGCACAAATTTCAAATAAATTACCACAAAAAACTCCCCTTCATCACGTAATAAATTAATACCATTGAAATTGAATTTAGAAAAGGCTCGGAAAGAAGTGTATATCATAGAGGCGACTAGTTCGACGAGAGAGGAACCGTTATCCGTTATCGCCATCCATGGGACAACAAATTCCTCTCACATGAAAACGTGCCTTACTCTCTTCAATATTTCCTTGATCGAATGGCACACCAACACCTTTTTGCTGCCCTCACTCCTCCTCCCTGAAATCGTTAATCCTCGACAGGGGGAACAGCCTTTCCAAGAAATCCGCGTACTTCCGAAGATTGATGGAGAAGAGGGATACACTGTCATCATCAGTATCCTCCAGAGAGTTGTCACTTATGATGTTCTCACCATCATCCCAAAAGCTTCCCTCATCCACTGATATGCTGTCGTCGGACATGTTGTCCCCTGAAATCCTTGCCTGCATGGTTGAATATTCTCTCCTTAAGCCTGTTTACTTATTTTATAAAAATGAACTGTTCAGGAATATTCAATATGGGGAGAAATACACTATTATAAGAGAGGGTGGTACAATAATAGAGGATCACTAAGCAGTCATCACTCATAAAAAAATCGAATCAACTCGGAAATATTGCACCCCCTCCCACTCCCACTCCCCCTCTCCAACAAAACATTTTCCCTCATTTTTCAGTGATCAATGATCACCTTCGATAAGTTCATTCTCATCGGGAAATAATATTCCTCAAACTAACCCTAAGATGCAATCATCGGGAAATGCATTTGGGGGGGAAGGAATTATGAGCAAAAGGGACTAACTATCCCCCACCCATTACTTGAAGAACTGTTCTCCTCCTCCCGTCACCCACTCTCCTCCCCAAATCAACTCCTCTCGCATAACACTTAATCCCGCTCTCCTCCAGAGATAACCTCAGAAAGGGTCATTTTCAAAAATCATCGGGATTCACAAAAAAAACTCCCCTGTGAGACCCTTTTCTCGATGGCCCGCATTCCATAGGGAAAGGGTGAAGAATTTTTTGTATCGGGTCCCACGGTGTTTTAGTGAATCCCTCCACGAAATAAAATCACCACGAGAAATAGAAACGCCATGAGAATCAGACCAAAAGCGAAAAAGTTCCACACTCCACCATGGGTGAACCACCAGCGGGGCATGACTTGTAATTCCTTGTTGGGGTTTTTAGAAAAGAAGAGTGAGCAGAAAATAAAATCGAGAAACAAATATTGGTACATGAATAGCCAACATGGATGCTGACCGTCTTAGGAAATGAAGATGGGATGGTGGTGGGCACGGGTGATCGTTTTGTATCCCCCACTTATTTTCCTCTAGAGGACACATGACTATTATCATTGTTTTTTCCCTGGACTAACCTTCCCCAAGAAACTGAGAACCGTTCACTCCCTCCCATGATAATCACCCACAAAGAAGCAAACAGGCTCTTCTGGAGGAGGCATGGGAATGGGTCCGGTGCATCTCGGGGCTTTGAAGAAGCGTCACCATGTGGAGGGGGAGAAGGTGTGGTGGTGCAAGAAGGTTGAAGTGTCCTCTCATATTCATGAGCGTCGAGTGACACGTCCAATAAAATTCACAAAGGTTCCATCCTATGGACATCTCTTCCCACTTCTCACCTCCTTCGTGGTCGTTTGGCCTTCCTTCTTAGCCCGCCCTTTCCTTCCCTTACCTCTTGGAGGAGTGGGCTTCTTCGGGTGAACCTTCTTCGGCGGTCGATGGCGAAGGGCTTCTTCAAGCGCCTCGATTAATATGGCGAGGGCGAGGGGTCCGATATCCACAAGGGAGCCATGCTGTTTCCAGTCCTCCAGAGTGACAATATTCGCCATGTTCAGTTGTACGATGTCCCTTGCGAGTTGCCTCGTCATGGTGCTGACGTGATCCATCAAATGAATATCAATATGCTCTCGCGTGGCTTTGTCAGGAATATAGTACTCCGGATTTTCCAGAAACTGCCGCATGGTCACGGACGGGTGGCGGTGCATGCCGTAGGGGTCGTCGAAGTAGATGTTGAAAAAGTTCAGGGCATGGACGGTCCGCCAATCCTCACGCACGGCATCCAAGACAGAGTGGACGGTGGTTTGCATGGATAATGGACTTGTTATCGGGTTGTCTTCTTGAGTGGTTTCCATTGTCAATCTGTGTCTTGCTCTCTGGGAAGGAGAGATGGGAAAGTGTTGGGATGGAAAAATTGGTGTGGGTTAGGGGAGTGTTTCTTATGGAGCTGGCTATTTCCTTTTTCGGGTTACGTAGTTTTATAGCAAAATAGCAGCACTGAAGAGCCACGAGGGTGGCGGGATTATGGATGTGCCGCTACGAAGCATCTCGAAACGGGGATGACTACTGTTTCCCGATGCTGATGTGTTGAGGTGTGTCCCGGTGCTCTCGGCGCTGTTGGTGGGCCCCTGGATCTGAGTGCCGTGGATGTTTTGTCGAGATGAGCCTTCCTGGGGTGTTGGGCCTTCGGGTTCCGTATTCTCCATTTCTTCCAAGAACTCACTCTCTCCATCTGTGTCTACCATACCTTCTTCAGATGGCGTGGGGGTTGAACGATCTACGAGCAGAGCTTCCGGGTCTTTTCCATTCAATGTCTCGTTCAGCTTCTTCCACCAAGGCTTCCTTATTCCATCGCAAGTATCGTAATGAACGTGCATACTTTTCTCATCTTTTCCGTCGCCCTTTGAGTGTTGACCATGTACTCCCCCAAGCTTATAACGTCCACCCACAACTTGAAGCACAGTTGTAAAGTTTTTCATGGTTTCCATCAACCTGGCCACTTTTCCTGCCAAATCTTGACTTCCTGTTGTGACTTTATTTTTCCACTGGTTTAAGCACCCCCAGATGACCGCCTTCCATGGCTTCTCTAAACCTTTCTTTCCATTCTTTTTTCCATCCTCATACCACCCGTCGTCTTTGGTATTTACCATATCTGTTTTTTCTTTTCCACAAAGCTTGAAATCCGTGTCCTCGAAGACGAGCTCGAAGAACCAGTAGCCGTAAAACGGCTCTCCATATTTCCCAGGCGAGCAGAGACACATGAAGTCATGAGGGATGGAGCGACCTGGGTAGTACTTATCTTTTTTACGGCACGTCCCACACCAAACACCGCGGTGATTTGGACTACGGTAATCTTTGTGTAAGGTTTCCTTAAAATCATCAAGGTTACGTCTAAAATAATTGCCAAAAATGGCTTGGCCAAGAGCATTCTCTAGTCCACCACCAAGCTTCAATGCCGACTTCCTCGATGCATTCCACAAGTCCAAAGACGCCTGGAACACATCACAGAGGACATCGTGCTCAGCTCCATTAAAATTGTGCCCTGGTTCGTAATCCTCAACACTTCCCCACACGCATTCCCTTACCATGATAATGGACATAACCATGACCATGATTCCATTTCTTATTCTCCTTGGTTTCCAATTTTCCATCCCTATACAAAAGAGAGGGAGGAAGAAATATTTCTGACACATCAGGCAACAACACACCACCATGCACATAAACAACCACCTGTTCCACCCAATTATTCCTCACAATCCTACCACTAACACCGAATCACCCAAATAAACCAAATAAATTCCCGTTCATGGCTTTAATAATT
Source organism: Trypanosoma congolense (assembly GCA_002287245.1). Taxonomy (NCBI): domain Eukaryota; phylum Euglenozoa; class Kinetoplastea; order Trypanosomatida; family Trypanosomatidae; genus Trypanosoma; species Trypanosoma congolense. Next base: position 36,297 of record NHOR01000061.1, on the reverse strand, counting down.
ATTATCCCAAAATTTCTTTCCAGAGAAACATTCTTGGGGAAGAGGTGTATATCCCACATCGAGTGTGATTCATCAATACAAGATCATTGAACAATTATCACTCATTGACGAAAGCAATACTCATGGACATGTTTGTTGCACAATTCTGTCTCAAGTATTTCCCATCCAAATGCCACTCCCCAACAAACCTTTCCTGCCCTCACTCCTCCTCCCTGAAATTGTTAATCCTCGACAGTGGAAACATCCTCTCCAAGTATTCCGCGTACCTCCGAAGATTGATTGAGAAGAGGGATTCATTGTCATCGTCAGTACTCCGGTCACTTATCATACTTATTATACTGCTCTCACCATCATCCCAAAAGCTTCCCTCATCCACTGACCAGCTGTCATCCGATAAGTATCCACTTGGACGGCTGTTGGACATAGCTGATTATTCTTTCTTTAACACTGTTTCTTCTTTCTTAAGAAAATGAACTATTGAAGAATATTCAATGGGGAGAAATAATCTTCTATAAGAGAGGGCAGTTTATTATCAGAGGATCATTGACCATCCCTCACTCACCACAAAACAGTATTCCCATGACATAGAAACATGGCACCCTCTCCCAGCCCTCTCAATCACTCCCCCTCTTCCCCCCCCACGACACTTCCCTCATTCATCAGTGATCAATGATCACCTTCAATAAGTTCATTCTCATAGAGAAACAATTTCTCTCAAACTAACCCTAAGGAGCAATCATCGGGAAATGCATTTGGGGGTGAGGGATTAACAAGCGATAGGGGCTAACTATCCCCTACTCATTACTTGAAGAACTGTTCTCTCCCTCCACTAAACTCCTCTTGCATAACACGTCATCACGCTCTCCTCCATTGATAACCTCAAAAAGAGTCATTTTCACCAATCATCGGGATTCACAAAAACAACTTCCCTCGAAAATTTTTTCTCGATAGCCAGCATTCCTAGGGAAAATGGGTGTAAAGAATTTTTTCTATCACGTCCCCCGGTGTTCTAGTGAATCCCTCCCCGACATAAGATCACCACGAGAAATAGAAACCCCATCAGAATCAGACCAAAAGCGAAAAAGTTCCACATTCCACCATGGGTGAACCACCAGCGGGGCATAAATTCCACTTCCTTGTTGGGGTTTCTCAGAAGAAGAAAGAAAAGTGAGAAGAAAATGAAATCTGGAGAGGAAGATTGGTAGATGAATAGTCAGCGTGGATGCTAACCGTTTTAGGAAATGAAGAGGGGATGGTGCTGGGCATGGGTGATCGTTTTGTATCCCCCACTTATTCTCCCCTCTCAATGGACACGCGCCATTATCATTGTTTTCCCTTGATAACCCTTCCCGAAAATAAAATAAAATAAAAAGAGAGAATGTATTTCTAACTGTATAGTAATTTTACACCAACATGTTTTTTGAAAAAAATTGTTCATGGAAATAAAATTTACATGTCTTATAAATATGGCCATGGTCGGGGAGAAATTGGAATCTGAAGGAGATACCCTATGGGGGAATACGGGATTATGAGCGAGAGGGTCCAACAAGCGAAAGAGTCCAACAAGCGTAAGGGTCCAACAAGCGTGAGGGTCTAACAAGCGTAAGGGTCTAACAAGCGTGAGGGTCTTCCTGTCGAGTGGGGGTGGGGGGTTAGGGTTAGGGTTTGAGCATCGGGTGAAATATACATCAGCTGGAAAGCGTAAGTGTCGAACAAGCATAAGGGTCCAACAAACGTAAGGCTCTTCCTGTCGAGTGGCGGTGGGGGGTTAGGGTTAGGGTTAGGGTTGAAGCATCTGGTGAAATATACATCAGCTGGAAAGCGAGAGTTTCCAACAAGCGTGAGGGTCTAACAAGCGTAAGGGTCTAACAAGCGTGAGGGTCCAACAAGCGTAAGGGTCCAACAAGCGAAAGGGTCCAACAAGCGTAAGGGACCAACAAGCGTAAGGGTCCAACAAGCGTAAGGGTCTAACAAGCGTAAGGGTCTAACAAGCGTAAGGGTCTGCCTGTCCAGTGGGGGTGGGGGGGTTAGGGTTAGGGTTTGAGCATCGGGTGAAATATACATCAGCTGGAAAGCGTGATGGTCTAACTATCCCCCTCCCCTCCCTCACTGTACCATACTCCTCCTCAAATCAACTCCCCTCGGATAACACGTAACCACGCTCTCTTCCATTGATAATTTCAACAAGAGTCATTTTCAAAAATCATCGGGACTCCCAAAAAGTATCTCCCCTGTGAGACCTTTTTCTCGATGGCCTGCCTTCCTAGAAAAAGGGTGTGATGAATTTTTTGTATTTTGTCCCACACTGTTTTAGTGAACCCTCCCCGAAATAGGATCACGACGAGAAATTCAAAAGCGACAACTATGAGGGCAAAGCGAAAAAGTTCCATATTCCACCATGGGTGAACCACCAGCGGGGCATAACTTCCACTTCCTTGTTGGGGTTTTTAGAAAAAGAAAAAAAGTGAGAAGGAAAAGTAAATCGAAAAACAAAGATTGGTAGATGAATAGTCAGCATGGATGCTAACCGTTATAGGAAATGAAGATGGGATGATGGTGGGCACGGGTGATCGTTTGATTTTCCCTCCCAGAGAACACGCGCCATTATCATTGTTTTTTCCCTTGATTACCCTTCCCGAAAATAAAATATAAAGAGAGAATGTATTTCTAGTTGTATACTAATTTTATGCCAGCAAATTCGTTTGGAAACAACTTGCTCATGGAAATAAAATTGACATGTTATATAACCGACACAATTGTTGGGGGGAAACTGGAATCTGAACGAGATACCCCACGGTGGTATACGGGACCTGTATGAACGAAGCTGTCGTTCCCACCAAAACCACACCCTGGTAGGGTTGGTACTGAGGTATAGGTGGTGGCCTCCTGCACCTTCTCCAGATCTCCTCGTCGATGGCTTCCAGGGGCGTTTCTTCCATATTATAGTAAATTTTCCACGAATCCCAGTGCCACTTCTCCCATGTCTCAGTGGGCCCAAAATGTTTAACGAGTGGGGTGGCAGACATTCTGAATTTCCACAACAGGTAGGGAAGGTACTGCCATAAGCTGTCGCACACATTCGTTTCGGGTATGCAGTGTCGGGGGTTTCGTAAAAAATCTCCCAGGGTGAAACAAACGAGATCTATCGTGAGGCCGGCTAACACGAGTCTCAGAAACCAGTACAAATTAATCCGGTCCGTGGATGTGACACCTTGTAAGAGTACATCGGCAACATCCCGTTTCATGCTCCAGGGGATGGTCCTTGGGGAGGTTATGGTATACAATGACATGTGAATCTGGATTAGCGCTTTCTAGAATGAGAGAGGGGAATGAGTGGTGATAAGGAAGACAGCAAGGAGTAGGCAAGTTTTTCTTATGGTTTAGAAATTCTGTTGCATGATGGGGGTTGCTTATTTTATTGGAGTGTTATTGATTTTCTCTAATTTGTCTTATTGTAAGAGTAGCGCCCATGCCAGGAGGCTGTGACGCTGGCTCCGGGTGGTACTGTCGGCATTCTCGTTTTCGTCTGGGTTTGGATGTTGTGCCAGTGGAGAATCATCCGTGTCCTCATGTTCTAGTTGTGAATCTGCCTTGACCTTTCCATGTAGTACTTGAGCTTGCTGTTGGAGTGTGGTGAGCTTGCTTTTCCATGAGGCTGTTTTGTTGTTGAGTTTGTCTATTGTTTCGAGGCCTTCTTTGAGTTTCTTTAGCCACTCATTATTCTCTACCCAGTTTTGGTCGCCGTAGAAGACACAGCTTCCACTGCCAACGTTGTCTCTTCCGGTTTTGGGTGATCCCTGTCCATTGCAGTTAAACTGGTTTTTGTCTGTATCTGTCACAGCGGTTCCAAGCATACCACGTATTCGAAAATTATCTGAGTTATTGACTTTAACTTTCCCTCCTTTCTTAACGTTCGCCAGAAAATCATGGTAAAGAGAATTTCCGTCTTGTGTTGATGTCATACTCTGTGGGGCAACATTTTCGCACCCTTTTTTAATTTCTTCCCACGTAGCATCTGCGGAGACTAGTTTGGCTCCCCAACGTGAGTCTTTACCGTTGCCAACACTCACCCCACATACCTTGTGCACCCAATTATAATGTTCTTCAGGCTTTGCGCAAAGACAGAAAAAATCCACAATGAGATTTTTACCAGCACTCATTCCTTTTCCTTGTTTATTGCTTCCGCACGCCACTGGACGACTCTGCACTCCATTCAACGTTCCGTGGTATAGATTCCCTTCTTTTCCATTCTTACCAAAGATAACTTGGTTAAACGTACTCTTTGCTTTTTCTACTTCTCCCTCTGGATTGACCTTTTTAATCCCATCCAAAAGTTTTCGTGCTTCGTGAGTGATACCCATAAGTTGTGTTTGAGCGGACTTTGTCTCTTTGGTTTGGGTGTTGACTCTTTCTTTCCCGTTGGCTGCAACACTGAGCGCATCAATGTCATCGACCATTTTCTGATACTCTTTCGTGTTCACAGGCTTGATTGGAGGATTTTTAGCCACATGATAAATCCGACAGAGGAGTGAAAAGTGTTCAAGATTGTCGTTTTGACTCAGAAGTACCTGAGCATCGGCTTGTGATCCATATTCTCTTACCATGTTCAAGATGACCACAAAACACATCACCAGCAAAACTTTCATCCTCATTGTGACCACTTTTTAAACTTTAGCACTTTAATGCACTTTCTTTTAGTAATACTAAACTGGGGAAAACAATAATTTTCTGACTGTGAAACAAAGGCATGCATACGAGGTTCTATGCTTTACACAATCTCCCGAACTCAAGTCCCTTACCATTCGTTTTACAAGAACCATTAGAAAAGGGTGAGCAAGATACCAAAATGGTTGACAGGGATTTTTGTGTGGAAGGCACTACTGGGCGGGATCCATCCTTTGACCTTCTGGTATCGTGCCAGAAGTGCTCTCTTCTCTTTCAAGTCGGCGGCAATCTGGGCGACCTTGGCAAAGCATGTAGGACTGGTTGTCGGCTCCGTGGTGGCATTTGACTCAGTGATATTCTCACCGGGTTCCTGGCCAGTCAGGCAGCCTTCCATTTTATCTTCGATGCTTTTGACTTTTTCTTGGATTTTTTCCTGTACGTCTTTGAAGGCCTTGAAGGCGTCCGAGGCGTTCTTGAGGTGCACGATTTTTGTGGCGGGGTCTGCTGTCCAGAGTGCATTTTTCCCTTCTTTAGTGTCGTTTGCGATTTCTCCTGGACCGACATTTTCTCTGTTGAACACCCCTTGAAATCCTTTCCCGATTGTCAAGATGCCGCCACCCCACCAAAGGGAATTTTGCAGTTCCGTGTTCCCTAGGATTCCACCTTTGGTCCCTTTGATCAAGTTGCATCCTGCACTATTGCTGACGTCCGAGAAATGTGAACTCAGGCTCTGGTGTTTGATTCTATCGATTTCCGAATCCAGGTTGGGTTCTTGCACACTCGCACTTTCGCCGATATCAACCAAGCTTTCTTCATGGAAATCGGTACCGCTAAAGCAGTCTTTCAATTCTATAGGTGTGGCTGCTTTACCATTTCCCAAACAGAAGCCGTTTCCACTGTCATTTCTTGCATTCGCAAACACCGTAATGAACTCGTCTAAACGCCCCGCGGAATTGGCAGCAAAGGCAGCAGCTTTGGACGCTTCCCTCTCCAATTTCTCCACTTCTTTTCTGGCCTTGTCTATTTCCTTTCGGACCTGTCGAAACAGGAGGCCGGTAATCTTGCACGCCTCGGACCCGCCTCCTTTGGATTTAGACTGGATGAATTTGGACTGCCACTCGAGCAATTTCATTTCAAGGTGGGTAATCTTTGCGGCTCCGTCCTCTACCTGCTGGGTAGCCCAGGGCGTGACATCCTTTAAGGTTTTGCTTAAAGTGCATATGGACGCACCGGCTTTGGTAGGGATGGCTTTGGGACTGTTGTCCGTACCGAGTACCGGGGACCATGCCATGAAGACCCCGACAAGCCACAACCACTTGGAAGGCAACTCCATCGCCATCACCAGCAACATCTATTTAAATTGTTTACCACTCCTGAAGGTTTTATATTGAATTAGAAAGAAGGGAACTATAGATATATATATTTGCATTCCATACGAAATTGCACAAGTAATACCACAATATCGAAGGTTGTATTTTCATTTTGCAATATCTTTATAGTAAAAAAGCAAAGGAAAACCAGACAGTCACGACACTTTCGTGGAGTATCAAGGTGCTTCTTGAAGGAAGTGGACCTTTTTCTTTATGATAGCGTGACAAAAGGGCGTCCGCTGCCTGCAATTCCGAATTGAGCTTTACCGCGTTTTTGAAACAAGATTGGGTAGGACTCTCTTCCATGGTTTCGTTGGAAAGGCAGGGTTCAATTTGTTTTTCAATCTTTTCAATTTCGGATAACTTTCGTGTAATTTTGGCTGCAGCATCTTTGAAATCTTGAAAGGCAGAGAGGGTTTTTTGGAGATGCGGGATGGTGTGAGGAGAGGCCGTCCAAAGATCATTTTTACCACCGGTTGGATCGTTTGCGGTTTTACCGGAATTAAATGTATTTCTTTTTATTTCACCATCAAAATCTTTCCCGATTGTCAAAATTCCGCCACCCCACCAGAGTTTGTCGTGCAATGCAACGCCAAGGATTCCCTTTTCTGTGCCTTTGATTAGGTTGCAGTCAGCATTCATGTCAATGGCGTATCTATACCAGTGTCCAGTTATGGCACTGTGTGTAATATTTTCGATTACGGAGGCCAAATTCGGCTCCTCTCTGTCGGCCGTGCTTTGTGGAATTTTAGCTAAGTTGGCTTCGCCCATTTCAAATCTCGTACCTTTAGGAAAGCAGTCATGAAAATCTGACCTTGTGGCTGGACTACCCTTATACCCAAAGCAGTATCTAGCTTTCTCGAGAAATGTTTCTCCACCTCCGTGTGCATTCGCAAATACCGTGATGAATTCATCCAAGCGCCCTGCGGATCTGGCGGCGAGGGCCCCTGCGCGGATGGCTTTTGCTGGTAGTGTCTCAATTTCTTTGTTCACCCTTTCAAGAGCTGTCCCAACTTCCTCCAAGAGGCTTTCGTTTACTTCACACTGAGGAGACCCGTGAAAATTAAGTTTCCAGTGGAGGAATTTTGATGCGTACTCGTCACGGGCGTTTCGTATATCTGATAGCTTCCTTGTAGTCCAGGGCACGACGTCTTTCAAGTTGCGGCTGAGGCTACAAATCGCTCCACCTGCGTCCGCGGGGATGGCTTTGGGATGATAGGAACTACCCCCATACACCGGGGACGATGCCATAAACAACACCGTAATCCAACACACGGAATCTGCCTTCATCCTATTCAACCACCTTCACTATCCCCTTATCTTTGTCCCCCTCCTCCTTTATCAAAACAGGAAAAAACAATCTTTGAAAAGAAGGAACCACTTCTCACCTACAAAGCACCAGGACACCAACACGCACAAACAGAACTCGCACACAACAATCATCTTCCCCATCCAAATAAACACCACCAAAAATAGTCATTCATTGCGTATCTCATACTTACTCTCCAACATTGCATCACGAGAAGAAAAGAGGAGGAGAGAGCTCCACATTTTATAACTAGAGTGTTTCCATAACACAGGATCCTTGAACATTCATCACTCAATAACAAAACCAATTCCCATGGACAACTGCTAGGACATACTCTCTCCATCACTCCCATTCCAATGCCACTCCCCAATCAATCTTTATTGCCCCTCACTCCTCACCCCTGAAGTCGTTAATCCTCGACAGGGGGAACATCCTTTCCAAGATATCCGCATACTTCCGAAGATTGATCGAGAAGAGGGATACAGTGTCATCATCAGTACTCCGGTCACTTATCATACTTATTATACTGCTCTCACCATCATCCCAAAAGCTTCCCTCATCCACTGACCAGCTTTCATCCGACATGTTGTCCCCTGAAATGCTTGCCGGCATGGTGAATATTCTCTCCTTCACCTTGTTGCTTATTTTTGAGGAAAATGAATGGAAGAGGAATATTCAATGGGAAGAGAAATGCACTTTTAGAAGAGAGGGTGGTACAATAATAGAGGATCACTGACCAGCCATGACCCATTACAAAATCGAATCCAGTTTCCATGGGAACATGGCACACACTCTCTAACACCCCTTCCCCTCAACACACTTCCCTCATTCATCAGTGATCAACGACCACCTTCAATAAGTTCATTCTCATAGAGAAACAATTTCTCTCAAACTAACCCTAAGGAGCAATCATCGGGAAATGCATTTTGGGGGGAAGGGAATTTTGAGAGAGAGGGACTAACTATCCCACTCTCATTACTTGAAGAACTGTTCTCTCCCTCCACTCAACTCCCTCGCAAAACACGTGACCACGCTCTCCTCCATTGATAATCACAAAAAGAGTCATTTTCACCAATCATCGGGGTTCCCAAAACTTCTCCCCTGGGATACCCTTTCCTCCATGGCCAGTCTTCCCAAGGAAAGGGTGTGAAGAATTTTTGTATCGTGTCACGGTGTTTCAGTGCATCCCTCCCCGATATAAGATCACCACGAGAAATGCAAAAGCGACAACTATGAGGGCAAAGCGAAAATGTTCCACATTCCTCCATGGGTGAACCACCTGCGGGGTATAACTTCCACTTACTTGTTGGACTATTTATGAAAGAAAAAATAGAGAGAAGGAAATAAAATGCAGAGAGGATGATTGGTAGATGAATAGCCAGCATGGATGCTAACCGTTTTAGGAAATGAAGATCAGATGGCAGTGGGCACGGGTGATCGTTTTATCTCCCCAACTTATTCTCCTCCATAAATGAACTACCATCGACAAACAAGTTCCCCTAACCCTCCCAGAAAAAATATAAAGAGGAATGTATTTCTAACTGTATACTGATTATACACCAGCATGTGTTTCCGAAAAAAAATTGCTCATGAGAATAAAATTGACATGTTTTAAAACCCAGGCCATGATTGGGGAGAAATTGGAATAGGAACGAGGTACCCCATGGTGGAATACGGGACCTGGATGAATGAAGCAGCCCCTCCTACCCAAACGACACCCTGGTAGGGTTGGTACTGAGGTACAGGTGGCGGCCTCCTGCACCTTCTCCATATCTCCTCGTCGATGGCTTCCAGGGGCGTTTCATCCATGTCCATGTAAATTTTCCATGAATCCCAGTGCCACTTCGTCCATGTTTCAGTGGGCCCAAAATGTTTTACGAGTGGACGGGCAGACATTCTAAATTTCCACAACAGATAGGGAAGGTATTGCCACAAGCTGTCGCACACATTCGCTTCGGGTATGCAGTGTCGGGGGTTTCTTACAAAATCTCTCAGTGTGAAACGAACGAGGTCTATCGTGATGCCGGCTAACACAGGTCTCAGGAACCAGTACAAGTTAATCCTGTCAGGGGATGTGACACCTTCCAAGAGTACATCGGCGACATCTCGTTCCATGCTCCAGGGACTTGTCCTTGTGGAGGTGATGGTATAGAATGACATAAAGAATCTGGATTACGGCTTTCCTAGAGGGAGAGAAGAGAAAGGGGTGGAGAAAAGAAGACATCACTGAGGTCACGTTTTTGTTATAGTTTAGGAATTCTGTTGCATCATGATGTAGTTGGTTATGTTATTGGAGTGTTATTGTTTTTCTCTAATTTCTCTTATTGTAAGAGCAGCGCCCATGCCAGGAGGCTGTGACGCTGGCTCCACGTGGCACTGTCGGCATTCTCGTTTTCGTCTGGGTTTGGATGTTGTGCTTCTGTGGGTTCTTGCGCGTTCTCCTCTTCTACTTGTGAATCTGCCTTCACCTTCTCGTACAACTCTCGTGCGCGATTGAGGAGGGTGGTGAGCTGATGTTGCCATGAGGCTGTTTCGGTGTTGAGTTTGTCGATGAGTTGGAGGCCGCTTTTGAATTTCTTCAGCCAGGCAATGTTTTCTTCCTGATTTTTCTCGCCATAGTAGACACAACTTCCGCTGCCAACTTTTTCTCTGCTGGCGCTAGTGGTGACTTCTTTTTTTCCGTTACAGTTAAATTTGCTGTGTCTGTTTTCACTTACAGCCGTTCCAAGCATTCCGTGTTGTTGAAAGCTTTCTGAGTTATTGACTTTAACTTTTCCCCCTGCTTTAACTTTCGCCAGAAAGTTATAGTAAAGAGAATATCCGTCCTGTGTTGATGTCACGCCCTGTGTGGCAGAAGCGTCGCACTCCTTTTTGAATTCTCTCCAGATGGGAGCTGTGGGGTACACGTCTCTTTCCCAACCCAGGCAGTCACCGGTTCCAACACTCACTCCACACACATTTCGGACACCTTCGTTATCCTCGGTATGTTGTGCACAAAGACAGAAAAAATCCACTACGAGGTTCTTGCCGGCACTCGCGCTTTTTAATTGTTTATTGCTTCCACAGGTCGCGATACGTTTCTCACTCTTCATGCCTCTCAACGCCCCATGGCAAAGATCATCCTCGTTTCCTCCCTCACCAAAGATCACTGCGTTGAACGTGTTTCTCGCCCTTTGCACTTCTCCCTCTGGATTCACTTTTTTAATTTCCCCCAATAGTTTGTGTGCCTCTCGACTGATACCAATAAGTTGTGTTTGAGCGGACTTTGTCTCTTCGCTTTGGGTGTTGGCTCTTTCTTTCCCATTGGCCGCAGCACTGAGCGCGTTTATATCATCAACAATTTTCTGATACTCCTTCGTGTCCACGTTCTTGATCGGGGGACTATGGGCCACATTGTAAATACGGCAGAGAAGCTTAAAGTATTCACTATTTTCGCCTTCATTAACAGAGACTTCGCCATTAGCCATCACTCTCCCCTCTCTCACCCAGCCCCCCATGACCACCAAACACATCATCAATAATTTCATCATCTTTTCCTTCTAAACCTTCTAAAACAAAAAATAGTAGAACAATTTATTCTTCTCCCATGACAGTTACAAACACAAAGCAAACATAATAAAACAAACAAATTCTTGGAGAACAGATATCTCTATAAAGAGGTACCAGGCTCCTGGAGGTGCGGCATGGGAAGGGGCCCCGGGTATCCAATCGGGTACGGCGCTTCCAGGAACCCACGGGTTTGCGGTGGCATGCGACAGACTGCCCATACCATCCCCTCCATGATATCCGGATCCGTCTCATCCAACTTGAGAAACTCCCGCCACACCTCCCATTCCCGTGGCCCCCAACCTTCCACCGATCCTGCATAATAGGTCAACTTCAACGCCAGCACACGGAATTGCCATAACAAGCGGGGGAACTCCTGCCATACTTTTTCTCTTCCCTCGGGGTCTCCCACGCATCGCCACGGGTTCCGGGCGAAATCGATCAAACTGTACCGAGAAGTGTACCGAGGCATCCATGGATAGGCGGGCTGCAGAAAAGGGTACAGGCTGATTTTCTTTGGGTCTCCAAGGTTTTTTAAGAGTACCTCCACCACATCTTTTTCCATGCTCCATTGGGTGTTATCTTGTTGGGCCATGCCTTCAGGGGATGGCGAGGAGGGTTTGCCAGACATCGTGACTTCTTCTGGTTGAGAGAGAAAGGGAATGGTTAGGGGAAATATTGTGGGAAAGATAGGATAGTGTAGAGCGGAGGCATGTTTGTATTTAAGCAGGAATTCATTTTGGGTTAAGTAGTTTTAGATCAAAATAGCGACACTGAGGAGCCATGAGGATGGCGGGATTATGGGTGTGCCGCTGGTTGTGTTGTATTTTCGGATTGCTTCGCGGAAGGTGTGTGTGCTGTTTTTCTCAGTGTTATGAGCGGTTGTCTGTGGAGAAGTTAAGGCTTCTGCGTGTGGTTCATCAGTTTTTTGCTGCTCCTGTTGCTGCTTCTCTTTTTGTGCTTCCTCATGTCTCTTTTGCTCTTGTATCTTCTCGTCTTCTATGAGGGCCTTTTCCAAGTCCACCCACCAGGTTTTGGTGTCTGTGGAATTTGGGTAGTACATCGCACATACTCCAAGTTTGGGAGACCCAGTGCATGCTTCGTATCCGATAAAGTCACCCTCCCCTAGTCGATACAGGTCTTTGTACCCAGCATCCCATGTTCGATTAAGATTGTCTATAAATGTCTCAAATGTTTTTTTCAAATCTCCCTTTTCCCCAATGCCTTGCAAGCACTGTTTGGTGACTACTCCCCACGTGGCTTCTAATTGTTCTTTTCCGTCGTTTTCAGTATCACCCCAACCTTTATCTCCGTCAGACTTCAAAGCAATTTTATCTTTCCCACACAGTGTTGTGCCTGAAGGGCTGCTGCTACTTACTGGCCACCCGCCTTTCCCCGCTGTGCACAAACAAAGCAGGTCATGTGGACCGGAGTGACCGGGCCATCGTGGCTGCCCTTTGTTGGTCAACTGGTGGTCGTCGTCAAATGGCTGCCCACACCAGAGGCCACGGTCGCCACCACGACTTTCCACATCGTAGTACTCCTTAGGCAACGCTCCTTTCAAAGCATCCAGACTTCCCCCGCTCTTGTTTCCAAAAATAGTTTGGTGTAGGGCTTCTTTCAACGCGTTACTTGCACTGTTGCTCCGGAGCCTAGCCACCGCCGCCTTCATCACATCGCAGAGGGCCTTATGCGCCTTGTGATTATGGTCCTTTGCATCACCATTGGCATTCAACCCCCAGGCCACAATCATCACCGTCCAAAATATCATCATTTCCGCTTATCTCTACCTCACTATCAAAACGGAAAAGCAATCTTTGAAACTAAGAAACAATTATCTTTCAAGATCAACCAAGGCACAACGAAACAGAAACAAACTTCAGCAACCAATGATCACCACTCCTATACAACTATCCCACATTATCCCACATTCCCTAAAAAAATCCCATAAAACAGAGAAAATCCAGTTCATTGTCAATGTCATTGTTAAATTACGAATAGCTTCCCGAGAAGAAACATCGGTAAAGCAATTTCCATTTTAGACCGAGAAACGTTCAACAAGAGGGGACTCATGATCACCCATCCATCAATCACGAAAACCATATTCCACGGACAACTGTTATGGCATACTCTCTCCAACAATCCAATTTGAATACCATTCCCCCTCAAATGTTTCTTGCCCCTCACTCCTCCTCCTCCCTGAAATCGTTAATCCTCGACAGTGGAAACAGCCTTTCCAAGATATCCGCGTACCTCTGAAGATTGATCGGGAAGAGGGACACACGGTCATCATCAGTACTCCGGTCACTTATCATACTTATTATACTGCTCTCCCCATCATCCCAAAAGCTTCCCTCATCCACTGATATGCTGTCCTCCGACACGTTATCCCTCTGAAGGTTGTTCGACATAGCTGATTATTCTCTCCTTAACACTGATTCCTTTTCTGAGAAAAATGAATTTTTGAGGAATATTCAATGGGGGAGACAAATGAACTATTATAAGAGAGGGTGGTTTACTATCAGAGGATCATTGACCAGCCATGACCCATAACAAAACAAATTCCCATGACATGGAAACATGGAACACACCCTCCCACTCCCCTTCCCCCCCCAACACACTTTCCCTCATTCCTCGGCGATCAATGACCACCTTCAATAAGTTCATTCTCATAGAGAAACAATTTCTCTCAAACTAACCCTAAGGAGCAATCATCGGGAAATGCATTTTGGGGGGAAGGGAATTTTGAGAGAGAGGGACTAACTATCCCACTCTCATTACTTGAAGAACTGTTCTCTCCCTCCCCTCACACACTCTCCTCCCCCACTCAACTCCTCTCGCATAACACGTGACCTCGCTCTCCTGCAGAGATAACCTCAGAAAAATTAATTTTCACAAAACATCGGGATTCCCAAACAACTCCCCTGGGAGACTCTTTTCTCGATGGCCTGCCATTGTAGGGAAAGGGTGTGCAGAATTTTTTGTATCGGGTCCCACGGTGTTTTAGTGCATCCCTCCCCGAAATAAGATCACCACGAGAAATGCAAAAGCGACAACCATGAGGGCAAAGCGACAAAGTTCCACATTCCACCATGGGTGAACCACCAGTGCGGCATAACTTTCACTTCCTTGTGGGGGTTTCTTGGAAGAAGAAAAAAAAGTGTGAAGAAAAGGTAATCCAGAGAGGAAGATTGGCAGATGAATAGACAGGATGGATGCTAACTCTTTTAGGAAATGAAGATGGGATGGTAGTGTGTATCTTGGTACTCTTTTTATCTCCACCACTTGTTATCCCTCCAAAGAACACGCGCCATTATCATCGTGTTTATCTATTTGATAACCCTTCCCGAAAATAAAATATAAAGAGGGCATGTATTTCTAGCTGTATACTCATTTTACACCAGCATGTTTTGAAACCAACTGGCTCATGAAAATAAAATTTGTAAGTTTTATAACCCAGGCCATGGTCGGGGGGAAATTGGAATAGGAACGAGATAGCCTACAGTAGGATACGGCATCATGAGCGATAGGGACCAACAAGCGAAAGGGTCCAACAAGCGTAAGGGTCTAACAAGCGTGAGGGTCCAACAAGCGTAAGGGTCCAACAAGCGAAAGGGTCCAACAAGCGTAAGGGACCAACAAGCGTAAGGGTCCAACAAGCGTAAGGGTCTAACAAGCGTAAGGGTCTAACAAGCGTAAGGGTCTGCCTGTCCAGTGGGGGTGGGGGGGTTAGGGTTAGGGTTTGAGCATCGGGTGAAATATACATCAGCTGGAAAGCGTGATGGTCTAACTATCCCCCTCCCCTCCCTCACTGTACCATACTCCTCCTCAAATCAACTCCCCTCGGATAACACGTAACCACGCTCTCTTCCATTGATAATTTCAACAAGAGTCATTTTCAAAAATCATCGGGATTCCCAAAAAGTATCTTCCCTCGGAGACCTTTTTCTCGATGGCCAGCCCTCCTAGGGAAAGGGGGTGAAGAATTTTTTGTATAGCGTCCCACGGTGTTTTAGTGAATCCCTCCCCGAAATAAGATCACCACGAGGAATAGAAACGCCATGAGATTGAGGGCAAAGCGAAAAAGTTCCACATTCCACCATGGGTGAACCACCAGTGCGGCATCACTTGTAATTCCTTGTTGGGGTTTCTAGGAAGAAGAAGAGTGGGAAGAAAATAAAATCGAGAAACAAATATTGGCAGATGAATAGCCAGCATGGATGCTAACACTTTTATGAAATGAGGATGGGATGGTGGTTGTTTTGTCTGTACCACTTATTCTCCTCTCAGAGGACACATGACCATTGCCCTCGTTTTTATCTCCTTGATAACCCTTCCCGAAAATAAAATATAAAGAGAGAATGTATTTCTAAACATCTACTCATTTTACACCAGCACGTTTGTTTGGAAAGAACATGATCATGGAAATGAAATTTGCAAGTTTTATAACCCACGCCATTATAGTGGAGAAAGTGGAATAGGAACGAGATAGCTCATGGTAGAATACGGGACCTGGATGAGCGAAGCTGTTGTTCCCACCCAAACGACTCCCTGGTAGGGTTGGTACTGAGGTTCAGGTGGTGGCCGCCGACACCGACGCCAGTTCTCCTCGTCGATGGCTTCCAGGGGCGTTTCATCCATGTCGATGTAGATTTTTCACGAATCCCAGTGCCACTGCTTCCAAGTCTGAATGGGCCCAAAATGTCGTACAAGCGGTGTGGCCCATTTTCTGAATTTCCACAACAGATAGGGAAGGTATTGCCACAAGCTGTCACATACATTCGCTTCGGGTATGCAGTGTCGAGGGTTTCTTAGAAAGTCACCCAGGGTGAAACGAAGGAGGTCTATCGTGAGGCCGGCTAACACGGGTCTCAGAAACCAGTACAAATTGACTCTATCCGGGGATGTGACACCTTCCAACAATACATCGGCGACATCTCGTTCCATGCTCCAGGGAATGGTCCTTGGAGAGGTGATGGTATACAATGACATGTGAATCTTTGATAAGCTTTCCCTAAAGGGAGAGGGGAATAAGTGATGATAAACAAGAAAGCAATGAGTGCACATTTTTCTTATGGTTTATAAATTCTGTTGCATGATGTGGGTTGTGTATTTTATTGGAGTGTTATTGTTTTTCTCTTATTTTCCTTATTGTAAGAGCAGCGCCCATGCCAGGAGGCTGTGACACTGGCTCCGCGTGGTACGGTCTGTGTTCTCGTTTTCATCTGGGTTTGGATGTTGTGCCAGTGGGGAATCATCGGTGTTCTCCTCTTCTAGTTGTGTATTTGCCTTGACCTTCTCATACAACTCTCGGGCGCGATTGAGGAGTGTGGTGAGCTGGTGTTGCCATGAGGCTGTTTTGTTGTTGAGTTTGTCCATTGTTTCGAGTGCAGTTTTGAGTTTCTTTAGCCACTCAATATTTTCTTCTTGTTGTTGCTCGCCATAGAAGACGCAGCTTCCGCTGCCTGCGTCCCTGCTGCTAACTCCCTTTCCGTTACAGTTATAGTCGGTCCCGTCTTTTTCACTCACAGCAGTTCCAAGCATACCGGGGGTTCGAAGTGTATCTGAGTTCTTGAGTTTCACGTTCCCCCCAGCCACCAAGTTAGCGAGAAACTCATGGTAAAGAGAATATCCGGCTTGTGTTGATGTTATTCCTCCTGGGGCAAACTTTTCGCACCCTTTTTTAATTTCTTCCCACACATTATCTGGGGAGACAAGTTGTGTTCCCCAACCCAATCCATAGCCACTGCCAACACTCACTCCGCATGCCTTCTCGACCCCATCGTAATCTTCTGTATGTTGCGAGCAAAGGCAGAAAAAATCTACAACGAGGTTCTTACCTGCACTCTCTCCTTTTTTTCCTTTGCCCCCACAGGCAGTTATACGATTCTGCTTCACCTCCAACGCTTCGTGTGATAGATCCTCTTTTCCATTCTTACCAAAGATAACCTGGTTGAACGTATTCTTCACTTTTCCCGCTTCTCCTTCTGGATTCACCTTTTTAATTTCATCCAAAAGTTTGTGTGCATCTCGACTGACACCAACGAGCTGTGTTTGAGCGGACTTTGTCTCTTCGCTTTGGGTGTTGACTTTTTCTTTCCCGTTGGCCGCAGCATTGAGCGCATCAATGTCATCGACAATTTTCTGATACTCCTTCGTGTCTTCGGGCTTGATCGGGGGATTTTGGGCCACGTTGTAGATACGGCAGAGAAGCTTAAAGGGTTCTCGATTGTCATTTTGTCTCAGAAGCACACGGTTGTCCACTTGTGATCTCCCTTTTTGTGCCATGCTCCACATGAACACAAAACACACTACCATCCAAACCTTCATCGTCAGTATAACCACTTTATAATCTTTAGGGGCCTTAATATTTTTCTTAAAGAAGTATAATTTGAGGAAAACAATAATTTTTCTTACTGTGTAAGGAAGGAAAGCGTACAAACGATGTGGGACGCTTCACAACGCCACCCGAACTCAAGTCCCTTACCAATATTTTCACAAGAACCATTAGAATAGGGTGAGCAAGATAACAAAAGGGTTGACAGGGTTTTTTGCGTTAAAGGCACTATTGGGTGGAATCCATCCTTTCACTTTCTGGTATCGCGCAAGTAATGCTCTCTTCTCTTTCAAATCGGCAGCGACCTTGGCAACATTGGCAAAGCAAGTTAGCGGTGGCTCATCGGTGGTTGTTGGCTCCGTGGCATTTGGCTCTGTATTATTCCCAGCGGATTCCGGGCCTCCCATACATGATTGAATTTTCTGTTCGATGCTTTCTACTTTTTCTTTGATTTTTTCCTGTACCGCTTTGAAAGCCTTGAAAGCGTCCGAGGCGTTCTTCAGGTGCACAACTTGTTTGGCAGGATCTGCTGTCCAAAGCGCATGTTTCCCTTCTTTTGTGTTGTTTGCGATTTCTCCAGCACTGAAGTTTTCTCTGTTGAACACCCCGTCGAATGCCTTCCCGATTGTCAAGATGCCGCCACCCCACCAAAGGGAACTTTCCAGGTTGGTGCTTTTTAAGATTCCATCCGGTGTCCCTTTGGTGAAGTTGCAACCGGAACTGCTCCCACCATCAAAGCTGTCCTTCACGCTCTGGTGCTTGACGCCCTCGATGTCGGCAGCCAGGTCCGGTTCCTTACCACCGGTGCGCTCACCAATATCAACCAAGCTTTCTTCACGGAAATCGGTTCCGCTAAAGCAGTCTTTCAATTCTCCAGAGGTGGCTGCTTTACTATCTCCCAGGCAGTAGTTGTTGTCGCCTCCTTGGGCATTAGCAAACACAGTAATGAACTCCTCGAGACGCCCCGCAGAATTGGCAGCGAAGGCGGCAGCTTTGGAAGCTTCCATTTCCAATTTCTCCACCTCCGCTCGGGCTCTGTCTATTTCCTTTCTGACCTGTCGAAATAGGAGGCCGGTAATCTTGCACGCATCCGAGCCAATTCCTTTGGATTTGGACTGCATGAATTTCGTCTGCCACTCGAGCAACTTCATTTCAAGGTGGGTAATTTTTGCTGCTCCGTCCTTTACCTGTTGTGTGGCCCAGGGTGTGACATCCTTTAAGGTTTTGCTGAGTGTGCAGATAGCCGCGCCAGCCTTGGTGGGGATGGCTTTTTGACTGTTGCCCCATACTGCCTTCGGAAATAACGTTAACACAGAAGAAGCGAAAAGCCACAACCACTTGGAACGCACTGCCATAACCATCACAATAAACCTTTATTTAGTTGGTTTACTGCTCCTGAAGTTTTCATATTGAAATAGGAAAAGGATGGAGAGAAATTATATAGTTGCATTCCATACGACATGACACAAGTAATGCCACAATGTTGAAGGTTGTATTTTCAGTTTGAATGATGGTTATAGTAAAAAAGCAATGAGATAACAGACATTAACGACGCTTTGGTGGAGTATCAGGGCGCTTCCTGAGGGCAGTGGCCCCTTCTCTTTATGATAGCGTGACAAAAGGGCGTCCGCTGCCTGCAACTCCGCATTGAGCTTTACGGCATTTTTGAAGCATGATTGAGTGTGCCACTCCTCCGTGGTCTCGTTGGAGAGACAGGGTTCAATCTGCTTTTCAATGCTTTCAATTTCAGCTAATTTTTTAGATATTCTCGCTGCAGCATCTTTAAAGGCTTGGAAAGCGGCGAGTGTTTTCTGGAGATGCGGGATTTTCTCGGAAGGTTTTTCTGTCCAGAAGGCCTTGGTGTCGTTGTCGCTTTCTTTGGATGCATTTGCGATTTCACCATGTTTGAATTTGCTTCGTTCCATCTCGCCATTGAAACTTTTACCAAGTGTCAAAATTCCGCCACCCCACCAAATCGGACCGGTGAGGTTGACTCCGAGAATTCCCCCACTGGCCCCTTTTATCAAGTTGCAGTTGGCGTTGCTGTCTAATGCGTATCTATACCAGTGTTCGCCTAGGGCACTGTGTGTAATATTTTCGACTACGGAAGCCAAATTCGGCTCATCTCCATCCGCCGTGCTTTGTGGAATTTTAGCTAAATTGGCTTCGCCCATTTCGAATCTTGAACCGGTCGGAAAGCAGTCATGTAAATCTGTCCTAGTAGCTGGGCGACCCTTATACCCGAAGCAAAAACTAGCTTTATTGTAAAAGGTTTCCTCACTTCCCTTCGCATTCGCAAACACCGTGATGAATTCATCCAAACGCCCAGCAGACCTGGCGGCAATAGCTCCTGCGCGCATGGATTTTGCGTGGAGTTCTGAAAGTTCTTCGTCAACAGTTCCCAAAGCAGTCATAATTTTTTCCAAAATGCTTTCGTTCACCTCGCACTCCGAAGACTCGTGAAAGTGCAACTGCCAATCGAGAAACTTGGATGCGTATTTGTCACGTGTCTTCCTTAATTCTGTCAGTTTTTGCGCCGTCCATGGTGAAACGTCTTTTAATTTCCGGCTGAGACTGCATATGGCGCCAGCTGCCTCCGTGGGGATGGCCTTGGGAAAATACGAACACACACATGGTACCGGTAACGATGCCATAAACATACCCGCCATCAACCACCACACGGAACCAGCATCCGCCATCATCTTGTGTCGCTATCAATTTATCCCTCACTACCTCGCTTTAAAAACAAAAAAAACAATCTTAAAAAAGTACGCACCAATTAATTCCCATGAAACAGAAACAAGCTACCATATACAAACAACATTAAGCAGACAAAAATCAACACTCCCATAAAATTATACCAAACCACATTTCCACAAAACCAATTTCTCACCATAACCTCGAAAAAATCACGTTCATTACCATTTTCATTGTTAATATACGAATTGTTCCCACAGAGGAATATTCCGTGGGGACGGCCTTCCATTTTAGACCGAGAGCAGCGCACCGACAGACGATCCATGATCATCCATCACTCAATAACGAAACCAATATTCCATGGACACCTGTTGCGGCATACTCTCTCCATCATCCATATTCAAATGCCATTCCCCTCCAACATTTCCAGCCGATCACTCCTCCTCCCTGAAATCGTTAATCCTCGACAGGAGGAACATCCTCTCCAAGTATTCCGCGTACCTCCGAAGATTGATCGAGAAGAGGGATACACTGTCATCATCAGTACTCCGGTCACTTATCATACTTATGATACTGCTTTCTCCATCATCCCAAAAGCTTCCCTCATCCACTGATATGCTTTCATCCGACATGTTGTCCCTCTGCAGGTTGTTGGACATTGTTGATATTCTCTCCTTAAGCCTGTTCTGTATTTCAAGAAAATAAATTCTTAAGGAATATTCACATTGGGAGAGAACTTGTCATTTTACATAGAGGGTGGTTAATAATCAGAGGGTCACTGATCAGCCATCACACACAAACTAAACCAACACTTCATGACATACATATATGACACCATCTCTAACTCCCCTTCCCCCCACAAAACGCTTTCCCTCATTTTTCAGTGATAAACAATCACCCTCAATACGTTTGTTCTCATTAAGAATAATAATTTCTCTCAAACTAACCCTAAGGAGCAATCATCGGGAAATGCATTTGGGGGTGATAGAATTATGAGCGTAAGGGTCTAACTATCCCACTCTCATTACTTGAAGAACTGTTCTCCTTCCCCACTCAACATCTCTCGCATAACACGTAACCACGCTCCCCTCCAGAGATAATCTCAACAAGAGTCATTTTCACAAAACATCGGGATTCCCAAAAAGTATCTCCCCTGTGAGACCTTTTTCTCGATGGCCCGCCTTCCTAGGGAGGGTGTGAAGACTTTTTTGTATCGCGTCCCACGGTGTTTTAGTAAATCCCTCCCCGAAATAAAATCACCACGAGAAATGCAAACGCGACAACTATGAGGGCAACGCGAAAAAGTTCCAGATTCCACCGTGGGTGAACCACCAGCGGGGCATCACTTCCACTTCCTTTTTACGGTTTCTAGGAAAAAGAAAAATAGTTAGAAGAAAATGAAATTGAGAGAGGAATATTGGTAGATGAATAGTCAGCGTGGATGCTAACCGTTTTAGGAAATGAAGATGGGATGGTGGTGGACACGGGTGGTCGTTTTGTATCCCAGTTATTCTCCCCCAGAGGACACGCACCATTATCGTTGTTTATCTCTTTGATAAAACTTCCCGAAAATAAAATATAAAGAGAGAATGTACTTCTAACTGTATAGTAATTTTACACCAACATGTTTTTTGAAAAAAATTGTTCATGGAAATAAAATTTACATGTCTTATAAATATGGCCATGGTCGGGGAGAAATTGGAATCTGAAGGAGATACCCTATGGGGGAATACGGGATTATGAGCGAGAGGGTCCAACAAGCGAAAGAGTCCAACAAGCGTAAGGGTCCAACAAGCGTGAGGGTCTAACAAGCGTAAGGGTCTAACAAGCGTGAGGGTCTTCCTGTCGAGTGGGGGTGGGGGGTTAGGGTTAGGGTTTGAGCATCGGGTGAAATATACATCAGCTGGAAAGCGTAAGTGTCGAACAAGCATAAGGGTCCAACAAACGTAAGGCTCTTCCTGTCGAGTGGCGGTGGGGGGTTAGGGTTAGGGTTAGGGTTGAAGCATCTGGTGAAATATACATCAGCTGGAAAGCGAGAGTTTCCAACAAGCGTGAGGGTCTAACAAGCGTAAGGGTCTAACAAGCGTGAGGGTCCAACAAGCGTAAGGGTCCAACAAGCGAAAGGGTCCAACAAGCGTAAGGGACCAACAAGCGTAAGGGTCCAACAAGCGTAAGGGTCTAACAAGCGTAAGGGTCTAACAAGCGTAAGGGTCTGCCTGTCCAGTGGGGGTGGGGGGGTTAGGGTTAGGGTTTGAGCATCGGGTGAAATATACATCAGCTGGAAAGCGTGATGGTCTAACTATCCCCCTCCCCTCCCTCACTGTACCATACTCCTCCTCAAATCAACTCCCCTCGGATAACACGTAACCACGCTCTCTTCCATTGATAATTTCAACAAGAGTCATTTTCAAAAATCATCGGGACTCCCAAAAAGTATCTCCCCTGTGAGACCTTTTTCTCGATGGCCTGCCTTCCTAGAAAAAGGGTGTGATGAATTTTTTGTATTTTGTCCCACACTGTTTTAGTGAACCCTCCCCGAAATAGGATCACGACGAGAAATTCAAAAGCGACAACTATGAGGGCAAAGCGAAAAAGTTCCATATTCCACCATGGGTGAACCACCAGCGGGGCATAACTTCCACTTCCTTGTTGGGGTTTTTAGAAAAAGAAAAAAAGTGAGAAGGAAAAGTAAATCGAAAAACAAAGATTGGTAGATGAATAGTCAGCATGGATGCTAACCGTTATAGGAAATGAAGATGGGATGGTGGTGGGCACGGGTGATCGTTTGATTTTCCCTCCCAGAGAACACGCGCCATTATCATTGTTTTTTCCCTTGATTACCCTTCCCGAAAATAAAATATAAAGAGAGAATGTATTTCTAGTTGTATACTAATTTTATGCCAGCAAATTCGTTTGGAAACAACTTGCTCATGGAAATAAAATTGACATGTTATATAACCGACACAATTGTTGGGGGGAAACTGGAATCTGAACGAGATACCCCACGGTGGTATACGGGACCTGTATGAACGAAGCTGTCGTTCCCACCAAAACCACACCCTGGTAGGGTTGGTACTGAGGTATAGGTGGTGGCCTCCTGCACCTTCTCCAGATCTCCTCGTCGATGGCTTCCAGGGGCGTTTCTTCCATATTATAGTAAATTTTCCACGAATCCCAGTGCCACTTCTCCCATGTCTCAGTGGGCCCAAAATGTTTAACGAGTGGGGTGGCAGACATTCTGAATTTCCACAACAGGTAGGGAAGGTACTGCCATAAGCTGTCGCACACATTCGTTTCGGGTATGCAGTGTCGGGGGTTTCGTAAAAAATCTCCCAGGGTGAAACAAACGAGATCTATCGTGAGGCCGGCTAACACGAGTCTCAGAAACCAGTACAAATTAATCCGGTCCGTGGATGTGACACCTTGTAAGAGTACATCGGCAACATCCCGTTTCATGCTCCAGGGGATGGTCCTTGGGGAGGTTATGGTATACAATGACATGTGAATCTGGATTAGCGCTTTCTAGAATGAGAGAGGGGAATGAGTGGTGATAAGGAAGACAGCAAGGAGTAGGCAAGTTTTTCTTATGGTTTAGAAATTCTGTTGCATGATGGGGGTTGCTTATTTTATTGGAGTGTTATTGATTTTCTCTAATTTGTCTTATTGTAAGAGTAGCGCCCATGCCAGGAGGCTGTGACGCTGGCTCCGGGTGGTACTGTCGGCATTCTCGTTTTCGTCTGGGTTTGGATGTTGTGCCAGTGGAGAATCATCCGTGTCCTCATGTTCTAGTTGTGAATCTGCCTTGACCTTTCCATGTAGTACTTGAGCTTGCTGTTGGAGTGTGGTGAGCTTGCTTTTCCATGAGGCTGTTTTGTTGTTGAGTTTGTCTATTGTTTCGAGGCCTTCTTTGAGTTTCTTTAGCCACTCATTATTCTCTACCCAGTTTTGGTCGCCGTAGAAGACACAGCTTCCACTGCCAACGTTGTCTCTTCCGGTTTTGGGTGATCCCTGTCCATTGCAGTTAAACTGGTTTTTGTCTGTATCTGTCACAGCGGTTCCAAGCATACCACGTATTCGAAAATTATCTGAGTTATTGACTTTAACTTTCCCTCCTTTCTTAACGTTCGCCAGAAAATCATGGTAAAGAGAATTTCCGTCTTGTGTTGATGTCATACTCTGTGGGGCAACATTTTCGCACCCTTTTTTAATTTCTTCCCACGTAGCATCTGCGGAGACTAGTTTGGCTCCCCAACGTGAGTCTTTACCGTTGCCAACACTCACCCCACATACCTTGTGCACCCAATTATAATGTTCTTCAGGCTTTGCGCAAAGACAGAAAAAATCCACAATGAGATTTTTACCAGCACTCATTCCTTTTCCTTGTTTATTGCTTCCGCACGCCACTGGACGACTCTGCACTCCATTCAACGTTCCGTGGTATAGATTCCCTTCTTTTCCATTCTTACCAAAGATAACTTGGTTAAACGTACTCTTTGCTTTTTCTACTTCTCCCTCTGGATTGACCTTTTTAATCCCATCCAAAAGTTTTCGTGCTTCGTGAGTGATACCCATAAGTTGTGTTTGAGCGGACTTTGTCTCTTTGGTTTGGGTGTTGACTCTTTCTTTCCCGTTGGCTGCAACACTGAGCGCATCAATGTCATCGACCATTTTCTGATACTCTTTCGTGTTCACAGGCTTGATTGGAGGATTTTTAGCCACATGATAAATCCGACAGAGGAGTGAAAAGTGTTCAAGATTGTCGTTTTGACTCAGAAGTACCTGAGCATCGGCTTGTGATCCATATTCTCTTACCATGTTCAAGATGACCACAAAACACATCACCAGCAAAACTTTCATCCTCATTGTGACCACTTTTTAAACTTTAGCACTTTAATGCACTTTCTTTTAGTAATACTAAACTGGGGAAAACAATAATTTTCTGACTGTGAAACAAAGGCATGCATACGAGGTTCTATGCTTTACACAATCTCCCGAACTCAAGTCCCTTACCATTCGTTTTACAAGAACCATTAGAAAAGGGTGAGCAAGATACCAAAATGGTTGACAGGGATTTTTGTGTGGAAGGCACTACTGGGCGGGATCCATCCTTTGACCTTCTGGTATCGTGCCAGAAGTGCTCTCTTCTCTTTCAAGTCGGCGGCAATCTGGGCGACCTTGGCAAAGCATGTAGGACTGGTTGTCGGCTCCGTGGTGGCATTTGACTCAGTGATATTCTCACCGGGTTCCTGGCCAGTCAGGCAGCCTTCCATTTTATCTTCGATGCTTTTGACTTTTTCTTGGATTTTTTCCTGTACGTCTTTGAAGGCCTTGAAGGCGTCCGAGGCGTTCTTGAGGTGCACGATTTTTGTGGCGGGGTCTGCTGTCCAGAGTGCATTTTTCCCTTCTTTAGTGTCGTTTGCGATTTCTCCTGGACCGACATTTTCTCTGTTGAACACCCCTTGAAATCCTTTCCCGATTGTCAAGATGCCGCCACCCCACCAAAGGGAATTTTGCAGTTCCGTGTTCCCTAGGATTCCACCTTTGGTCCCTTTGATCAAGTTGCATCCTGCACTATTGCTGACGTCCGAGAAATGTGAACTCAGGCTCTGGTGTTTGATTCTATCGATTTCCGAATCCAGGTTGGGTTCTTGCACACTCGCACTTTCGCCGATATCAACCAAGCTTTCTTCATGGAAATCGGTACCGCTAAAGCAGTCTTTCAATTCTATAGGTGTGGCTGCTTTACCATTTCCCAAACAGAAGCCGTTTCCACTGTCATTTCTTGCATTCGCAAACACCGTAATGAACTCGTCTAAACGCCCCGCGGAATTGGCAGCAAAGGCAGCAGCTTTGGACGCTTCCCTCTCCAATTTCTCCACTTCTTTTCTGGCCTTGTCTATTTCCTTTCGGACCTGTCGAAACAGGAGGCCGGTAATCTTGCACGCCTCGGACCCGCCTCCTTTGGATTTAGACTGGATGAATTTGGACTGCCACTCGAGCAATTTCATTTCAAGGTGGGTAATCTTTGCGGCTCCGTCCTCTACCTGCTGGGTAGCCCAGGGCGTGACATCCTTTAAGGTTTTGCTTAAAGTGCATATGGACGCACCGGCTTTGGTAGGGATGGCTTTGGGACTGTTGTCCGTACCGAGTACCGGGGACCATGCCATGAAGACCCCGACAAGCCACAACCACTTGGAAGGCAACTCCATCGCCATCACCAGCAACATCTATTTAAATTGTTTACCACTCCTGAAGGTTTTATATTGAATTAGAAAGAAGGGAACTATAGATATATATATTTGCATTCCATACGAAATTGCACAAGTAATACCACAATATCGAAGGTTGTATTTTCATTTTGCAATATCTTTATAGTAAAAAAGCAAAGGAAAACCAGACAGTCACGACACTTTCGTGGAGTATCAAGGTGCTTCTTGAAGGAAGTGGACCTTTTTCTTTATGATAGCGTGACAAAAGGGCGTCCGCTGCCTGCAATTCCGAATTGAGCTTTACCGCGTTTTTGAAACAAGATTGGGTAGGACTCTCTTCCATGGTTTCGTTGGAAAGGCAGGGTTCAATTTGTTTTTCAATCTTTTCAATTTCGGATAACTTTCGTGTAATTTTGGCTGCAGCATCTTTGAAATCTTGAAAGGCAGAGAGGGTTTTTTGGAGATGCGGGATGGTGTGAGGAGAGGCCGTCCAAAGATCATTTTTACCACCGGTTGGATCGTTTGCGGTTTTACCGGAATTAAATGTATTTCTTTTTATTTCACCATCAAAATCTTTCCCGATTGTCAAAATTCCGCCACCCCACCAGAGTTTGTCGTGCAATGCAACGCCAAGGATTCCCTTTTCTGTGCCTTTGATTAGGTTGCAGTCAGCATTCATGTCAATGGCGTATCTATACCAGTGTCCAGTTATGGCACTGTGTGTAATATTTTCGATTACGGAGGCCAAATTCGGCTCCTCTCTGTCGGCCGTGCTTTGTGGAATTTTAGCTAAGTTGGCTTCGCCCATTTCAAATCTCGTACCTTTAGGAAAGCAGTCATGAAAATCTGACCTTGTGGCTGGACTACCCTTATACCCAAAGCAGTATCTAGCTTTCTCGAGAAATGTTTCTCCACCTCCGTGTGCATTCGCAAATACCGTGATGAATTCATCCAAGCGCCCTGCGGATCTGGCGGCGAGGGCCCCTGCGCGGATGGCTTTTGCTGGTAGTGTCTCAATTTCTTTGTTCACCCTTTCAAGAGCTGTCCCAACTTCCTCCAAGAGGCTTTCGTTTACTTCACACTGAGGAGACCCGTGAAAATTAAGTTTCCAGTGGAGGAATTTTGATGCGTACTCGTCACGGGCGTTTCGTATATCTGATAGCTTCCTTGTAGTCCAGGGCACGACGTCTTTCAAGTTGCGGCTGAGGCTACAAATCGCTCCACCTGCGTCCGCGGGATGGCTTTGGGATGATAGGAACTACCCCCATACACCGGGGACGATGCCATAAACAACACCGTAATCCAACACACGGAATCTGCCTTCATCCTATTCAACCACCTTCACTATCCCCTTATCTTTGTCCCCCTCCTCCTTTATCAAAACAGGAAAAAACAATCTTTGAAAAGAAGGAACCACTTCTCACCTACAAAGCACCAGGACACCAACACGCACAAACAGAACTCGCACACAACAATCATCTTCCCCATCCAAATAAACACCACCAAAAATAGTCATTCATTGCGTATCTCATACTTACTCTCCAACATTGCATCACGAGAAGAAAAGAGGAGGAGAGAGCTCCACATTTTATAACTAGAGTGTTTCCATAACACAGGATCCTTGAACATTCATCACTCAATAACAAAACCAATTCCCATGGACAACTGCTAGGACATACTCTCTCCATCACTCCCATTCCAATGCCACTCCCCAATCAATCTTTATTGCCCCTCACTCCTCACCCCTGAAGTCGTTAATCCTCGACAGGGGGAACATCCTTTCCAAGATATCCGCATACTTCCGAAGATTGATCGAGAAGAGGGATACAGTGTCATCATCAGTACTCCGGTCACTTATCATACTTATTATACTGCTCTCACCATCATCCCAAAAGCTTCCCTCATCCACTGACCAGCTTTCATCCGACATGTTGTCCCCTGAAATGCTTGCCGGCATGGTGAATATTCTCTCCTTCACCTTGTTGCTTATTTTTGAGGAAAATGAATGGAAGAGGAATATTCAATGGGAAGAGAAATGCACTTTTAGAAGAGAGGGTGGTACAATAATAGAGGATCACTGACCAGCCATGACCCATTACAAAATCGAATCCAGTTTCCATGGGAACATGGCACACACTCTCTAACACCCCTTCCCCTCAACACACTTCCCTCATTCATCAGTGATCAACGACCACCTTCAATAAGTTCATTCTCATAGAGAAACAATTTCTCTCAAACTAACCCTAAGGAGCAATCATCGGGAAATGCATTTTGGGGGGAAGGGAATTTTGAGAGAGAGGGACTAACTATCCCACTCTCATTACTTGAAGAACTGTTCTCTCCCTCCACTCAACTCCCTCGCAAAACACGTGACCACGCTCTCCTCCATTGATAATCACAAAAAGAGTCATTTTCACCAATCATCGGGGTTCCCAAAACTTCTCCCCTGGGATACCCTTTCCTCCATGGCCAGTCTTCCCAAGGAAAGGGTGTGAAGAATTTTTGTATCGTGTCACGGTGTTTCAGTGCATCCCTCCCCGATATAAGATCACCACGAGAAATGCAAAAGCGACAACTATGAGGGCAAAGCGAAAATGTTCCACATTCCTCCATGGGTGAACCACCTGCGGGGTATAACTTCCACTTACTTGTTGGACTATTTATGAAAGAAAAAATAGAGAGAAGGAAATAAAATGCAGAGAGGATGATTGGTAGATGAATAGCCAGCATGGATGCTAACCGTTTTAGGAAATGAAGATCAGATGGCAGTGGGCACGGGTGATCGTTTTATCTCCCCAACTTATTCTCCTCCATAAATGAACTACCATCGACAAACAAGTTCCCCTAACCCTCCCAGAAAAAATATAAAGAGGAATGTATTTCTAACTGTATACTGATTATACACCAGCATGTGTTTCCGAAAAAAAATGTTCATGAGAATGAAATTGACATGTTTTAAAACCCAGGCCATGATTGGGGAGAAATTGGAATAGGAACGAGGTACCCCATGGTGGAATACGGGACCTGGATGAATGAAGCAGCCCCTCCTACCCAAACGACACCCTGGTAGGGTTGGTACTGAGGTACAGGTGGCGGCCTCCTGCACCTTCTCCATATCTCCTCGTCGATGGCTTCCAGGGGCGTTTCATCCATGTCCATGTAAATTTTCCATGAATCCCAGTGCCACTTCGTCCATGTTTCAGTGGGCCCAAAATGTTTTACGAGTGGACGGGCAGACATTCTAAATTTCCACAACAGATAGGGAAGGTATTGCCACAAGCTGTCGCACACATTCGCTTCGGGTATGCAGTGTCGGGGGTTTCTTACAAAATCTCTCAGTGTGAAACGAACGAGGTCTATCGTGATGCCGGCTAACACAGGTCTCAGGAACCAGTACAAGTTAATCCTGTCAGGGATGTGACACCTTCCAAGAGTACATCGGCGACATCTCGTTCCATGCTCCAGGGACTTGTCCTTGTGGAGGTGATGGTATAGAATGACATAAAGAATCTGGATTACGGCTTTCCTAGAGGGAGAGAAGAGAAAGGGGTGGAGAAAAGAAGACATCACTGAGGTCACGTTTTTGTTATAGTTTAGGAATTCTGTTGCATCATGATGTAGTTGGTTATGTTATTGGAGTGTTATTGTTTTTCTCTAATTTCTCTTATTGTAAGAGCAGCGCCCATGCCAGGAGGCTGTGACGCTGGCTCCACGTGGCACTGTCGGCATTCTCGTTTCGTCTGGTTTGGATGTTGTGCTTCTGTGGGTTCTTGCGCGTTCTCCTCTTCTACTTGTGAATCTGCCTTCACCTTCTCGTACAACTCTCGTGCGCGATTGAGGAGGGTGGTGAGCTGATGTTGCCATGAGGCTGTTTCGGTGTTGAGTTTGTCGATGAGTTGGAGGCCGCTTTTGAATTTCTTCAGCCAGGCAATGTTTTCTTCCTGATTTTTCTCGCCATAGTAGACACAACTTCCGCTGCCAACTTTTTCTCTGCTGGCGCTAGTGGTGACTTCTTTTTTTCCGTTACAGTTAAATTTGCTGTGTCTGTTTTCACTTACAGCCGTTCCAAGCATTCCGTGTTGTTGAAAGCTTTCTGAGTTATTGACTTTAACTTTTCCCCCTGCTTTAACTTTCGCCAGAAAGTTATAGTAAAGAGAATATCCGTCCTGTGTTGATGTCACGCCCTGTGTGGCAGAAGCGTCGCACTCCTTTTTGAATTCTCTCCAGATGGGAGCTGTGGGGTACACGTCTCTTTCCCAACCCAGGCAGTCACCGGTTCCAACACTCACTCCACACACATTTCGGACACCTTCGTTATCCTCGGTATGTTGTGCACAAAGACAGAAAAAATCCACTACGAGTTCTTGCCGGCACTCGCGCTTTTTAATTGTTTATTGCTTCCACAGGTCGCGATACGTTTCTCACTCTTCATGCCTCTCAACGCCCCATGGCAAAGATCATCCTCGTTTCCTCCCTCACCAAAGATCACTGCGTTGAACGTGTTTCTCGCCCTTTGCACTTCTCCCTCTGGATTCACTTTTTTAATTTCCCCCAATAGTTTGTGTGCCTCTCGACTGATACCAATAAGTTGTGTTTGAGCGGACTTTGTCTCTTCGCTTTGGGTGTTGGCTCTTTCTTTCCCATTGGCCGCAGCACTGAGCGCGTTTATATCATCAACAATTTTCTGATACTCCTTCGTGTCCACGTTCTTGATCGGGGACTATGGGCCACATTGTAAATACGGCAGAGAAGCTTAAAGTATTCACTATTTTCGCCTTCATTAACAGAGACTTCGCCATTAGCCATCACTCTCCCCTCTCTCACCCAGCCCCCCATGACCACCAAACACATCATCAATAATTTCATCATCTTTTCCTTCTAAACCTTCTAAAACAAAAAATAGTAGAACAATTTATTCTTCTCCCATGACAGTTACAAACACAAAGCAAACATAATAAAACAAACAAATTCTTGGAGAACAGATATCTCTATAAAGAGGTACCAGGCTCTGGAGGTGCGGCATGGGAAGGGGCCCCGGGTATCCAATCGGGTACGGCGCTTCCAGGAACCCACGGGTTTGCGGTGGCATGCGACAGACTGCCCATACCATCCCCTCCATGATATCCGGATCCGTCTCATCCAACTTGAGAAACTCCCGCCACACCTCCCATTCCCGTGGCCCCCAACCTTCCACCGATCCTGCATAATAGGTCAACTTCAACGCCAGCACACGGAATTGCCATAACAAGCGGGGGAACTCCTGCCATACTTTTTCTCTTCCCTCGGGGTCTCCCACGCATCGCCACGGGTTCCGGGCGAAATCGATCAAACTGTACCGAGAAGTGTACCGAGGCATCCATGGATAGGCGGGCTGCAGAAAAGGGTACAGGCTGATTTCTTTGGGTCTCCAGGTTTTTTAAGAGTACCTCCACCACATCTTTTCCATGCTCCATTGGGTGTTATCTTGTTGGGCCATGCCTTCAGGGGATGGCGAGGAGGGTTTGCCAGACATCGTGACTTCTTCTGGTTGAGAGAGAAAGGGAATGGTTAGGGGAAATATTGTGGGAAAGATAGGATAGTGTAGAGCGGAGGCATGTTTGTATTTAAGCAGGAATTCATTTTGGGTTAAGTAGTTTTAGATCAAAATAGCGACACTGAGGAGCCATGAGGATGGCGGGATTATGGGTGTGCCGCTGGTTGTGTTGTATTTTCGGATTGCTTCGCGGAAGGTGTGTGTGCTGTTTTTCTCAGTGTTATGAGCGGTTGTCTGTGGAGAAGTTAAGGCTTCTGCGTGTGGTTCATCAGTTTTTTGCTGCTCCTGTTGCTGCTTCTCTTTTGTGCTTCCTCATGTCTCTTTTGCTCTTGTATCTTCTCGTCTTCTATGAGGGCCTTTTCCAAGTCCACCCACCAGGTTTTGGTGTCTGTGGAATTTGGGTAGTACATCGCACATACTCCAAGTTTGGGAGACCCAGTGCATGCTTCGTATCCGATAAGTCACCCTCCCCTAGTCGATACAGGTCTTTGTACCCAGCATCCCATGTTCGATAAGATTGTCTATAAATGTCTCAAATGTTTTTTTCAAATCTCCCTTTTCCCCAATGCCTTGCAAGCACTGTTTGGTGACTACTCCCCACGTGGCTTCTAATTGTTCTTTTCCGTCGTTTTCAGTATCACCCCAACCTTTATCTCCGTCAGACTTCAAAGCAATTTTATCTTTCCCACACAGTGTTGTGCCTGAAGGGCTGCTGCTACTTACTGGCCACCCGCCTTTCCCCGCTGTGCACAAACAAAGCAGGTCATGTGGACCGGAGTGACCGGGCCATCGTGGCTGCCCTTTGTTGGTCAACTGGTGGTCGTCGTCAAATGGCTGCCCACACCAGAGGCCACGGTCGCCACCACGACTTTCCACATCGTAGTACTCCTTAGGCAACGCTCCTTTCAAAGCATCCAGACTTCCCCCGCTCTTGTTCCAAAAATAGTTTGGTGTAGGGCTTCTTTCAACGCGTTACTTGCACTGTTGCTCCGGAGCCTAGCCACCGCCGCCTTCATCACATCGCAGAGGGCCTTATGCGCCTTGTGATTATGGTCCTTTGCATCACCATTGGCATTCAACCCCCAGGCCACAATCATCACCCGTCCAAAATATCATCATTTCCGCTTATCTCTACCTCACTATCAAAACGGAAAAGCAATCTTTGAAACTAAGAAACAATTATCTTTCAAGATCAACCAAGGCACAACGAAACAGAAACAAACTTCAGCAACCAATGATCACCACTCCTATACAACTATCCACATTATCCCACATTCCCTAAAAAATCCCATAAAACAGAGAAAATCCAGTTCATTGTCAATGTCATTGTTAAATTACGAATAGCTTCCCGAGAAGAAACATCGGTAAAGCAATTTCCATTTTAGACCGAGAAACGTTCAACAAGAGGGGACTCATGATCACCCATCCATCAATCACGAAAACCATATTCCACGGACAACTGTTATGGCATACTCTCTCCAACAATCCAATTTGAATACCATTCCCCTCAAATGTTTCTTGCCCTCACTCCTCCTCCTCCCTGAAATCGTTAATCCTCGACAGTGGAAACAGCCTTTCCAAGATATCCGCGTACCTCTGAAGATTGATCGGGAGAGGGACACACGGTCATCATCAGTACTCCGGTCACTTATCATACTTATTATACTGCTCTCCCCATCATCCCAAAAGCTTCCCTCATCCACTGATATGCTGTCTCCGACACGTTATCCCTCTGAAGGTTGTTCGACATAGCTGATTATTCTCTCCTTAACACTGATTCCTTTTCTGAGAAAAATGAATTTTTGAGGAATATTCAATGGGGAGACAAATGAACTATTATAAGAGAGGGTGGTTTACTATCAGAGGATCATTGACCAGCCATGACCATAACAAAACAAATTCCCATGACATGGAAACATGGAACACACCCTCCCACTCCCCTTCCCCCCCCAACACACTTTCCCTCATTCCTCGCGATCAATGACCACCTTCAATAAGTTCATTCTCATAGAGAAACAATTTCTCTCAAACTAACCCTAAGGAGCAATCATCGGGAAATGCATTTTGGGGGGAAGGGAATTTTGAGAGAGAGGGACTAACTATCCCACTCTCATTACTTGAAGAACTGTTCTCTCCCTCCCCTCACACACTCTCCTCCCCCACTCAACTCCTCTCGCATAACACGTGACTCGCTCTCCTGCAGAGATAACCTCAGAAAAATTAATTTTCACAAAACATCGGATTCCCCAAACAACTCCCCTGGGAGACTCTTTCTCGATGGCCTGCCATTGTAGGGAAAGGGGTGAAGAATTTTTTGTATCGGGTTCCCACTGTTTTAGTGAATCCCTACTCGAAATAAGATCACCACGAGAAATACAAAAGCTAAAACTATGAGGGCAAAGCGACAAAGTTCCACATTCCCACCATGGGTGAACCACCAGTGCGGCATAACTTTCACTTCCTTGTGGGGGTTTCTTGGAAGAAGAAAAAAAAGTGTGAAGAAAAGGTAATCCAGAGAGGAAGATTGGCAGATGAATAGACAGGATGGATGCTAACTCTTTTAGGAAATGAAGATGGGATGGTAGTGTGTATCTTGGTACTCTTTTTATCTCCACCACTTGTTATCCCTCCAAAGAACACGCGCCATTATCATCGTGTTTATCTATTTGATAACCCTTCCCGAAAATAAAATATAAGAGGGCATGTATTTCTAGCTGTATACTCATTTTACACCAGCATGTTTTGAAACCAACTGGCTCATGAAAATAAAATTTGTAAGTTTTATAACCAGGCCATGGTCGGGGGAAATTGGAATAGGAACGAGATAGCCTACAGTAGGATACGGCATCATGAGCGATAGGGACCAACAAGCGAAAGGGTCCAACAAGCGTAAGGGTCTAACAAGCGTGAGGGTCCAACAAGCGTAAGGGTCCAACAAGCGAAAGGGTCCAACAAGCGTAAGGGACCAACAAGCGTAAGGGTCCAACAAAGGGTAACAAGCGTAAGGTCTAACAAGCGTAAGGGTCTGCCTGTCCAGTGGGGTGGGGGGTTAGGGTTAGGGTTTGAGCATCGGGGTGAAATATACATCAGCTGGAAAGCGTGATGGTCTAACTATCCCCTCCCCTCCCTCACTGTACCATACTCCTCCTCAAATCAACTCCCCTCGGATAACACGTAACCACGCTCTCTTCCATTGATAATTTCAACAAGAGTCATTTTCAAAAATCATCGGATTCCCAAAAAGTATCTTCCCTCGGAGACCTTTTTCTCGATGGCCAGCCCTCCTAGGGAAAGGGGGTGAAGAATTTTTTGTATAGCGTCCCACGGTGTTTTAGTGAATCCCTCCCCGAAATAAGATCACCACGAGGAATAGAAACGCCATGAGATTGAGGGCAAAGCGAAAAAGTTCCACATTCCACCATGGGTGAACCACCAGTGCGGCATCACTTGTAATTCCTTGTTGGGGTTTCTAGGAAGAAGAAGAGTGGGAAGAAAATAAAATCGAGAAACAAATATTGGCAGATGAATAGCCAGCATGGATGCTAACACTTTTATGAAATGAGGATGGGATGGTGGTTGTTTTGTCTGTACCACTTATTCTCCTCTCAGAGGACACATGACCATTGCCCTCGTTTTTATCTCCTTGATAACCCTTCCCGAAAATAAAATATAAGAGAGAATGTATTTCTAAACATCTACTCATTTTACACCAGCACGTTTGTTTGGAAAGAACATGATCATGGAAATGAAATTTGCAAGTTTTATAACCCACGCCATTATAGTGGAGAAAGTGGAATAGGAACGAGATAGCTCATGGTAGAATACGGGACCTGGATGAGCGAAGCTGTTGTTCCCACCCAAACGACTCCCTGGTAGGGTTGGTACTGAGGTTCAGGTGGTGGCCGCCGACACCGACGCCAGTTCTCCTCGTCGATGGCTTCCAGGGGCGTTTCATCCATGTCGATGTAGATTTTTCACGAATCCCAGTGCCACTGCTTCCAAGTCTGAATGGCCCAAAATGTCGTACAAGCGGTGTGGCCCATTTTCTAAATTTCCACAACAGATAGGGAAGGTATTGCCACAAGCTGTCACATACATTCGCTTCGGGTATGCAGTGTCGAGGGTTTCTTAGAAAGTCACCCAGGGTGAAACGAAGAGGTCTATCGTGAGGCCGGCTAACACGGGTCTCAGAAACCAGTACAAATTGACTCTATCCGGGGATGTGACACCTTCCAACAATACATCGGCGACATCTCGTTCCATGCTCCAGGGAATGGTCCTTGGAGAGGTGATGGTATACAATGACATGTGAATCTTTGATAAGCTTTCCCTAAAGGGAGAGGGGAATAAGTGATGATAAACAAGAAAGCAATGAGTGCACATTTTTCTTTATGGTTTATAAATTCTGTTGCATGATGTGGGTTGTGTATTTTATTGGAGTGTTTTGTTTTTTCTCTTATTTTCCTTATTGTAAGAGCAGCGCCCATGCCAGGAGGCTGTGACACTGGCTCCGCGTGGTACGGTCTGTGTTCTCGTTTTCATCTGGGTTTGGATGTTGTGCCAGTGGGGAATCATCGGTGTTCTCCTCTTCTAGTTGTGTATTTGCCTTGACCTTCTCATACAACTCTCGG
>NHOR01000468.1:0-228589 GCA_002287245.1 Trypanosoma congolense | reverse complement strand
GCGAGATCTGGTGTCGGTGTCGGCGGCCACCTGTATCCCATTCCAAACCGTTACAGGGGAACATTCTTTTATACAGACCACGCCGTCGTCCTCTCACGTTGCCGTACCCCATAGGGTACTGGGTTCCGCGGTTCATGTTGCCTCCGCCACCGTAGGAACCCGTTGGATAAACATTTTTGTTTTCCACGGCCCCTTAAGGGGTACTTTCACTTTTTCATTTTTTGGGATACGTTGATGGTAGAGAGTGCTTATGGACAAAATGCACCTCACGGATTCCTTGGCTCACGGGGTACACCTTAAGGTTCACGCACTCTCGGGTGCTTGGAATGCTCGTCTAAGCTATCCCTTTCTTTTTATTTCTTTCTCAAGAGAAAAGGTGGGCGTGGTGTTTTGGATGGGAGCGTGGTAGTACTAGTGGGGAGAGGGTTAGGGTAATAGGAAGGGTCTCTCGCTTATCCAATTCCTATCGATCATCAGCCGCTATGGAGTACCTATTTCCCCATGAGTATCCTGTAGCCTGCATGGTGTGGTTCGGTTTACTTGTTGTTGCCCACTTGCCTTTCCCATAGGAATTTATTTCTCTGGTTGTGTGGGGTATGGTGTGGGAGATGTTGAGCTCGTCCATGCAAATGGGTTTTCTTGTTTTTTTTTCCTGTTGTCCTTCTCGAGTTTCCCAGTCGAATTTCCAAGAGAAGGAGAAAATGGCAAAACAGTAGGGATAGGGTATTCCACGGGGTGTGGTCGATGATGGTGGTTATGGTTATGTGGGTGACGGTGGTTGTGGTAGGCAGTACCGAGAATGAGCAGTATAACAAGGAGGAATTCAAGCAGCTCTGCAAAATCTTAAAGGTCGCGGAAGGGGAGCCGGCGCCAATCCCCGATGAACTCGGAAAATTTTTGGAGACGCGAAAGATTTTGGAAAAGCTGCTCCACGCCACGAAGACATCGATCGCCACCTACCAAAAAGTCATCCAATTGAAATCGAGTGACAAAGAGGACGCCGAGTTTGTTTCGTACACGGTGAAGAGGAGGATCGCCAACGAGAAAATCAAGCACGCGATGGAGAAAGCCAAAGACGTTTATAACCGCATGGAAGAGGAATTGATAAAAGCGAAGAAAGAACGCACACTCGCGCGAAAACAATTTGGTGCACGCGATTTACGGCGTGCAAGTCGGAGAACTGCCGGAGGAAAAAGATATTTCGGAAATCCTCCAGAACGTCAGCCGATCCAGCATTTCCAATCCTCATGGCGGTTTAAAAAAAGTCAAGTATCACGACAACTCAGAAAACCCGACGTGCGGGGGTACCGGAGAAAACGGTGCGGGCTTCACGCTCATCAACGATTTTTACTGTTTGTGTGTGGGGAGGGAAAATGCAAAGGCGGTTTGCGATAAAAGATCAGGGGGCCGTGTTGTTGCTGCTCTCAAAATTGTCAAGCTTGTCAATGTCCTAAGCCGTGTAATTGCAATAATAATTGCAACTGTAATAATTGCGGAGGTTGCAAACACCATAACAAATGGCTGAGTCTTTTTGACGTGGACAAAAGCGAAATTGTGGACCTCCCTGAGGGCTGGCTGCGTATTCGAGAAGTATGCAAGGAAGTTTCCCCAGAAACTGTCAACACCACCGCCGAAAGCATCCAAGATGTGCTCGATGGGTTTAATAAATTATTGGGGAGTAACAGCAGTAAAAAAGAAATCACACCGAAACCGCTGACAT
The DNA here is from genome assembly GCA_002287245.1 of Trypanosoma congolense. NCBI lineage: Eukaryota > Euglenozoa > Kinetoplastea > Trypanosomatida > Trypanosomatidae > Trypanosoma > Trypanosoma congolense. The sequence continues at coordinate 226,869 of NHOR01000468.1, read as the reverse complement.
GGACGGCCGCCGCATGTTTGTCTTGGGGTACATCAATAGATGGAAGGACAAGGCTGCAAAGGAAGTGACGATGCCATCTGCGTGAACTACTGGAGTGTCTCCAATCTCGGCATCGGCATCGTGTGGCAGAATTACATGTGGGAGGCGCAAAAGCATCTCCAACAAATGGACAAGCATATTAAAAAAGCTTTACAACTCTCCCGCATGATCCAAAAGTTTAAACAGTCGGCCGAAGAGAGCTACCGGACAGTACCCATGGCAGCTTGCTGTGGTCGGAGACTATGGTTTTAAGGGACACACCTTTTTAGTATTTTCCATTTTTTGGCTGGCTTGTTTTGATTTTTTTATCCCCACTTTTTTCGATGTTTCATATTCACCAGAAGTATTGCGACACCTCACAAAAATATTCTCCCCCATTAAAGCTGAAATAGGGAGATGTTGTTAAGGGGAGCGGCACTGCTCCTTTTCCTTTTATTATTTTGGGCGAAGCACCGGTCTGCCAGGCAGCCAAGGAGAATTCGGGCGAGGCGGAGCTCTTTTGTCGAATTCGTCTGCTGGCCGAGAACGACCCCGAAAAGCTGGTCTTCGAGAATGAGGAGCGGGAGAAAAAGATATTACGACGCATCGAGGAGGTGGGTCCCGAAATTCGCACCCTCGTTGGGAAAGCCGACCAACGGGATGCCTCTCTTATCACGCCAGTTCAACAATCTTGTGAGGGAGGCCAAAAAGATCATGGAAAATAGGAGGGACCTGCGGCGGAAAGCGGCGGAAAAGCGTCTCTCCGCCAAACGCCATTTGCACCAAGTTATATTTGGGGACTATGGAGGCGAGGGAAAGGGGGAGTTGGATGCGAAACCAGAGACCATCCAGAAGATTTTTAGTGCCACCACGTTTACAGAGTCCTGCGGGGGACACGGCGACAAACCAGCCGGGAAGAGCCTCATCAACGATTTCATTTGTCTTTGTGCTTCCAATATTGGATTTGATGCTCATTTCAACTCGCATGACGATAAAAGTATCTGCAAATACGGCGTCACTACGACGGTGGAGGCCAACTTTCAAAACTGGACGGAGGTGTGGTATTGGAACAAACATCGCATCTGCATTAATACGGCTCCACCCATCCCGATGCCTCAAAACATCAACTACCTCGTGGCGCACTTTACGAAGTTTCTGGAACGAGAGCAGCAAAATTTCCAGGTCAAGAATGTGTTTGGGTATGTGGATATCACCAAAAACACAAATAGAGTCTGTGACGGAAATGCCACCCAGAAGGGGGGTATCTGCGTGAACTACGAGCATGCCTTGGCAAATGGCGGCATCGAGTGGGTCAACCATCTCAAGAATGCCTCGCAGGACCTCGACAATATGGCGCGCTACGCGGAGACTCGGAGAGCACCCTGCCTCAGCTGGAGATGCTAGAATACAATGCCCTCCTCCTCTACGAGGAAGCCAAGTACTCCACGCATCTTCCCCATGTCGTGCCCTCCACGAGACCGACACCAACAGCAGCAATGAAAGTTATCAAGGGGATTTCACCAACACCTCTGAGGAGGACAAGCTGGAGGAGGAGGATGTTGAGGGAAATAATGAAGCCACGTGGAAAGGAGGGACGTCGTGGCTTATATTTGTTTTTTCCTTATGGCTTTTTGAATTCCATCTGTGACGTTATCTTGCCTGGCTTATGGGGCGGATCACCGGGGAGACTTCACGAGGTCAAAGTTTTTTGTTTTAATTGGCGTGTAGGAAGGGAAAATGATAAAGACGTTTCTGCTGGTGGCGCTGGTGTTCTGTGCGGTTTTCGGCTCCGCTCAACCCAGCACCGCCGAGTTCCATCTGTTTTGCCGGATTTGGATGGAAGCCAACGACATGATGCTGGAGCCAGATTATGTTTATGACGAAGACAAGGACAGGGAAATTGTGAGAGAAATGCAAGTGCTTTACAACGCCACCACGGACAACATGGAGGACTTTCGGAAGATGCTATGGGAAACAAAGAATTTTTCCAGGAGCACCCTCCCCCGACGCATTCGGAGAGCCGGAGAGGGCCCACAGGGAAATCAAGCACTTCATTGATGAGGGAGAAAAGAAAAATCCAGGAAAGCCTGGAGCTGGCGAAGGAAGTCAACCAGAAGATCGAAGAAGCGAAATTATCTGCGGCGCAGGGGTTTTTATGGGGAGCATGTGAAAAGCGTTCCAAAAAATGACGGGAATCTTACAGAGATCCTAAATGATACGGGGAGTATTTTTGTTACCGACAACAGTGCGACGACAAGCTGTGGGAATGAAAGTGCTGGAGCCGGCAAAACGCTCCTTAACGATTTCTTTTGGCGTGTGCGTGGGGGATGGAAACCAGAATGGCCAGAGTAACGCACCCTGTTCTGGCTATCTTTTACCACCAAAGAGTGGCAGTGATAAAGGCGGCTGGAACAGATGAAGTACGAAAGCTCCGGCAAGCCAGCACTTCATTTCAATGAATCAATTAAAGCTATCGAGCAAGTTTGCAAAGATGCGCTCGATGACACTTCACGAAAAAACATACTTGGACTGCTGGATGAGTATGTGGGGATGATTGGGAAGGGGACAAATGAGGCTAACAAAAAGATTTTCGGACACAGTGGGAGGAAGGATAAAAGCCAAGTTAAACAATGCACTGGAGCTGGGACACAGAATGGTGGTAATGGAGCCGACAAGGAACAAAATAACGCAGACTTCTGTGTCGATTACACAAAAAATCAAAAAGGTGATGGAACATACAACATCCCCTGGCACAACAAATTCAAAGAATCCACCGAAAAATGACAGTTTCCAAAAAAATCCAAGACCAAATCCTCAAAAACCGCGCCGCCCTACTCCTTCTGAAAATCGAAGCCTGGACCGCTTACAGTCGCGAGAAGGATGACGAGACCTCCAACCTCGACGACATGAATGTGAGTAATCTTTTGGATGGTGCCCCAATACCTCCCTCACTATTCCTCCCCTCCTTAGCTATTTTCCTCTAAAGCCAACACCCTCCTACACTTTTTACAATTTCCTGTGCATGTCTTTTATTTCTCCTCTTTCTTTCTAAAGAGGTACCATTTCTGATCCCTTCTTTTCTCTGGGTATCTCCAAGCTAGCCAAGATGGACCACGGAAGGAACTCTTTTCCCTGGAGCATGGAACGAGATGTCGCCGATGTACTTTTAGATGGTGTCACATCCCCGGATAGGATTAATTTGTACTGGTTCCTGAGACCCGTGTTAGCCGGCCTCACAGTGGAACTCATTCGGTTCACCCTCGGCGACTTTGTAAGAAACCCCCGACACTGTATACCCGAAGTGAATGTGTGCGACAGTTTATGGCAGTACCTTCCCTATCTCTTGTGGAAATTCAGAATGTCTGCCCGTCCACTCATAAAACATTTTGGGCCCACAGAAACATGGACCAAGTGGCAATGGGATTCATGGAAAATTTACATCGATATGGATGAAACGCCTCTGGAAGCCATCGACGAGGAGATTTGGAGTCGGTGTCGGAGGCCACCACCTGTACCTCAATACCAACCCTACCAGGGTGTCGTTTTGGTCAAAGCGACAGCTTCGTTCATCCATGTCCCGTATTCCACCATGGGGTATCTCGTTCATATGCCACTTTCTCCCCAACATTTGTGTGGGTTATAAAACATGTCAATTCTATTTCATGAGCAAGTTGTTTGGAAACACATGCTGGTGTAAAATTATTATACAGTTAGAGATACATGCTCTCTTTATATTTTATTTTCGGGAAGGGTAATCAACGAGGTAAACAATGATAATGGCGCCTGTTCTTTGGGAGGAGAATGGGCAGGGGAGATAAAACAATCACCCGTGCCCACCACCATCCCATCTTCATTTCCTAAAAGTGTTAGCATCCATGCTGGCTATTCATCTACCAATCTTTGTTTCTCGATTTTATTTTCTGCTCACTTTTCTTTTCTTAAGAAACCCCAAAAAGAAATTGGACATTATGCCCCGCCGGTGGTACACTAACGGTGGAGTGTGGAACTTTATCGCTTTTGCCCTCATAGTTGTCGCTTTTGCATTTCTCGTGGTGGTCTTATTTCGGGGAGGGATGCACTAGGACACCGGGGACATGATACAAAAAATACTTCACACCCTTTCTCTAGGAATGCGGGCCATCGAGAAAAGGGTATTATGGGGGAGATATTTTTGTGAATTTTGATGATTGGTGGAAATGACTCTTTTTGAGGTTATTTATGGAGGATAGCGGGGTCACGTGTTATCCGAGAGGAGTTGAGGGGAGGGGGAGAACAATTCTTCAAGTAATGAGAGTGGGATAGTTAGCCCTATCGCTCATATTTCCATCCCCCAAAACGCATTTCCTGATGATTGCTCCTTAGGGTTAGTTTGAGAGAAATTGTTTCTCTATGAGAATGAATTTATTGAAGGTGATCTTGTATCACCGATGAATGAGGGAAAGTGTGTTGGGGGGGAAGAAGGGGAGTGGGAGGGTGGGCCATATATGTATGTCATGGGAACTTGACGTTGTTATGAGTGGTGATTGTTCAGTGAACCTCTGACAATAAACTGCCCTCTCTTATAAAAGTGTCATTTCCCCCACCATTAATATTCCTCTCCCCAGTTGATTTTTCTTAAAAAAGGAACAGGGTTAAAGAAACAATATTCAACCATGTCGAACAACCTTCAGAGGGACAACATGTCGGATGACAGCATATCAGTGGATGAGGGAAGCTTTTGGGATGATGGTGAGAGCAGTATAATAAGTATGATAAGTGACCGGAGTACTGATGATGACAGTGTGTCCCTCTTCTCGATCAATCTTCGGAGGTACGCGGATATCTTGGAAAGGATGTTCCCACTGTGGAGGATTAACGATTTCAGGGAGGATGAGTGAGGGCAGAAAATGTTGGTTGTGGAATGGCATTTGGGGAAAGTTTGAAGCGAGTATGGCATAACTATATCCATGGAAAATTGTTTTTATTATTGAGTAATGACTGACAAGGGTTCATCTATTATGGAGTTACTCTTGCCATGAGATGGAAAACTCTCTCCGGAATTTCTCCTCTCTGGAAAGAAATATTGGGTTGAAAATAATATACGCAATAAAATAGAATTGGTCGTGTTTATTGTGGGATTTGTTTTTAGGAAATGTGTGGTTGGTGTTTTTTGGATGTGGGAGGTGATTGTTTCTGTGAGAGTTGTGTCTGCGCATTTTTACACTTAAGAAGTCGTTTGGGGACATTTTTCTTGTCATTTGATGTCTTTTTCTACTTTCATAGTGGAATAAAATAGAGGGATGTGGATGACTGTAAAAATCGCGACGTGGCTTCTGTTGTGGATTGGGAGCGGGACTTGGCTGGGTATGGGTGGCCCGGTCGTTACAGTTTCTGCTCGCAATGAAGAGGCTGGAAAGCTTCTCTGTGAAGCGTTTCAAGCAGCAGAAGATGTACGGAAGCATGTCAATATGTCTCAGGAGATGAGGGAAAGGATGAAAGTGGCCGTGTATGGTGCTCCTGGTGCCACACACTTCACGGAAGATGGAAGGTTGGGTGTCCGTAATACGTTTCCTTCCGAGGTTCAATACGGACGTCACACGCTTTGCGAATATTACAGTAAAAATTCTCCAACGAAGGATGTGGACGGAGTTTTTGCACAAAATCTCTTTGGGACTTTTTTGTGCGTGTGTACCCCACCCATCGTGAACAGGTATTCCGCTTTGTGTGGGGTGCGCCACTGGGAAAGGCGAAGAGCGTGGTCGGGGTATTTTAACGGAGGTCGAATCGATAAATACTTGCTCCAGGATGTTTGGCTAGATGTGATCAAGAAATGTGCGACACCTGTGAAGAACCAGGAAAGTGACTTAAACCGCGTGGCTAGGTTAGCCAGGGCTTTAGAAGCTGTCCGGAATGAAGTTCGACTATACCGACCAAACGGAGAATTCCTGTACATCTTAGGTGAGATCAACGACATACGCGGCTGCTCGGGCAGGAACGCGAACGACATTTGCGCCGCGTACCATCAGCGTGTGGGACGGTGGGGCATTCCGTGGGAGCAGCGCCTTCGACATGTTCTGCGGGAGCTCTATGCACGTTTCGAAAAGCCCAGGGAAGCCAGAGCCCAAGAGCCGATCTCTTGGTCCAACTCCGCCGCCCCTGAGATATCCCTGCCACCACTTCCACCAATAGCCGAAGTGCTTGTGGACGATGAAGGTCAGAAGGTTGTTGTCCAAGACGAAGAACTCCCAGAAGACGTGGATAATACTACCAACGTGGGGTTGGAAACGGAAAATCACACGAGCGTGACTGCCAGAGTGCCCGAGGCCGAAAAAATGCAGGGAATAGAAGGCACTCCAGACTCCGCAGACACCGTGGTGGCACACCTCGACGCGGAAACTCATGAAGGTGGCTCCCTTATAACCCAGCCTTTCTGGCTCCTCACAGCCGCCTCTTTTCTTTGCTAAAATAATAGTAATTCAGCCCCCGTGGGAACCCATTCGACAGTGCACATCACAAAAAGGAAATGCGTCCCAAGTCAAAAGTGATATGCTTGCTTTTTCCCTCTTTCTCTTTGGTATAGTGATAGGGATGCAAGGTATATAGGGAAAAATGTACTCCCTCATCCATACCAACCTCAAATCTAAGAAACCTATTTCTTTCCATCAAGCTTTGTTCTTCTATAGAAAAACAAAGTAAAAAGTCAAGATAAAGGATTCAAGATTGACGATGAACAGGCATGTGCCACGGTGTCGAGTGGAAGCACGAGGAGAAGTAGGAGTACGACAAACCCCTTGGAGCATGGAACGCGATGTCGCCGATGTGTTGTTGGAAGGCGTCACCTCCCCCGACCGGATCAATTTGTACGGGTTTCTTATGCCCGTGTACCCCCACCTCACGGGGTTCCATTCCCGCTTCACCTTGAGAGATTTTGTAAGAACCCCCGACGATTCATAGAAGAAGAGGATTGGTGTGACCTCATTTGGCAGAATCTCCCCCGTCTGGTGTGGAAATTTAGGGAGTGTGTTCGTCCGCGGCTACGGCATTATGGGCACCCGGATGGCTGGAAGGCTGCGCCATGGGAGTGCTGGGAAATTCTCATCCACCTGGATCATCCGCCGGTGGATGTAATCGACCAGGAGATCTGGTGTCGGTGTCGGCGGCCACCTGTATCCCATTCCCAACCGTTACAGGGGAACATTCTTTTTATACAGACCACGCCGTCCGTCCTCCACGTGCCGTACCCCATAGGGTACTGGGTTCCGCGGTTCATGTTGCCTCCTCCACCATAGGAACCCGTTGGATAAACATTTCTTGTTTTCCACGGCTCATTATGGGATACGTTCACTTTTCATTTTTTGACACTTTTATGGTAGCGAGTGCTTATGGACAAAATGCACCTCACGGATTCCTTGGCTCACGGGGTACACCTTAAGGTTCACTCACTCTTGGGTGCTTGGAAGGCTCGTCTAAGCTATCCCTTTTTTTATTATTTCTTTTTCAAGAGAAAAGGTGGACGTGGTGTTTGGAAGGGGAAAGTGATTCTGACTCCACGTGGAAAGGAGAGTTGCGGTGTGGATGGGTTGTTTCCTTTTTGATTATTGAAACTCCATGTGCAAAGTTATCTTGCGTGGCCTGCTCATGAGGCGGACCACTGGGGAGGCTTGTAGAGGTTAGGGTTATCTTTTGGATTTTAAAAATTTCATGTAGGAAGGGAGAATGTTAATTAAATTTGCGTTGGTGGTTGTGGTTCTGTGCGCGGGTCTGGTGTCCAGCCGTCCCAGCGAAAAAGAATTCAATTTGTTCTGCCGCATCCTGGTGGAAGCAGACCGCATGATGACGGACACGAAGGATTACATGTATGAAGAACAGGTCGATAGAGGAATTCTAAAGGAGATGGTGCTGCTTTAAAATGCCACCACGGACAACATGAATGAATTTCGAAAGACGCTATGGAACACCAAGGATTTTTTCGAAGCGCACCCGCCTCCCACAAACTCCAAGAATCGGCGGGACGCACACCGTGAAATTGGTCATCTGATTAGGGAAGGGCAAAAGAAAATCGAAGAAAATCGAGGACTTTCGGGGAAGATCAACGAGAAAATCGAGGCGGCGAAACTGTCTGTGTTGCAGGGGATATACGGAGAGCATGTTACCGAGGTACCGAAGCAGGACGGGAAATTATCAGACTTTCTAAGCAAACCCGAGAGTACTTTTAATCATCCTACAAGCGTGAGTGAGAGCTGCGGTGCAGGTGGGAAGGAAACTGGCAAAACGCTCCTCAACGATTTTTTTTGTGTGTGCGTGGGGGAGGGTGGGGATAGTGAAGGGCCATGCCACCATAAAATTTGGCCCCCGAAAAGTTGGGAATCCGATGGTTGTGGAACAGGCCAATGTAGTAATGATTGCTGTAATAATAAAAATTGCTGCAAATGTTGTAATGGCGGCAATAACCAAAACTGCAAGTGCAAATGGACCCAAATCAAATTCGGCACGGACCATCCACAACTCATTTCAGCTCTCAACGAGACCTTTGAGAAAATTGAACAGGTGTGCCGAGAAGAAATGATACAGGGTGACATAAAGTCAGAAAAAATGCCCTCTTTGCTGGATGAGTATATGAAGATGATTGGGGACGGAGGAGCCAAGAAAGCATTGAGCAAGACGCACATGTTCGGGCAAAGTGGATGGGGGGCCGGTGATAGCAACACATCTAAACTTTCAGATTGTACAGGGGTGGGGGATACGGGGAGTGGTGTTTGGAAAAACAACAATAAAATGTGCGTCGATTACACAAAACATTTCCGCAATGGCAAATACGACATCCCCTGGCACAATAAATTCAGAAACTACACTAATATCATGAAGCAAGCCAAAACCCTCCAAGACCAAATCCTCAAAAATCGCGCCGCCCTCCTCCTCCTCAAAGGTCAGGCCTGGCTTGCATACGATCGCGAGGGCGACGACGAAACGTCCAACCTCGACGACGTGAATCTTTCCAACCTTTTGGATGGAACCCAAATCCCTCCCATATTCCTCCTCCCCTACTTATCTATTTTCCTCTAAAGCCAACACCCTCCTACACTTTTTATACCTTCCTATCGATGGTTCATTATCTGCATCCTTTGTGACTGATAAAATATCATTTCTCATCCCCTTTCTGTTAGATATCTCTAAGTTACCCAAGATGGACCCTAGAAAGAAACTCGTTTCCCTGGAGCATGGAACGAGATGTCGCCGATGTCCTCTTAGATGGTGTCACCTCACCAGACCACGTCAACCTTTACTGGTTCCTGAGACCCGTGTTAGCCGGCCTCACAGTGGACCTCGTTTGTTTCACCCTCGGTGATTTTGTAAGAAACCCTCGACACTGCATACCCGAAACGAATGTGTGCGACAGCTTGTGGCAATACCTTCCCTATCTGCTGTGGAAGTTTAGAATGTCTGCCACACCACTCGTAAAACATTTTGGGCCCACAGAAACATGGCAGCAGTGGCACTGGGATTCATGGAAAATTTACATTGACAACGATGACACGCCCCTGGAAGCCATCGACGAGGAGACCTGGAGAAGGTGTCGGAGGCCGCCACCTGTGTCTCAATACCAACCATACCAGGGTGTGGTGTTGGTCAACACGACACCGACTTTTATCCAGGTCCCGTATTCCACCATGGGCTATCTCGTTTCTATCCCACTTTCTCCCTGACCATGGCCTGGGTTATAAAACATGTAAATTTATTCTCATGAACAATTTATTTTCAAAACATGCTGGCATAAAATGAGTAAACAGCTAGAAATACATTCTCTCTTTATATTTTATTTTCGGGAAGGGTAATCAAGGGAAAAAACAATGATAATGTCGCGTGTCCTTATAGAGGAGATTAAGTGTGAGAGATTAAACGATCACCCGCACCCAATACCATCCCATCTTCATTTCCTAAAATTGTTAGCATCCATGCTGACTATTGATCTACCAATCATCCTCTCTCTCCAGATCCCATTTCCTGCTCACTTTTCTTTTTTTCTAAGAAACCCCAACAAGGAAGTGGAAGTGATGCCGCACCGGTGGTACAGTGATGTTGGAATGTGGAGCTTTTTCGCTTTTGCCCTGATTCTCATGGCGCTTCTATTACTCGTGGTGATCTTATGTCGGGGAGGGATTCACTGAAACACCGTGGGAAGTGATTCAAAAAATTCTTTACCCCTTTCCCTAGGAAGGCGGGCATCTAGAAAAAGGTCTCACAGGGAAGTTGTTTCTGGGGATCCCGATGATTTTTGAAAATGACTCTTTTTTTGGTTATCAATGGAAGAGAGCGTGGTCACGTGTTATGAGAGAGGAGTTGAGTGGAGGGGGAGAGTGGGTCACTTGTTACCGATGAATGAGGGAAGTGACCAGTGTGTCATGGGGGATGATATGGGATGGCAGAGGTGGATCTTTGGTTGCTGAGTGCTTTTTTCTCTATGTTGCTCTCTTGATTGATTTTAGAAGAGAAATGTCTATACTTTTTCGAAGATTGAGTTTCTGTTTTGATAGTGAATTGGAAAAGGGGAAGGATGATGAAATATTTGATGGTTATGATGATGGCTGTGTGTGTGTGTGCGAGTTCCGATGAGAAGAATCATAATGGAGGGCATCATGAAACTCTCTGCAGCCTCCTTGGGGCGGCAGTGCGGAAGTGGAAAACGACGAACCACCCCGCTGTGAAGAAAGCGTTGGGGCAGGCTATTTTTGGAAGGCCTGAAGGAGGGGATCTGGATGAGTTAGGCAAAAGTCTTCCATCCGAGTACCACGATCCCGGTAACCGGGAATACTCGTGTGGATCCTGCACGTACAGCAACCATGACCCATACCCTGGTAAGTCCATCCCACACGATCTGCTCTGTATGTGCACCCTAGGCGAAAACGGTTATCCGTTCAGAGAACACAACTCCGTAACGCAGCTATGCGGAAGGAGTGCCAAAGAATTGGGATGTGTGGACGGGCACAGGAATGGTTGCCACAATGGTAATGGTCACGGGTGGAGCCAGTCCACCACGCAAGTTCATGCGAAAGGGCACCTAGAAGCCACGTGGAAAACTGTAGTCAAGACATGCTTGGAAAATGGGCTCAAGCTGGAAGCAGGGAATGCACCCGAAACTTTGCTGGAAAAACTAAAAGTTGAATATCAGAGCAGCCCAACCTGGGCACGGGGGCACAATGGCTGCGGGGGAAATGGGATCGTCTGCGTGAGCTACAGCGCTCGGTGCGCCACTCAATATGACTTCCCGCAGTGGTGGGAAACACTAGAACAGGCCCTAAGAACTCCCAACCTCACAGAAGCCCAACTGAACTCCACAACATTCCTTAACGCCAGCCTGGACATGGACCACAACCTTGAAGGCGTCCACGGTGGCCATGGAGCCGGTACCTCGGCCACTTCTTCGTCGCAACAAGCCGGTGCTACAACACACCATCCCGAAGAACCCAGCAACCGCCTTCTTTCCCTGTTTTCCAAACATGACGGCACCCCTCTAACACATCCTCTTTCAAGGCTCCTCAGTGCTGTCTTCTTTTTCTAAGAAAACCCCTCTCCGAAAACCAACAACAGTCCTTCCCATAAGTCATACTACGCTCTATATTAGCTTCCTTTTCCACACCTTCCCATCCATCTAGCTATAAAAGCTGAATAACAAATGATCATGGAAAACACTCAAGAAAACAACCCGACTACAAATGCGTTAACTATGGAGAGCACGGTGGAGGCCATCCTGGAGAGGGCCCGGGACGACTGGGGTGCAATGAATGCGTGGAACTTCTTCAGTATTTACTACGGCAACCCGTACGGCATGCACCGCCATACTTCCGTGACCATGCAGCAGTATCTGGAAAATCCGGAGAAGTTTATCCACGATCCAGCCAAACGGGAGTATATCCAACTGGGCCTCAACCTCAAGCGCGCCCTCATGCAGAAGAACCTCCAACGTGACCTCAACAAACTGAAGGCTGCAAACATTGTGTCCCTGGAAGAGTGGCAACGCCTTGGGGCCACGGTGAACATGGGACCCATGGCGCGCACAGTATTGGCCATGGCCTACCAGCATGCCCACCACCACAGTCCACCAAAGGGGATTCTCAAGAAGCCACATACTGAAAAGGAGGAGCGGGGCATGTAATAGAATAAGGTGTGCCCGTAAGCTTTCGTGTTTTGTGAATAGCCTTAGTAATATCATTATCCCACATCCCCTTTTTTCTACTATTTTGAGTATCCTTCCCACAATGATTCCCCTAACCTATTCCCTTTTCTCTCTCAACCAGAACAAGTCAAGATGTCTGGCAAACCCTCCTCACCATCCCCTGAAGGCATGGCCCAACAAGATAACACCCAGTGGAGCATGGAAAAAGATGTCGTGGAAGTACTCTTAAAAAACCTTGGAGACCCAAAGAAAATCAGCCTGTACCCCTTTCTGCAGCCCGCCTATCCATGGATGCCTCGGTACACTTCTCGGTACAGTTTGATCGATTTCGCCCGGAACCCGTGGCGATGCGTGGGAAATCCCGAGGGACGGGAAAAAGTATGGCAAGAGTTCCCTCGCTTGTTATGGCAATTTAGAGTGCTGGCTTTGAAGTTGACCTATTATGCGGGGCTGCCGGAAGGTTGGGGGCCACGGGAATGGGAGGTGTGGCGGGAGTTTCTCAAGCTGGATGAGACGGATCCGGATGTGATGGAGGGGATGGTATGGGCAGTCTGTAAAATGCCACCGCAAACCCGTGGGTTCCTGGAAGCGCCGTACCCGATTGGATACCCCGGGCCCCTTCCCATGCCACACCTCCAGGAGCCTGGTACCTCCCTATAGAGATATGTTTTCTGAAAGAATTTGTCTACATCGCTATATGTTTTGTGTGTGGGCGATTGTAATTCGGTGGAATGAATTGCTATCCTGTTTTTTCTTTGAGAAGGGTAGGGACATAAACATGATGGCCATGGCGCCTGACCTTTGGGGGAGAATAAGTGGGTGAGTTAAAAAAATCACCCGTGCCCACCACCATCCCATCTCCATTTCCTAAAAGGGTTAGCATCCATCCTGGCTATTCATCTACCAATCTTTGTTTCTCGATTTCATTTCCTTCTCACTTTTTTTCTTTTTTCTAGAAACCCCAACAAGAAATTTGATGTGATGCCGCGCTGGTGGTACACTAACAGTGGAATGTGGAACTTTGTCGCTTTTGGTCTGATTCTCATGGCGTTTGCATTTCTCGCGGTGATTTTATTTCGGGGAGGGATTCACTAGTACACTGTGGGACAAGATACAAAAAATTCTTCACCCCTTTCCCTATGGAATGCGGGCATCGAGAAAAGGTTTCACAGGGAAATTATTTTTTTGGGAATCCCGATGATTGGTGAAAATGACTCTTGTTGAGATTATCTCTGGAGGAGGGTGTGGTTACGTGTTGTGCGAGAGGAGTTGAGTGAAGGAGGAGAGTGGTCCAATATGTTTGTGAGGGGCGATAGTTAGTTCCTCTCGCTTTTCAGCTAGTGTATATTTCACCAGATGCTTCAACCCTAACCCTAACCCCCACTCGAGAGGAAGACCCTTACGTTTGTTAGACCCTTACACTTGTTGGACCCTTACGCTTGTTGGACCCTTACGCTTGTTGGACCATAACGTTTTCCAGCTGATGTATATTTCACCAGATGCTTCAACCCTAACCCTAACCCCCACTCGAGAGGAAGACCCTTACGTTTGTTAGACCCTTACACTTGTTGGACCCTTACGCTTGTTGGACCCTTACGCTTGTTGGACCCTTACGCTTGTTGGACCATAACGTTTTCCAGCTGATGTATATTTCACCAGATGCTTCAACCCTAACCCTAACCCCCCACCCCCACTCGACAGGAAGACTCTTACGCTTGTTGGACCCTATCGCTTGTTAGATCCTTTCGCTTGTTAGACCCTTTCGCTTGTTAGACCCTATCGCTTGTTAGACCCTTTCGCTTGTTGGACCATAACGCTTTCCAGCTGATGTATATTTCACCAGACGCTTCAAACCTAACCCTAACCCTAACCCCCACCCCCACTCGACAGGAAGACCCTTACGCTTGTTAGACCCTTACGCTTGTTAGACCCTTACGCTTGTTGGACCCTTTCGCTTGTTAGACCCTTTCGCTTGTTGGACCCTATCGCTTGTTGGACCCTTTCGCTTGTTGGACCCTTTCGCTTGTTAGACCCTTTCGCTTGTTAGACCCTTTCGCTTGTTGGACCCTTTGGCTCATGATGCTGTATCTCACTGAAGGCTACCTCATTCCTATTCCAGTTTCTCCCCAACAATTCCGTGGGTTATAAAACTTATAAATTTCATTTCCATGATCCAGTTGTTTTCAAAACATGCTGGTGTAAAATTAGAATAGAGCTAGAAATACATTCTCTCTTTCTATTTTATTTTCGGGAAGGGTAATCAAAGGAAAAAACAATGATGGCAATTCTCATGTGTCCTCTGGGAGGAGAGTCAGTGGGGTAGATAAAACGATCACCCGTGCCCACCACCATCCCCTCTTCATTTTCTAAAATAGTTAGCATCCATGCTGACTACTCATCTACTATTCTTTGTTTCTTGATTTTATTTTCTTCTCACTTCTTTTTTTTCTTCTTTCTAAAAACCCCAACAAGGAGTTACAAGTGATGCCCCGCTGGTGGTTCACCCATGGAGGAATGTGGAACTTTTTCGCTTTTGGTCTGATTCTCATGGCGTTCTTATTTCTCGTGGTGATCTTATTTCGGGGAGGGCTGCACTAGGAAACCGGGGGACAAGATTCAAAAAATTCCTCACCCCTTTCTCTAAGAATGCGGGCCATCGAGAAAAGGGTCTCACAGGGAAATTATTTTTTGGGAATCCCGATGATTTGGGAAAATGACTCTAGTTGAGATTATCTATTGGGAGAGAGCGTGGTCACGTGTTATCCGAGAGGAGTTGAGGGGAGGGAGAGAACAGTTCTTCAAGTAATGAGAGGGGGATAGTTAGACCCTTTCGCTCACCATTCCTTCCCCCCCAAATGCATTTCCCGATGATTGCATCTTAGGGTTAGTTTGAGAGAAATTGTTTCTCTATGAGAACAAACTTATCGAAGGTGATCGTTGATCACTGATGAATGAGGGAAAGTGTGTTGAGGGGAGAAGGGGAGTGGTAGGGTGTGCCATATATGTATGTCATGGGAATTCGATTTTGTTATGAGTGGTGATTGTTCAGGGATCCTCTATTGTTGTATCACCATCTCTTATAATAGTGCATTTCCATCCTCCAGTGAATATTCCTTTTCCAGTTCATTTTCTCAAAAAAAGGGAACAGATTAAGGAGAGAATATTCAACCATGCAGGCAAGTATTTCAGGGGGAAATATTTTGGATGGCAGCTTTTCAACCGAGGAGGAGAGCTTCTGGGATGATGGTCAAAGCATCATAAGTATGATAAGTGTCAACTCTCTGGATGACAGTGATGATGACACTGAATCCCTCTTCTCGATCAATCTTCGGAACTACGCAGATATCTTGGAGAGGCTGTTCCCCTTGTCGAGGATTAACGATTTCAAGGAGGAGGAGTGAGGGGCAACAGACATTAAATGGGGTGATATTCGCTCAGGGAAATATTGAGGAGAGTGTGCCATAAGAGTTGTCCGTGGAATATTGTTTTCGTTATTGAGTGATGCTTATTCATGGATGCTTAACTATGGAAACTCTCACTCTCTCCAAGATGACAAATTACCTTACCACAATGAATTTCGCTGGAAACTATTTTGTTTTTTTTTAAGGATATGTATCTATGTGAACTGGTGTATCTCGTGCTTTTGAATTTGGGTGAGAGTGTTGACCTTTCGTTGCCGCACTGTATTTGTGTATGATGGTGTGTTGGATCTCTGTTCCGTAGAATTGCTTCTTCTTTTTGAAGATTGTCTTTCTCTTGCTATAGTGAAGGTAGAAAAAGGAAGATGATGAGGATGAGTGTTTGGATGGTGATGGTGGTGTTTTTTGGAGTGGCTGCTAGTGCTGATGGGACCGATCATAATCATGACGCACACAAAGCTCTCTGCGATTTGATGCAGGCGGCCGTGGCGAAATGGGGAGGCAGTGGTGAAGGTCTCTCAGACCCATTGAAGAATGCTTTGCACAAAACTATTTTCGGAAATGAGAATGGTGGTAGTTTGTCTGCTCTAAATGGCGGGTTGCCTGGAGATTACATAGACGGTGAGAGCGGCGGTGATGACCGTTCCATCTGGTGTGGGCAGCCTTTTACTAGTGACTACCAGGTGTCCAACAAGAAACAACCTCACTGGTCCGGTCAGTCCGCAACACACGACTTGGTCTGTTTGTGTACGCCTGGGATTAAAGGGTGGCCAATAAACGGAAGCGACACGCTTTGTGGCAAAGGCAAAAGCGATTTAGGAGGCAGCAGTGAAGGGTGGGGAGACAAAAATCATAAAGCACAACCGCATTTAAAAGCAACGTGGGAAAATGTCATAGTACCATGTTTAAACGGCGAAGCAGGTGGAGATTTGAAACAGGCCATGAATGAATTCTTAGAAAAACTGAGACACAGGAACAACAGTGCTTATGATAACAGATATCTACTAGGGGAAGACGGAAGTGATAAAGACGCCTGTGGAGGGACGCCTGGACAAGGAGTCTGCGTCATGTACTACAACAGTACAAATCCCACGGACCCCATGCCATGGTGGGTGGACTTACAAAAGGCCATCCCAGAAGAAGAAAAGTTCCAAGAAGAAAAAAAGAAACTCCAAGAAGAAGAAAAACGGAGACAACAAGAAGCAGCGGCAAGAAAAGCTTCAGACCAAACAACCGCCTTGAACTCTTCACCAGCAACCACCCACCATACGGATCAAAATAACAAGGAGTCTAACCTCACCACCAAATTCGAAAGACTCCGAAGTAACACCGGCACACCCATAGAAACACCAATTTCATGGCTCCTCGGAGCCCTCTTCATGATCTAAAACCATCCACTCAAAACTCCACTGTGCATCTCAAATGAAAAAGATACTCCGCTACATTATCACTGTCCTCTTCCTCCATCTTTTGTTTAAGGAAGGCAGATAAGGAACTAAAGGGGAGGAGTGTCCATGAGTGAGGGGTGGGATAGGTAGACCCTCTCGCTCGTTAGACCCTCACACTTGTTAGCCCCTATCGCTAAAAAATATTTGGAACGGCTATGCTTCATTCTCATTGTTGCTGCTTTGGTGGTGACCTGCTTTTGGCGAGCGGTGCACTTACATGCAGCTGGTTCATAATCGACACGATCTTCACCACATGTCCCCATCTCTATGGAAGGCTTAGAAAAAATTGTTTTCTATATTTTATTGGGTGTACACTTGTTTTCCTAACCCTTATGTAATTTTTTTTGCCAGGGTAAACTTGAGGGGCCCTAGTGAAGTGTGCTGGCGACTGTTGTTTTTTCTTTTACTCTGCGCTGTCTCTTAGAATTGTAAGCGACTTGAAGGTATTTTAGGAAAGTGTGGACTTTGGGGATTCTTTTAAAAGAGGAAATGGAATGGGGGATGTGGGGGAGAGTGTTGTTGGTTTTGATTGTTGTGGGAAAGGGAACCTTTGCGGCTGATGTGACGAATAAGGATATTTTTGACAAACTCTGCAGTATTACAAGTGGTGTGAGGGGGGTTATGGAGAAGCAGGGAAAAGGTAGTGTGGTTACAGGCTCTCTTCAAGAGGCTCTTTATGGAGGAAATGGGATGGGGCGCTTCGTCGATGGTGGCAGTGTTTTGACGTCACCTACGTGTGGTTTCCTTGGGAACGGGGATCATCGGAGTCATGTTTGCTCCCATAAACCGTGGAGAGGTTCCGGCGACCATGGCTGCTTCGGCGATAGCCTCCTCGGAACGTTTTTATGCCTGTGTACAAAAGGGAATAGTGGAGAGAAAGACTTGTGCGGCTTTGGGGAAGTGACAAGTGGTGGGGGCTGGAGCGGTTGGAGGGGTCCTCCGGAGGGCCTGTTTAACAGTGTATGGGGTAAAATCAAGGAAAACTGCACAGTAAGTGGCACTTCAGCAAGCACATCAGCACACTTGGAAAACTTACAAAATGCTGTGGAAGGGATAAAGGAGGAAGCTAAAAAGAAGACTTTCAACAGCGGCTATTATTTAGGAAGCATCCCCAATACTAACGGACCCTGCGGCGGTTTAAGTGCTAACGGCGCCTGTGTGACCTATCCGGCTGATGGTGGCGGGCCGAAGATCCCATGGGCCGATAAAATCTTAGAAGGTATCAATATCTCCAAGACTCAAGAACAAGCGAAATCAAACTCACTCACCACAGCAGGCAAACAAGACCAGGACGACTCTTCAGACGATCCTGTGGAGAGCAACGACGACGGCGAGGAGGAAGAAGAAGTTGAGGATGAGTCTGGTGAAACCACAGCAACCAATAATGCCTCCACACCTTCAAGCCCAAAGAAAAAACGCACCAAAAAACCATCCAACAAAGCCACCAAAAAAACAAGGGAGGCTCTCCATACCCTCTTTACTCAGGAAGGCACCCCTCTAACTTCACCATTTTTATGGTCCCTTGGTGCTTTTGCCTCTTGGTTTTAATGCTCTAGAAGGTTTATCCGCTGCAAGAATACCTTCCCCCTGAATACCCTATCCCTTAAGAAAGCTATTCTTTCCCCAATCTTATCTTTAGGGAGTAAGTAGGATGAAGCTCTTGTTGTGGATGAGGATGAAAGCAGTGATCTTGGGAATGGTGGTGGTTCTGAGTGTTGGGGTGAGCATGGGGACTGGCCACAACGAGCATGCATTCAAGGTGCTTTGTGAAGTGCTGAGGGCCGCGGAGAGGGTGCTGAATAAGACAGGGAGCCAAGACGGCCCGCTGAGGAAAGCCCTTTATGGAATGCCTAACAGGGCCTTGTTTAGTAGGGATGGTAAAGTGACAATAAAAGGTACCTGCCACACCTTGAGCCTGATGAGTCTCCTTTGCACATATAAAAGCGGTACGTCCGGCTGTTTCGCCGAGAGTGTGGCTGGTGCCTTATTTTGTATATCCTCACCAGGGAAGGGCCATTTTCAAAACACGTGGAGACAAGTCCAACACAAATGCCTTCTTGGTAGTGGCAATATGGAAGGCACCGATGAAGACAGCATGCGCTCCTTAGAAGAAGCTTTGAAGGAAGTAAGGAATACCTTGAAAAAAGGTTCCATGCGCGGACGCCCCTTGTTCTACTTAGGAGAGGGAATGGGTTTGAATGGATGCAGTGGAACAAATCGAAATGACGCCTGTGCTGGCTACTATGGCGCGGGGAACACACGAGACACCGTCCCCATTCCCTGGCTGGACGCCATCAAGAAGGTCCTTTCCGATCTGAGAAAGGCACCACCAAGAGATGCGATCCCGGTCCAGAACACCGCACCCACGGCACGGACCTCTCCAACACCCATAGAGTCTGACCCGTCCGAGCACTCGGAGGTAAATCCCAAAATAAACACCGCGAAAGGAGAGCATCCAGAAGAAATCCACACACCAGGAACTCCACCACCAGAAAACCAACCAAGTTCAAAGAGCCGGCACCGACAATCCACCACAGAAGGCACTGTAGTCACCAGCACTGCCCCTGAGGAAACCTCCACCATCGGCGAGCCCGGGATCCTGGACCCCACGGCCGTACCTCTTTCTTCCCCTGACGGCGCCAACATACTGGCCCCCCTGGGTCTCTTCATGGCTGCCGCTTCCTTGTTCTAAAAACCATGACCTCGCCGCAAGCTTCTCTGTCCCTGTCCCTTGTTTGCCATTCATCACACCTCTCACCTATTTTTCCCACCTCTGCCTCTAGATTTGAAGCTTAAGGTCCCACACCCCTACGTAATGTCCTGGGAAAAAGTGTCCCCGACGGAGGAGTCTCACACTCACTCCCCAGCCCTCGAGGTGGAGATCAACATGTCTATATACCCACACCAACCTCAACCACATGCTTTGACAACGTGGCCAAGATCGCTGCGGATTTGAAGGAGAAGAGAGCGCTCCTGGCACGGTACCGAAAAGTCAAAGGATGGATCCCTCCCAGCAGTGCCTCCCATCTCACCACTCAGTTCCTTGGCCTCCTTCTGACCTTGCTCTAAACATTAATGCTTTCCACTAAAAACAAATCATTCAACTATGCACAGCCAAGTACAACAAAACTAACCTTAATACTCTTCCTCTTGTCTCTTTTATTTTAAAAATCATCTTCATGGGGTGGCACGCACAAACCAAGGCAAAAATAAAGGGAAGAGAAACACCGGCCCAGAGAGCTCATAGATGTCTCAAAAAATATGTTGGTCGAGGTACCCCTGGAAGCCATCGACGAGGAGATCTGGCGTCGGTGCAGGAGGCCTCCACCTGTGCCTGAATATCAGCCCTACCAGGGTGTCGTTTTGGTTCAAGCTGCTGCTTCGTTCATACAGATCCCGTATTCCACCATGGGCTATCTCGTTCACATTCCAATTTCCCCCCAACAATTCCGTGGGTTATGAAACATGTAAATTTATTCTCATGAACAATTTATTTTCGGAAACACATACTGGTGTAAAATGAGCATACAGTTAGAGATACATTCTCTCTTTATATTTTATTTTTGGGAAGGGTAATCAAGGAGATAAACACGATGGCCATTCTCATGTGTCCTTTGAGGGGAAAATAACTGGTGGATACAAAACGATCACCCGTGCCCACCACCATCCCATCTTCATCTCCTAAAAGTATTAGCACCCATGCTGGCTATTCATCTACCAATCTTTCTCTCCAGATTTTATTTTCTGCTCATTTTTTTTTTTTTCTAAAAACCCCAACAAGGAGTTACAAGTGATGCCGCACTGGTGGTTCACCGATGGTGGAATGTGGAACTTTTTCGCTTTTGATCTGATTCTCATGGCGTTTCTATTCCTCATGTTGATCTTATTTCGGGGAGGGATATACTAAAACACTGGGGGACATGATACAAAAAATTCTTCACACCCTTTCTTTATGAATAATGGTCATCGAGAAAAAGGTATCACAGGGAATTATTTTTGTAATCCTGATGATTTTTGAAAATGACTCTTTCTGAGATTATCTCTGGAGGAGAGCGTGGTTACGTGTTATGCGAGGGGAGTTGAGTGGAAGAGGGGAGTGGTATCACTTGTTACCGATGAGCAGGGGAAATAACGAATGTGTCAGGGGAAAAGTAATGGGTGAGCTGAACTTTGGTAAGGGTTCTGTATTTGTGTAAGATTGTGTGTTGGATCTAGGTTCCTTAGTATTACTTACTCTTTTTGAAGATTGTCTTGCTCTTGCTATAGTGAAGGTACAAAAAGGAAGATAATGAGGATGTATATTTGGATGATGATGATGGTGCCTTTTGGAGTGGCTGTGAGCGCTAACGGAAAGGACCATAATTATGACGCACACAAGGCCCTCTGCGATTTGATGAAGGCAGCCGTGGGAAAGTGGGGAAACAGTGGAGAAGGTCTCTCAGACCCATTGAAGAAGGCTTTGGGGAAGACGCTTTTTGGGAATGAGAGTGGTGGTAGTCTGGCTGCTCTAAAACGCGGTTTGCCTGGAGATTACATGGACGAAGAGAGCAGGAGCGATGACCGTTCCCTCTGGTGTGGGCAGCCTTTTGACGCGGACCACCTGCAGTCCAACGCAAAGCAACCGCGCTGGTCAGGCCACTCTGCGACGCACGACTTGGTTTGCCTTTGCACGGCAGGAGAAACCGGGTGGCCAATAAACGGAAGCGATACGCTTTGTAGCAAAGGCAAAGACGATTTAGGTGGCGGAAGTGAAGGGTGGGGAAACAAAGATCGTAAAGCAGAAACACAATTGAAAGCCACGTGGTTCAATGTTACTAGTGAATGCTTACAAAGCGATGAGAAAAAGGAGAAAATCTAAAAGACTCCCTGGATAAATTTCTACGTAGGCTGAAACATGAACCAGAAGAGGTGAACAAGAATAGGTATCAGCTAGGGGAGGGAACTCCAGGTCCCTATACTGCTTGCACGGGGAGTTCTCCTTATGGAGTATGCGTCATGTACTACAACGGCACAATAGTAAAGAAGGACCATATGCCCTGGTGGGTAGAACTACAAAAGGCCATTCCAGAAGAAGAAAAATATCAAGCACAACGCGAACAGGAAGAGAAACGGAGACAGCAAGAGCAAGAGGAAGCGACAAAGCAAGACTCCTCCACCACACCATCAAGAATGCGCCGCTCAGCTCCTGACAGCCCCAACGCAAACGAAGCGGACTCTAACCTCACCGCCAAATATGAAAAACTCCGAAGTCGCAGCGGCACACCCATAACCCCGCCACACTCATGGCTCCTCAGTGCCATCTTCCTCTAAAACCTCATACTGAGAACTCCCACTCCGCATCCCCAATGAGAAAGATGCTCCGTTACGTTACCACTGTCCTCTTCCTCCATCTTTTGTTTAGGGAAGGTAGATAAGGAACTAGAGGGGAGGAGTGTCCATGAGTGAGGGGTGGTATAGGTAGACCCTCTCGCTCGTTAGACCCTCACACTTGTTAGATCCTATCGATAAAATAATTGGAAGGGCTATGCTGTGACCTCATTGTTGTTGCGCTTGTGGTGGTCTGGGTTTGGGGAGGGGTGCACTACTATGCATCTGGACGAGGATTGACACAATAGTCACCTCATGCCCTCCCCTCTAGGGAAGGTTTAGGGAAATGTTTTCTATATTTTATTTTCTGTACAGTTGTTATCCTAACCCTTATATAATTTTTTTTGCCAGGGTTAACTTGAGGGGCACTAGTGAAGGGTGCGGGCGACAGCTGCTTTTCTTTTGTACCGCGTGCTTCCTTTTGAAATTGTAAGCGATTTGAAGGTGTTGTAGGAAATCGTGATTTTGGGGCGATTTTTGAAAAGAAGAAATGGAATTGAAAATGTGGCGGAGGGGGATGTTGTTTTTCTTTTTGGTGGGGAAGGGAACCTTTGCGGCAGAGGGGACTAATAGAGAGGTTTTTGGAAAACTCTGCAATGTTACAAAGGGAGTAAGTGGGCTTATGGGGATGTATAAAGGTACCGAGGCTGGAGAACATCTGGAACAGGCCCTTTATGGAGGAAACGGTGGAGCAAGCTTTGAAGGTGACGGTACATTTACGGGTGGGTGTGGGTTTGGCATGAATCACCGGGGCCACTTTTGCTCCCATATGCAGGGTGACCAACGATCAAGTGGAGCCAGCGGGCACGGCTGTTTCGGACATAGCCTCCTGGGCACGTTTTTTTGCCTGTGTACAAAAGGGACTAATGGAGATGAAGATTTGTGCGGGTTGAGCAATTTGGGTGGCGTTGGTTCTTGGGCCAGCTGGAGATGGGATGGTCACGAGCAGAACCTGTTTAAAACAGTATGGGGCGAAGTAAAGCAAACGTGCTTTAAAAATAATACAACTACAGCAAGCACTTCAAGACACTTGGAAGACTTAGAGAGTGCGGTGAAAAATATAAAAGAGGAGACTAAAAATAAGGTCATTGGCGGCGGTAACAAAGGCTATTATTTAGGGGGCGGCTCGACCACAAACGGACACTGCAGTAAGAATCAGCCACAGGACGGATGTGTGACCTATCCGGAAAAAACTAATAATGGTAATGGGCCACACATCCCATGGGCCGATAAAATCTTGGAAGCCATAGAGAAACTCAAGACTAAACAAAAGACAACCTCACCAAATTCAGCAACAACATCAAGTCCATCTCACCAGGCAGACGGCGACCTTTCAGACCCCTATACAGACAACGAGGAGCAAGGCGAGGAAGAAGGTGACGAGGAAGAAAGCGAGGGGGAGTCCGTGCACAATTCCACTCCACAACACCATTCCAAACCATCAGGACAAAAGAAAACACGCGGCAAGAGATCAACCAAAAAATCCGCCGAAAAAAACAAGAAAACACTGAAGGACCTCTTTAATGAAAACGGCACTCCTCTAACCACGCCATTTTTATGGCTCCCCAGTGTCATCTTCTAAAACAATAACAATCAAATTCCCTCATAAGGTTTCCAACAAACATGTACACGCACTCTTCCTTATCTTGCTTCCCCTTTTCTCCCATTTCTCTTTAGAAAAGGCATCCTACAAAATAGATGGGAACCACACTTAATCAAGGATACCTTTTGATTTTGGTGGAAACCGTCTCTTTATCTTCAAAGGTTTTTCTATAAGGGTGATAAGGTGATAAAGTAGATAAAGTAAGGGAAGATGTTCTTTGTGCTTGTGGGGATGGTGATGATGGAGTTGAGTAGCAGCAGTCTGGGCACAGGGACAAGTGAGCATCACAATCAGCAGGAGCATGACGCCCTGTGCAGCGTATTGAAGGCTGCTGTGTCACTTTACCACAGCCGTCGAAGCGGGGAGAAGTTAAAGAAAGCTTTGGCAAGGGCCATTTTTGGAAATGAGAGTGGGGGAGGGGATATAAAGACACTCAAAAAGGGCCTGCCTGAAACATACCACAGGCCCGGTAACCGGCAACACTCGTGTGGTTCTTGTACGTACGGCGGCCGCAGCGATTACCCTGGATGGTCCATCCCACATGATTTACTTTGCATGTGCACCGTGGGGTCAGGTGGGTTCCCGTTCCTACATGGCCACGACGGTGCCCCAAAATTATGCGGAAAGAGTGCAATGGACCTGGGATGTGAGGAACACCGAAAGGGTGGGAAAGGGTGCCATAATAGCAACACACATTGGTGGAACCATTCCACCCTGTCCCACGACGGGAACGGAAAGGTTAAAGAGCACTTAAATGTCACGTGGGAAAAAGTGGTCAAGCCATGTTTGCAAGGAGGGCATATTGGGCAAGCACGTAAGACTTTGCTGGAAAAGCTGAATGTTGGAGAATACAGCAGCCCAAGATGGGCGTGGGGGCACGGTCCCTGCACTGGAGGGAACTCGGACGTCTGCGTGAATTACGGCCATCAGTGCCACGATAATCCAAAATCCCCCCAATGGTGGAAGACTTTATACGACGCCCTCACAGCCACGGAAGACAAACGCGCAAAAGGGAAATCCACCAGGTCCATCAAAAAACAGACCCGCAGAAACAGTGGAGGCAGTACAGCACCTGACGAGCCAGAGGACGACAGTGAAGAAGACGAGCCGGAAGACACAGGATCCGAATCCACCAACAACCATAACCGCCCGCTTCCCCTCTTGTCCCACCAGCAAAGCAGCGCCTCTCTCACTCATCCTCTTTTGTGCCTCCTGAGTGCATCTTTTTTCATCTAATAAATGTTTCCCCAAAACCAACGATCCTTCCCAAGAATAATACTCCCCTCTACATTATCCTCCTTTCCCGCACCTTCCAACCCATCTAGCTATAAAAGCTCAATAACAAATGACTATGGAAAACGCTCAAGAAAACAACCCAATAACAAGTCCGATGACTATGGAGAGTACGGTGGAGGCTATCCTGGAGAGGGCCCGGGACGACTGGGGTGCCGTCAATGCCTGGAACTTTTTCAGTATTTACTACGGCAACCCTTACGGCATGCATCGCCATACTTCTGTGACCATGCAGCAATATCTGGAAAATCCGGAGTACTATATTCCTGACAAAGCCACGCGAGAGCATATTGATACCCATTTGATGGATCACGTCAGCAGCATGACGAGGCAACTCGCAAGGGACATCGTACAACTGAACATGGCGAACATTGTCACTCTGGATGACTGGCAACAGCATGGCTCCCTTGTGGATATCGGACCCCTCGCCCTCGCCATATTAATCGAGGCGCTTGAAGAAGCCCTTCGTCACCGACCGCCAAAGAAGGTTCACCCGAAGAAGCCCACTCCTCCAAGAGGTAAGGGAAGGAAAGGGCTGGCTAAGAAGGAAGGCCAAACGACCACGAAGGAGGTGAGAAGTGGGAAGGGATGTCCATAGGATGGAACCTTTGTGAATTTTATTGGACGTGTCACTCGACGCTTGTGAATATGAGAGGACACTTCAACCTTCTTGTACCACCACACCTTCTCCCCCTCCACATGGTGACGCTTCTTCAAAGCCCCGAGATGCACCGGACCTATTCCCATGCCTCCTCCAGAACAGCCTCTCTGCTTCTTTGTTGGTGATTATCATGTGAGGGAGTGAACGGTTCTCAGTTTCTTGGGGACGAATTATCAAGGGAAAAAACAATGATGGCAATTCTCATGTATCCTTTGAGACGGAGAATAAGTGGGGGAGATAAAACGAGTACCCGTACCCACCATCATCTTCATTTCCTAAAACGGTTAGCATCCATGCTGGCTATTCATCTACCAATATTTCTTTCTCGATTTCATTTCTGCTCACTTTTTTTTCTTTTCCATAAAACCCCAACAAGCAATTTGATGTTATGCCGCGCTGGTGGTACAGTGATGTTGGAATGTGGAACATTTTCGCTTTGCCCTCATAGTTGTCGCTTTTGCATTTCCCGTGGTGATTTTATGTCGGGGAGTGATGCACTAAAACACCGTGGGACAAGATACAAAAAATTCTTTACCCTTTCCCTAGGAATGCGCGCCATCGAGAAAAAGGTCTCACAGGGGAGATACTTTTTGGGAATCCCGATGATTGATGAAAATGACTCTTTTTGAGGTTATCAATGGAGGAGAGCGGGGTGAAGTGTTATGCGAGGGGAGTTGATTTGAGGAGGAGAGTGGTGATCATGTATTACCGATGAATGAGGGAAGTAGCGAATCTGTCAGCGGAGGATAATATGGGAGGGATTTTCTTTCGTTACTGAGTGGTGTTTTCTCTATGGTGTTGTCTTGATGGATCTCTTAAGATTAATATCTGTTCTTTGTTGAAGATTGTTTTTCTGTTGTGATCGTGAAGGAGAAGAAAGTTGAGATGATGAAGCTTTGGACGGTTTCATGTTTTGTCGTTATGTTAATAGATGGAGGAGCTTCAACACGGGGAAATGAAAATAATCACAATCACCATGAGCATATTACCCTTTGTGATATATTGGCAGCCTCGGTGACACTATACAACAGTGATAGAACCGGGGAGAAGTTACGAAAAGCTTTGGGTCAAGTTATTTTTGGGAGGGAAAACGGGGGGAATCTGGATGATCTCAAAAAAAGGTTTCCAGAAGAATACAAAGGTGATGACAGCCGTAAAAGCTGGTGTGGGGAGTGCAGGTACAGCAACTATGACCACTATCCCGGGAAATCTGTTCCTCATGACCTGCTTTGCCTCTGTACGATTGGGGAAAATGGAGCGCCCTTTAATAACGGTGGTTACCATTCCCTTTGTGGAGTCAGTGGGGACATGTGGGGGTGCACGGCAACTACGGTTCAACCAGAATATGTGGGAAGCGGACAGCCCTGGAATTGCAGCGCTAGGCAAAATAGGAATCCTCACTGGGACACGCAAAATCGGAAGATGGCGTGGGAAAAAGTTGTCCAAAATTGCTTGGATAGAAAAAGCAATCTGAAACTAGGCAGCGCACTAAAAACTTTGAAGTCAAGGATTGTTGCAGGCCAACTCACAAATTGGAACCGCCATTCAAATACGTGTGATGGAGACTGGAGCAGTGGTTTATGCGTTGGCACCGGTGGGCGGTGTGGTAAGGCTGTTGACTCACAATACCCCCAATGGCTGGATGCTTTATCAGAACTGAGCCCCGAAAACTTCAACGAAGTCGGAAAACACAGAACAAAAAGAGGGCCACTCCGAGACGCCAGTAACAACACTAACCTATCCGGAACTGGTGAGGAAACTTCTGGTGATGCTGTCGACACAGCCACCCATTCGTCGCAAGTCCGTACAACAGACAACACTCAAGAAACAGCGAAAAACAAATTCATTTCCTTCTTTTCTAAACAGGAAAACGGCACCCCTCTTACTCAGCCTTTCTGGCTTCTCAGTGCTGTCCTCCTTTTCTAAGAAAACCCCTCTCCGAAAACCAACAACAGTCCTTCCCATAATAATACTACGCTCTAAACAATCTTTTTCCCACACTTTCCCATCCATCTAGCTATAAAAGCTCAATAACAAATGATCATGGAAAACACCCAAGAAAACAACCCAATAACAACTCCGTTAACTATGGAGAGCACGGTGGAGGCTATCTTGGAGAGGGCCCGGGACGACTGGGGCGCCGTCAATGCGTGGAACTTTTTCAGTATTTACTACGGCAGGCCGTACGGCATGCACCGCCACCCGTCCGTGACTATGGAACAATTTCTGGAAAATCCGGAGACGTTCATCCACGATGCAGCCAAACGGGAGTATATCCAACTGGGCCTGAACCTCAAGCGCGCCCTCATGCAGAAACACCTCCAACGTGACCTGGACAAACTGAAGGCTGCAAACATTGTGTCCCTGGAAGAGTGGCAACGCCTTGGGGCCACGGTGGACATGGGACCGATGACGCGCATTGTGTTGGCCATGGCCTACCAGCATGTCCACCACCACAGTCCACCAAAGGGGATTCTCAAGAAACCACATACTGAAAAGGAGGAGCGGGGCATGTAATAGAATAAGGGGTGCCCGTAAGCTTTCGTGTTTTGTGAATAGTCTTAGTAGTATCATCATCCCACATCCCCCTTTTTCTACTATTTTGAGTATCCTTCCCACAATAATTCCCCTAACCTATTCCCTTTTCTCTCTCAACCAGAAGAAATCACGATGTCTGGCAAACCATCCCCTGAAGGCACGGCCCAACAAGATAATCCTTGGAGCATGGAAAAAGATGTGGTGGACGTCTTGTTGGAAGGTGTTCTGCCGGCGAAGGAGACCAACCTGTACTGGTTCCTCAAACCCGTGTACCCCCACCTCACGGGGGGAATCGCCCGCTTTTCTTTACTTGACTTTGTCCGAAACCCACGGCGATTCATACAAAAGGAGAATTGGTGTGACCTCATTTGGCAGAATCTCCCCCGTCTGGTGTGGAAATTTAAGGAGTGTGTTCGTCCGCGGCTACGGCATTATGGGCACCCGGATGGCTGGAAGGCTGCGCAATGGGAGTGCTGGGAAATTCTCATCCACCTGGATCATCCGCCGGCGGATGTAATCGACCAGGAGATCTGGTGTCGGTGTCGGCGGCCACCTGTATCCCATTCCCAACCGTTACAGGGGAACATTCTTTTTATACAGACCACGCCGTCCGTCCTCCACGTGCCGTACCCCATAGGGTACTGGGTTCCGCGGTTCATGTTGCCTCCTCCACCATAGGAACCCGTTGGATAAACATTTCTTTTTTTCCACGGCTCCTTGAGGGATACGTTCACTTTTCATTTTTTGACACTTTTATGGTAGCGAGTGCTTATGGACAAAATGCGCCTCACGGATTCCTTGGCTCACGGGGTACACCTTAAGGTTCACTCACTCTCGGGTGCTTGGAATGCTCGTCTAAGCTATCCCTTTCTTTTTATTTCTTTTTCAAGAGAAAAGGTGGACGTGGTGTTTTGGAGGAGCGTGGTAGTACTAGTGGTGAGAGGGGAGGGTAATAAGAAGGCTCGGTCGCTTATCCAATTCCTATCGATTATTGGCCGCTATGGAGTACCTATTTCTTCATGAGTATCCTGTAGCCTGCATGGTGTGGTTCGGTTTACTTGTTGTTGCCCACTTGCCTTTCCCATAGGAGTTTATTTCTCTGGCTGTGTGGGGTATGGTGTGGGAGATGTTGAGCTCGTCCATGCAAATGGGTTTTCTTGTTTTTTTTTCCTGTTGTCCTTCTCGAGTTTCCCAGTCGAATTTCCAAGAGAAGGAGAAAATGCAAAACAGTAGGGATAGGGTATTCCACGGGGTGTGGTCGATGATGGTGGTTATGGTTATGTGGGTGACGGTGGTTGTGGTAGGCAGTACCGAGAATGAGCAGTATAACAAGGAGGAATTCAAGCAGCTCTGCAAAATCTTAAAGGTCGCGGAAGGGGAGCCGGCGCCAATCCCCGATGAACTCGGAAAATTTTTGGAGACGCGAAAGATTTTGGAAAAGCTGCTCCACGCCACGAAGACATCGATCGCCACCTACCAAAAAGTCATCCAATTGAAATCGAGTGACAAAGAGGACGCCGAGTTTGTTTCGTACACGGTGAAGAGGAGGATCGCCAACGAGAAAATCAAGCACGCGATGGAGAAAGCCAAAGACGTTTATAACCGCATGGAAGAGGAATTGATAAAAGCGAAGAAAGAACGCACACTCGCGCGAAACAATTTGGTGCACGCGATTTACGGCGTGCAAGTCGGAGAACTGCCGGAGGAAAAAGATATTTCGGAAACCCTCCAGAACGTCAGCCGATCCAGCATTTCCAATCCTCATGGCGGTTTAAAAAAAGTCAAATATCACGACAACTCAGAAAACCCGACGTGTGGGGGTACCGGAGAAAACGGTGCGGGCTTCACGCTCATCAACGATTTTTACTGTTTGTGTGTGGGGAGGGAAAATGCGAAGGCGGTTTGCGATAAAAAGATCAGGGGGCCGTGTTGTTGCTGCTGCCAAAATTGTCAAGCTTGTCAATGTCCTAAGCCGTGTAATTGCAATAATAATTGCAACTGTAATAATTGCGGAGATTGTAAACACCATAACAAATGGTTGCGTCTTTTTGACGTGGACAAGAAAGAGTTGGTAGACCTCCCTGAGGGCTGGAAGCGGATTCGAGAAGTGTGCAAGGAAGTTTCCCCAGAAACTGTCAACACCACCGCCGAAAGCATCCAAGATGTGCTCGATGGGTTTAATAAATTGTTGGGGAGTAACAGCAGTAAAAAAGGAACCGAACCGAAAACCGCTGACATGGACGGCCGCCGCATGTTTGTCTTGGGGTACACCAAAGATATGGGTTCAGGCTGCAGTGGAAACGGTGATGCCATCTGCGTGAACTACTGGAGTGTCTCCAATCTCGGCATCGGCATCGTGTGGCAGAATTACATGTGGGAGGCGCAAAAGCATCTCCAACAAATGGACAAGCATATTAAAAAAGCTTTACAACTCTCCCGCATGATCCAAAAGTTTAAACAGTCGGCCGAAGAGAGCTACCGGAACAGTACCCATGGCAGCTTGCTGTGGTCGGAAGACTATGGTTTTAAGGGACACACCTTTTTTAGTATTTTCCATTTTTTGGCTGGCTTGTTTTGATTTTTTTATCCCCACTTTTTTCGATGTTTCATATTCACCAGAAGTATTGCGACACCTCACAAAAATATTCTCCCCCATTAAAGCTGAAATAGGGAGATGTTGTTAAGGGGAGCGGCACTGCTCCTTTTCCTTTTATTATTTTGGGCGAAGGCACCGGTCTGCCAGGCAGCCAAGGAGAATTCGGGCGAGGCGGAGCTCTTTTGTCGAATTCGTCTGCTGGCCGAGAACGACCCCGAAAAGCTGGTCTTCGAGAATGAGGAGCGGGAGAAAAAGATATTACGACGCATCGAGGAGGTGGGTCCCGAAATTCGCACCCTCGTTGGGAAAGCCGACCAACGGGATGCCTCTCTTATCACGCAGTTCAACAATCTTGTGAGGGAGGCCAAAAAGATCATGGAAAATAGGAGGGACCTGCGGCGGAAAGCGGCGGAAAAGCGTCTCTCCGCCAAACGCCATTTGCACCAAGTTATATTTGGGGACTATGGAGGCGAGGGAAAGGGGGAGTTGGATGCGAAACCAGAGACCATCCAGAAGATTTTTAGTGCCACCACGTTTACAGAGTCCTGCGGGGGACACGGCGACAAACCAGCCGGGAAGAGCCTCATCAACGATTTCATTTGTCTTTGTGCTTCCAATATTGGATTCGATGCTCATTTCAACTCACATCATGATAGAAGTATCTGCAAATACGGCGTCACTACGACGGTGGAGGCCAACTTTCAAAACTGGACGGAGGTGTGGTATTGGAACAAACATCGCATCTGCATTAATACGGCTCCACCCATCCCGATGCCTCAAAACATCAACTACCTCGTGGCGCACTTTACGAAGTTTCTGGAACGAGAGCAGCAAAATTTCCAGGTCAAGAATGTGTTTGGGTATGTGGATATCACCAAAAACACAAATAGAGTCTGTGACGGAAATGCCACCCAGAAGGGGGGTATCTGCGTGAACTACGAGCATGCCTTGGCAAATGGCGGCATCGAGTGGGTCAACCATCTCAAGAATGCCTCGCAGGACCTCGACAATATGGCGCGCTACGCGGAAGACTCGGAGAGCACCCTGCCTCAGCTGGAGATGCTAGAATACAATGCCCTCCTCCTCTACGAGGAAGCCAAGTACTCCACGCATCTTCCCCATGTCGTGCCCTCCAACGAGACCGACACCAACAGCAGCAATGAAAGTTATCAAGGGGATTTCACCAACACCTCTGAGGAGGACAAGCTGGAGGAGGAGGATGTTGAGGGAAATAATGAAGCCACGTGGAAAGGAGGGACGTCGTGGCTTATATTTGTTTTTTTCCTTATGGCTTTTTGAAATTCCATCTGTGACGTTATCTTGCCTGGCTTATGGGGCGGATCACCGGGGAGACTTCACGAGGTCAAAGTTTTTTGTTTTTAAATTGGCGTGTAGGAAGGGAAAATGATAAAGACGTTTCTGCTGGTGGCGCTGGTGTTCTGTGCGGTTTTCGGCTCCGCTCAACCCAGCACCGCCGAGTTCCATCTGTTTTGCCGGATTTGGATGGAAGCCAACGACATGATGCTGGAGCCAGATTATGTTTATGACGAAGACAAGGACAGGGAAATTGTGAGAGAAATGCAAGTGCTTTACAACGCCACCACGGACAACATGGAGGACTTTCGGAAGATGCTATGGGAAACCAAAGAATTTTTCCAGGAGCACCCTCCCCCGACGCATTCGGAGAGCCGGAGAAGGGCCCACAGGGAAATCAAGCACTTCATTGATGAGGGAGAAAAGAAAATCCAGGAAAGCCTGGAGCTGGCGAAGGAAGTCAACCAGAAGATCGAAGAAGCGAAATTATCTGCGGCGCAGGGGTTTTATGGGGAGCATGTGAAAAGCGTTCCAAAAAATGACGGGAATCTTACAGAGATCCTAAATGATACGGGGAGTATTTTTGTTACCGACAACAGTGCGACGACAAGCTGTGGGAATGAAAGTGCTGGAGCCGGCAAAACGCTCCTTAACGATTTCTTTTGCGTGTGCGTGGGGGATGGAAACCAGAATGGCCAGAGTAACGCACCCTGTTCTGGCTATCTTTTACCACCAAAGAGTGGCAGTGATAAAGGCGGCTGGAAACAGATGAAGTACGAAAGCTCCGGCAAGCCAGCACTTCATTTCAATGAATCAATTAAAGCTATCGAGCAAGTTTGCAAAGATGCGCTCGATGACACTTCACGAAAAAACATACTTGGACTGCTGGATGAGTATGTGGGGATGATTGGGAAGGGGACAAATGAGGCTAACAAAAAGATTTTCGGACACAGTGGGAGGAAGGATAAAAGCCAAGTTAAACAATGCACTGGAGCTGGGACACAGAATGGTGGTAATGGAGCCGACAAGGAACAAAATAACGCAGACTTCTGTGTCGATTACACAAAAAATCAAAAAGGTGATGGAACATACAACATCCCCTGGCACAACAAATTCAAAGAATCCACCGAAAAAATGACAGTTTCCAAAAAAATCCAAGACCAAATCCTCAAAAACCGCGCCGCCCTACTCCTTCTGAAAATCGAAGCCTGGACCGCTTACAGTCGCGAGAAGGATGACGAGACCTCCAACCTCGACGACATGAATGTGAGTAATCTTTTGGATGGTGCCCCAATACCTCCCTCACTATTCCTCCCCTCCTTAGCTATTTTCCTCTAAAGCCAACACCCTCCTACACTTTTTACAATTTCCTGTGCATGTCTTTTATTTCTCCTCTTTCTTTCTAAAGAGGTACCATTTCTGATCCCTTCTTTTCTCTGGGTATCTCCAAGCTAGCCAAGATGGACCACGGAAGGAACTCTTTTCCCTGGAGCATGGAACGAGATGTCGCCGATGTACTTTTAGATGGTGTCACATCCCCGGATAGGATTAATTTGTACTGGTTCCTGAGACCCGTGTTAGCCGGCCTCACAGTGGAACTCATTCGGTTCACCCTCGGCGACTTTGTAAGAAACCCCCGACACTGTATACCCGAAGTGAATGTGTGCGACAGTTTATGGCAGTACCTTCCCTATCTCTTGTGGAAGTTTAGAAAATGGGCTACCCCACTTGTAAAACATTTTGGGCCCACAGAAACATGGACCAAGTGGCAATGGGATTCATGGAAAATTTACATCGATATGGATGACACACCCCTGGAAACCATCGACAAAGAGATCTGGCGTTGGTGTCGGAGGCCGCCAGCACCGCCCCCATAC
Source organism: Trypanosoma congolense (assembly GCA_002287245.1). NCBI lineage: Eukaryota > Euglenozoa > Kinetoplastea > Trypanosomatida > Trypanosomatidae > Trypanosoma > Trypanosoma congolense. The sequence goes on along the minus strand of NHOR01000468.1, from coordinate 192,584 downwards.
CGACCGTTAGAGGGGAACATTCTTTTTATACAGACCAAGCCGCCCGTCCTCCAAGTGACTTTGCCAATGTACTATCTGGTCCCAGTACCGGTACTGCTGGCTCCTCAGCATCCCCGAAAAGGGTTAGGGCTCTAAACATTATAACATTTATCTCTTTTTCTTTCCATGTTGCTTGGGGAGCCTGTGGGTACTTTTTAGGTATTATATGGGTATCTCATTTTACTTCTGATTTCTATTTCTGTTTCCTTAGAAAAGCCGCACACAGGTTGCGGTGTGTGTGGTGCCTTTCTTGTGGACTACACCTTTTGATGGTCCAGAGCCGCTGGTGGAAGAAGAGCCCTGCTCCTCCACCAGCCCTAACACCATAAGAAAAAGCACCCCTCGCGTTTCCCACATGAGCTCCTTGAAAAGTTGGCATCCATGGATACGATTCCCTTCCCTAACTCTATTTTGTTTTTCCTTTCTAGTTGCAAGGCTTAATAAAGATTCACAATGGAAAACGATACCTTAAACTCACAGGGAGGAATGGAGTGGAGCATGGACAGTACGGTGGAGTCTATCCTGGAGAGGGCCCGGGACGACTGGGGTGCAATGAATGCGTGGAACTTCTTCAGTATTTACTACGGCAGGCCGTACGGCATGCACCGCCATACTTCCGTGACCATGAAGCAGTATCTGGAAGAACCGGAGCTTTACATTCACGATGCAGCCAAACGGGAGTATATCCAACTGGGCCTCAACCTCAAGCGCACCCTCATGCAGAAGAACCTCCAACGTGACCTCGACAAACTGAAGGCTGCAAACATTGTGTCCCTGGAAGAGTGGAAACGCCTTGGGGCCACGGTGGACATGGGACCGATGACGCGCATTGTGTTGGCCATGGCCTACCAGCATGCCCACCACCACAGTCCACCAAAGGGGATTCTCAAGAAGCCACATACTGAAAAGGAGGAGCGGGGCATGTAATAGAATAAGGGGTGCCCGTAAGCTTTCGTGTTTTGTGAATAGCCTTAGTAATATCATTATCCCACATCCCCCTTTTTCTACTATTTTGAGTATCCTTCCCACAATGATTCCCCTAACCTATTCCCTTTTCTCTCTCAACCAGAACAAGTCAAGATGTCTGGCAAACCCTCCTCACCATCCCCTGAAGGCATGGCCCAACAAGATAACACCCAGTGGAGCATGGAAAAAGATGTGGTGGACGTCTTGTTGGACGGTCTTCTGCCGGCGAAGGAGACCAACCTGTACTGGTTCCTCAAACCCGTGTACCCCCACCTCACGGGGGGAATCGCCCGCTTTTCTTTACTTGACTTTGTCCGAAACCCACGGCGATTCATAGAAGAAGAGGATTGGTGTGACCTCATTTGGCAGAATCTCCCCCGTCTGGTGTGGAAATTCAGGGAGTGTGTTCGTCCGCGGCTACGGCATCATGGACACCCGGATGGCTGGAAGGCTGCGCAATGGGAGTGCTGGGAAATTCTCATCCACCTGGATCATCCGCCGGCGGATGTAATCGACCAAGAGATCTGGTGTCGGTGTCGGCGGCCTCCCGAAACCCATTCCCAACCGTTACAGGGGAACATTCTTTTTATACAGACCACGCCGTCCGTCCTCCACGTGCCGTACCCCATAGGGTACTGGGTTCCGCGGTTCATGTTGCCTCCTCCACCATAGGAACCCGTTGGATAAACATTTCTTTTTTTCCACGGCTCATTATGGGATACTTTCACTTTTCATTTTTGGACACCTTTATGGTAGCGAGTGCTTATGGACAAAATGCACCTCACGGATTCCTTGGCTCACGGGGTACACCTTAAGGTTCACTCACTCTCGGGTGTTTGGAAGGCTCGTCGGACAGACCCCTTTTTTTTATTTCTCTTTCAAGAGAAAAGGTGGACGTGGTGTTTTGGAGGAGCGTGGTAGTACTAGTGGTGGGAGGGTTAGGGTAATAAGAAGGCTCGGTCGCTTATCCAATTCCTATCGATCATCGGCCACTATGGAGTACCTATTTCTTCATGAGTATCCTGTAGCCTGCATGGTACGGTTCGGTTTACTTGTTGTTGCCCACTTGCCTTTCCCATAGGAGTTTATTTCTTTGGTTGTTTGGGGTATGGAGTGGGAGATGTTGAGCTCGTCCATGCTAATGGGTTTTCTTGGTTTTTTTTTCTGTTGTCCTTCTGGAGTTTCCCAGTCGAATTTCCAAGACAAAAAGAGAATGCAAAACAGTAGGGATAGGGGGGTCCACGGGATGTGGTCCATGATGGTGGTTATGGTTATGGTTATGGGGGTGGCGGTAGGGAGTACCGAGAATGAGCAGTATAACAAGGAGGAATTCAAACACCTGTGCAAAATCTTAAAGGTCGCGGAAGGTGAGCCGGCGCCAATCCCCGATGAACTCGGAAAATTTTTGGAGACGCGAAAGATTTTGGAAAAGCTGCTCCACGCCACGAAGACATCGATCGCCACCTACCAGAAAATCATCCAATTAAAGTCGAGCGACAAAGAGGAAGCGGAATTTGTTTCCTACACCGTCAAGAGGAGGATCGCGAATGAGAAAATCCAGCACGCAATGGAGAAAGCCAAGGATGTTTATAACCGCATGGAGGAGGAATTAATAAAAGCGAAGAAAGAACGCACGCTCGCGCGGAACAATTTAGTCCACGCGATTTACGGTGTGCAGGTGGGCGAATTACCGGAGGAAAAAGATATCGCGGATGTGTTGAAAAACGTCAGCCGATCCAGCATTTTTAACAGCGAAGGGGGTCACAAAGACGCGAAGAGGGTGAAGTATCACGACGCTTGGACGGAGCCGAAGTGTGGCGGTGCCGGAGATAACGGCGCGGGCTTCACCATGATCAACGATTTCTACTGCCTCTGCGTGGGGAAGGACAACAATCACACGGCATGCCATGAAAAAATAATGGGGCCTGGGAAGTGGAAAGAAAGCGAGGTGGATGGCACTGCTGAACAGAAAATTGAGTGCACGAATTGTAAGAATTGTGAGTGCTGTGGCGGGCAGTGCCAACAGCCAAATGGGAAGTGTTATTTTTATTGCGACAAAGGTGCATGTAGCGAGGACTGTAAAAAATGTAAGGACAATTGTTGCTGCTGCTGTTGCAAGGGATGCAGCAGGAATTGTAATTGTGCTCAGAAATGTTGCAAAGATGGAAAATGCTGTCGGCCAACCCCGTATGGCATTCTGAAAGGCGAGTGGTTGCAGCTCAATGTGAGTGGTGACGAGACTGTGGACTTCGAAGAGGGCTGGCCGCATATCCGAAAAGTGTGCAAGGACACCGTTAAAGACCCAATCAACACCACCGCCGAGAGCATCCAAGAAGTGCTGGACCAGTTTAATAAATTGTTGGGGTCCAATAATAAAACCGATATCACGCCACAAGAAGCCGTCATGGACTCCCGCCGCCTCTTTGTCTTGGGGGTTGTAAAGAAACTGGATCGATCTCAAGGCTGCAACGGAAGACATAAGCACAATAACCATAGTGAAGTGGCCCTCTGCGTCAACTACTGGGCTGTCTCCAACGCCGGGATCGGCATTGTGTGGCAGAATTACATGCTTGAGGCACAACAACATCTCCACGCCATGGACAAACACGTCCAAAAAGCTTTGCAACTCTCTCGCATGATCCGCAAGCTTAAAGAGTCGGCCGAGGAGAGTTATCGGAATAGTACCCATGGCACCTTGCTGTGGTCGGAAGATAAGGGGACACCCAAACGAACCTTTTTTAATTTCTTCATTTTTGTTATTTGCTTGCTTTAATTTTTTATTCCCACTTTTGTTGATGTTGTATATACACCAAAGTATTGCGACACTACAAGAAATTTCTCCCTCACTTCAGTTGAAATAGAGAAATGCTACGGAGGGGAGAAGCCCTATTATTCTTTTTATTCTTAAGGCTTCCAAGTGGACTGGCCAAGAATGAGAACTCGGGAGAGTCGGAACTTTTTTGCCAAATTCGTCTGCTGGCCGAGAACGACCCCGAGAAGCTCGTCTTTGAGAATGAGGAGCGAGAGAAACAGATATTGCGGCGCATCGAGAGTGTGCGTCCCGAGATTCGCACCCTCGTCGGGAAGGCTGACCAACGGGATGCCTCTTTTATAGCGCAGTTTAACGATCTTGTGAAGGAGGCGAAGACAATGATGGAAAATATGAAGGACCTGCGTCGGAAGGCGGATGAAAAGCGTCTTTCCGCAAAAAGACATTTGCACCAGGTTATTTTTGGAGACTATGGTGGAGAGGGGAAGGGGGAGTTGGATGCGAAGCCAGAGACTATCAAAAAGATTTTCAGCAGCACCACGTTTACAGAGTCCTGCGGGGGGAGCGGAAATAAGATGGCCGGGAAAAGCCTGATCAACGATTTCATTTGTCTTTGTGCGAAGTGGATACCAGTGGCTGAAAAATACGACTCAGATAAGGATGACAGCATCTGTAAGTACGGCGTGACCACCGCGGTGGAGCCCAATTTTTCCAATTGGACGAGTGTCTGGCACTTCAACAACCATCGGATATGCATCAACACGCCGCCGCTCACCCCGACGCCACAAAATATTCACAGGCTCGTCGCGCTGTTCGAGAGGATTGTGGAGAGGGAGCAAGATAAGTCCCAAGTGAAGAATGTGTTTGGGTATGTGAAAACTGAAAAGAATACAAATAAAGTTTGCAATGGAAACGCTACCGGAACCGAAGGCTTCTGCGTCAACTACGAGCACGCCTTGGCAAATGGCGGCATCGACTGGGTCAACCATCTCAAGAACGCTTCCAAAGACCTCGAGGATATGGGGCGCTTTGCGGAAGAATCGGAGAGCACCCTTCCCCAATTGGAACTTCTAGAATACAACGCGCTCCTTCTTTTCGAGGAAGCCAAGTACTCCACGCATCTTCCCCATGCCACTCCTTCTAACGAGACCGACACAAATTCCTCCAATGAAAGCTACGAGGGGGGCTCTCCCAACGCCTCTGAAGAAGAGAAGCTGGAAGAGGAAGATATCGAAGAGAACAAGGACGGAACGTGGAAAGGAGGGCCGTCGTGGCTTATATTTGTTTTTTTCTTTTTTGATTTTTGAAAAAATGTCTGAATGAGCCTTGCCTTGCTCGTGAGACGGACCACTGTGGATGCATGGTGTCGTCGAAGTTTTTTTCATTTTTAAATTTGCGTGTAGGAAGGGAAAATGTTAATTAAAATTGCACTTTTGGGGCTGGTTCTCGGAGTGGGTTTCGGCTCCGCATTTCCCAGTAAAGATGAATTCAAGTTGTTTTGCCGCATCCTGGAGGAGGCCGACCGCATGATGACGGAGACGAAGTACTACGTGTATGACGAACAGGTCGATCGAGAAATTATCAAAGAGATGGTGGTACTCTACAATGCCACCACGGACAACATGAATGATTTTCGAAAAATGCTGTGGAGTACCAAGGATTTTTTCGAAGTGCATCCGCCGCCTACGCAACCGAAGAATCGGCGAGACGCGCACCGTGAAATTGGAAAGTTGATTGAAGAGGGGGGGAAGAAAATCGAAGACAGCCGAAAGCTCGCCGAGACGGCTAGCCAGAAAATTGAAGAGGCTAAACTATCGGTGCTGCGAGGGATTTATGGAGATGTTGTGAAGGAAGTACCAAAGCAGGACGGGAAGCTATCAGACTTTCTAAGCGAGCCCAAACTTACTTTTAATCATCCGACAAACGTTACGGCGAGTTGTGGAAGCGGAGACAATAAAGCTGGCAAAACGCTCCTCAACGATTTTTTTTGTGTGTGCGTGGGTACTGGCAGTGACGGTGGTACGAGTGAACCACCCTGCCACTGGAAACTCAGACCTCCCAAGAAAGTGAAATGCGAGAAGAATAGCTGCTGCAAGAACAATTGCTGTGGCCAGCCGCCACAGGACTGCTGCGCTGGTGATAATAATAATTGTTGCAAATGCGGCACGTGGACTCAAATGAAGTACGAGAAGGATGACGAAAATGCCCTTAACCTCAGCGAATCCTTCCAGAAAATAGAGGGGGTGTGTCGTGACTTATTAGAGGACAAAAAAGATGCTAAAAAAATTGCCGCCTTGCTGGAGGAGTACGTCGATATGATTGGGAAAGGAGGAGCCAAAAATGACGAACACAATAAAATCAATACCACACACATGTTTGGGCAAAGTGGATGGGGTGCTAACGATCAAACCGCCAAAGGTAACCTTAAAGACTGCACGGGAAGTGGGACTGTTGGGAATGGTTATTGGGCACACAACAACCAAATGTGCGTCGACTACAAAAAAAATTATAACGAAGGAACTAAAACCTACGACATCCCCTGGCACGAAAAATTCAAAAACTACACCACCCACATGAAGCAAGCCCAAACCCTCGAAGAAAAAATCCTCAAAAACCGCGCCGCTCTCCTCCTCCTCAAAGGCCAAGCCTGGGCCGTGTACGATCGCGAGAGCGACGACGAAACGTCCAACCTCGACGACGTGAATCTTTCCACTCTTTTGGATGCCACCCAAATCCCTCCCATATTCCTCCTCCCCTACTTATCTATTTTCCTCTAAAGCCAACACTCTCCTAAACTTTTTATACTTTCCTGTGCATGTTTCTTATCTGCCTCCCTTCCTTCCGTAAAAATACCGTTTCCGACACCTTCTTTTCTCTGGGTATCTCCAAGCTAGCCAAGATGGACCATGGAAGGAACTCCTTTCCCTGGAGCATGGAACGAGATGTCGCCGATGTCCTCTTAGAAGGTGTCACCTCACCCGATCGGATCAATTTGTACTGGTTTCTCAGACCCGTGTTAGCCGGCCTCACGATAGACCTCATTTGTTTTACCCTGGGTGATTTTGTAAGAAACCCACGACACTGCATACCCGAATCCAATGTGTGTGACAGCTTATGGCAATACCTTCCCTATCTGTTGTGGAAGTTTAGAATGTCTGCCCGTCCGCTCGTAAAACATTTTGTGCCCACAGAAACATGGACGAAGTGGCACTGGGACTCGTGGAAAATTTACATCAACATGGATGAAACGCCCCTGGAAGCCATCGACGAGGAGATCTGGAGTCGGTGTAGGAGGCCACCACCTGTACCTCAATACCAACCCTACCAGGGTGTCGTTTTGGTCGGAGCAACAGCTTCGTTTATCCAGGTCCCATATTCCACCATGGGGTACCTCGTTCCTTTTCCACTTTCTCCCCAACAATTACGTGGGTTATAAAACATGTAAATTCCATTCTCAAGAGCAAGTTTCTTTTTGGAAACACATGCTGGTGTAAAATGAGTATACAGCTAGAAATACATTCTCTCTTTATATTTTATTTTTGGGAAGGGTAATCAAGGGAAAAAACAATGATAATGGCGCGTGTCCTCTAGTATGGAGAATACGTGTGAGAGATAAAACGAACAACCGCGCCCACCACCATCCCATCTTCATTTCCTAAAACGGTTAGCATCCATGCTGGCTATTCATGTACCAATATTTTTTTTTTGATTTCATTTCCTTCTCACTTTTTTTCTTCCTAGAAACCCCAACAAGGAATTACAAGTTATGCCCCACCGGTGGTACACTAACGGTGGAATGTGGAACTTTATCGCTTTGCCCTCATAGTTGTCGCTTTTGTATTTCTCGTGGTGATCTTATGCCGTGGAGGGATTCACTAGTACACCGTGGGACATGATACAAAAAATTCTTCACACCCTTTCTCTAGGAATGCGGGCCATCGAGAAAAGTCTCACAGGGGAGATACTTTTTGGGAATCCCGATGATTTTTGAAAATGACACTTGTTGAAATTATCAATGGAGGAGAGCGGGATTACGTGTTATGCGAGAGGGGTGTAGTGGAGGGGGAGAGTGTGTCAAGGGAGGGAGAGAACAGTTCTTCAAGTAATGAGTGGGGGATAGATAGACCCTCTCGGTCGTATTTCCTTCCCCACAAATGCATTTCCCGATGATTGCTCCTTAGGGTTAGTTTGAGAGAAATTATTTCTCTATGAGAATGAACTTATTGAAGGTGGTCGTTGGTCGCCGATGAATGAGGGAAAGTGTGTGGGGGGGGGAAGAGTGATTGAGAGAGTGGGCCATGTTTGCATGTCATGGGAACTTGACGTTGTTATGAGTGGTGATTGTTCAGTGAACCTCTGACAATAAACTGCCCTCTCTTATAAAAGTGTCATTTCCCCCCATTGAATATTCCTGAACAAGTCATTTTCTCAAAAAAAGGAACAGGGTTAAAGAAACAATATTCAACCATGCCGGCAAGCATTTCAGGGGACAACATGTCGGATGGTAGCGTATCAGTGGATGAGGGAAGCTTCTGGGATGATGGTGAGAGCAGTATCATAAGTATGATAAGTGACCGGAGTACTGATGATGACACTGAATCCCTCTTCTCGATCAATCTTCGGAAGTATGCGGATATCTTGGAAAGGATGTTTCCACTGTGGAGGATTAACGATTTCAGGGAGGATGAGTGAGGGGTAGGAAAGGGTTGTTGGGGATGGCATTTGGTCAGTAGTGATGGAGAGAGTATGACATAACTATATCCATGGAAAATTGTTTTTATTATTGAGTAATGACTGACAAGGGTTCATCTATTATGGAGTTACTCTTGCCATGAGATGGAAAACTCTCTCCGGAATTTCTCCTCTCTGGAAAGAAATATTGGGTTGAAAATAATATACGCAATAAAATAGAATTTGTCGTGTTTATTGTGGGATTTGTTTTTAGGAAATGTGTGGTTGGTGTTTTTTGGATGTGGGAGGTGATTGTTTCTGTGAGAGTTGTGTCTGCGCATTTTTACACTTAAGAAGTCGTTTGGGGACATTTTTCTTGTCATTTGATGTCTTTTTCTACTTTCATAGTGGAATAAAATAGAGGGATGTGGATGACTGTAAAAATCGCGACGTGGCTTCTGTTGTGGATTGGGAGCGGGACTTGGCTGGGTATGGGTGGCCCGGTCGTTACAGTTTCTGCTCGCAATGAAGAGGCTGGAAAGCTTCTCTGTGAAGCGTTTCAAGCAGCAGAAGATGTACGGAAGCATGTCAATATGTCTCAGGAGATGAGGGAAAGGATGAAAGTGGCCGTGTATGGTGCTCCTGGTGCCACACACTTCACGGAAGATGGAAGGTTGGGTGTCCGTAATACGTTTCCTTCCGAGGTTCAATACGGACGTCACACGCTTTGCGAATATTACAGTAAAAATTCTCCAACGAAGGATGTGGACGGAGTTTTTGCACAAAATCTCTTTGGGACTTTTTTGTGCGTGTGTACCCCACCCATCGTGAACAGGTATTCCGCTTTGTGTGGGGTGCGCCACTGGGAAAGGCGAAGAGCGTGGTCGGGGTATTTTAACGGAGGTCGAATCGATAAATACTTGCTCCAGGATGTTTGGCTAGATGTGATCAAGAAATGTGCGACACCTGTGAAGAACCAGGAAAGTGACTTAAACCGCGTGGCTAGGTTAGCCAGGGCTTTAGAAGCTGTCCGGAATGAAGTTCGACTATACCGACCAAACGGAGAATTCCTGTATATCTTAGGTGAGATCAACGACATACGCGGCTGCTCGGGCAGGAACGCGAACGACATTTGCGCCGCGTACCATCAGCGTGTGGGACGGTGGGGCATTCCGTGGGAGCAGCGCCTTCGACATGTTCTGCGGGAGCTCTATGCACGTTTCGAAAAGCCCAGGGAAGCCAGAGCCCAAGAGCCGATCTCTTGGTCCAACTCCGCCGCCCCTGAGATATCCCTGCCACCACTTCCACCAATAGCCGAAGTGCTTGTGGACGATGAAGGTCAGAAGGTTGTTGTCCAAGACGAAGAACTCCCAGAAGACGTGGATAATACTACCAACGTGGGGTTGGAAACGGAAAATCACACGAGCGTGACTGCCAGAGTGCCCGAGGCCGAAAAAATGCAGGGAATAGAAGGCACTCCAGACTCCGCAGACACCGTGGTGGCACACCTCGACGCGGAAACTCATGAAGGTGGCTCCCTTATAACCCAGCCTTTCTGGCTCCTCACAGCCGCCTCTTTTCTTTGCTAAAATAATAGTAATTCAGCCCCCGTGGGAACCCATTCGACAGTGCACATCACAAAAAGGAAATGCGTCCCAAGTCAAAAGTGATATGCTTGCTTTTTCCCTCTTTCTCTTTGGTATAGTGATAGGGATGCAAGGTATATAGGGAAAAATGTACTCCCTCATCCATACCAACCTCAAATCTAAGAAACCTATTTCTTTCCATCAAGCTTTGTTCTTCTATAGAAAAACAAAGTAAAAAGTCAAGATAAAGGATTCAAGATTGACGATGAACAGGCATGTGCCACGGTGTCGAGTGGAAGCACGAGGAGAAGTAGGAGTACGACAAACCCCTTGGAGCATGGAACGCGATGTCGCCGATGTGTTGTTGGAAGGCGTGACCTCCCCCGACCGGATCAATTTGTACGGGTTTCTTATGCCCGTGTACCCCCACCTCACGGTGTTCCATTCCCGCTTCACCTTGAGAGATTTTGTAAGAACCCCCCGACGATTCATAGAAGAAGAGGATTGGTGTGACCTCATTTGGCAGAATCTCCCCCGTCTGGTGTGGAAATTTAGGGAGTGTGTTCGTCCGCGGCTGCGACATCATGGACACCCGGATGGCTGGAAGGCTGCGCAATGGGAGTGCTGGGAAATTCTCATCCACCTGGATCATCCGCCGGTGGACGTCATCGACCAGGAGATCTGGTGTCGGTGTCGGCGGCCACCTGTATCCCATTCCCAACCGTTACAGGGGAACATTCTTTTTATACAGACCACGCCGTCCGTCCTCCACGTGCCGTACCCCATAGGGTACTGGGTTCCGCGGTTCATGTTGCCTCCTCCACCAGAGGAACCCGTTGGATAAACATTTCTTGTTTTCCACGGCCCCTTAAGGGATACTTTCACTTTTCATTTTTTGACACTTTTATGGTAGCGAGTGCTTATGGACAAAATGCACCTCACGGATTCCTTGGCTCACGGGGTACACCTTAAGGTTCACTCACTCTTGGGTGCTTGGAAGGCTCGTCTAAGCTATCCCTTTTTTTATTATTTCTTTTTCAAGAGAAAAGGTGGGCGTGGTGTTTGGAAGGGGAAAGTGATTCTGACTCCACGTGGAAAGGAGAGTTGCGGTGTGGATGGGTTGTTTCCTTTTTGATTATTGAAACTCCATGTGCAAAGTTATCTTGCGTGGCCTGCTCATGAGGCGGACCACTGGGGAGGCTTGTAGAGGTTAGGGTTATCTTTTGGATTTTAAAAATTTCATGTAGGAAGGGAGAATGTTAATTAAATTTGCGTTGGTGGTTGTGGTTCTGTGCGCGGGTCTGGTGTCCAGCCGTCCCAGCGAAAAAGAATTCAATTTGTTCTGCCGCATCCTGGTGGAAGCAGACCGCATGATGACGGACACGAAGGATTACATGTATGAAGAACAGGTCGATAGAGGAATTCTAAAGGAGATGGTGCTGCTTTACAATGCCACCACGGACAACATGAATGAATTTCGAAAGACGCTATGGAACACCAAGGATTTTTTCGAAGCGCACCCGCCTCCCACAAACTCCAAGAATCGGCGAGACGCGCACCGTGAAATTGGAAATCTGATTGAAGAGGGAAAGAAGAAAATTGAGGAGAGCCTGGACCTCGCGAAGCAGGCCAACGAGAAAATCGAGGCGGCGAAACTGTCGGTGCTGCAGGGGATATACGGAGAGCATGTTACCGAGGTACCGAAGCAGGACGGGAAATTATCAGACTTTCTGAGCAAACCCGAGAGTACTTTTAATCATCCTACAAGCGTGAGTGAGAGCTGCGGTGCAGGTGGGAAGGAAACTGGCAAAACGCTCCTCAACGATTTTTTTTGTGTGTGCGTGGGGGAGGGTGGGGATAGTGAAGGGCCATGCCACCATAAAATTTGGCCCCCGAAAAGTTGGGAATCCGATGGTTGTGGAACAGGCCAATGTAGTAATGATTGCTGTAATAATAAAAATTGCTGCAAATGTTGTAATGGCGGCAATAACCAAAACTGCAAGTGCAAATGGACCCAAATCAAATTCGGCACGGACCATCCACAACTCATTTCAGCTCTCAACGAGACCTTTGAGAAAATTGAACAGGTGTGCCGAGAAGAAATGATACAGGGTGACATAAAGTCAGAAAAAATGCCCTCTTTGCTGGATGAGTATATGAAGATGATTGGGGACGGAGGAGCCAAGAAAGCATTGAGCAAGACGCACATGTTCGGGCAAAGTGGATGGGGGGCCGGTGATAGCAACACATCTAAACTTTCAGATTGTACAGGGGTGGGGGATACGGGGAGTGGTGTTTGGAAAAACAACAATAAAATGTGCGTCGATTACACAAAACATTTCCGCAATGGCAAATACGACATCCCCTGGCACAATAAATTCAGAAACTACACTAATATCATGAAGCAAGCCAAAACCCTCCAAGACCAAATCCTCAAAAATCGCGCCGCCCTCCTCCTCCTCAAAGGTCAGGCCTGGCTTGCATACGATCGCGAGGGCGACGACGAAACGTCCAACCTCGACGACGTGAATCTTTCCAACCTTTTGGATGGAACCCAAATCCCTCCCATATTCCTCCTCCCCTACTTATCTATTTTCCTCTAAAGCCAACACCCTCCTACACTTTTTATACCTTCCTATCGATGGTTCATTATCTGCATCCTTTGTGACTGATAAAATATCATTTCTCATCCCCTTTCTGTTAGATATCTCTAAGTTACCCAAGATGGACCCTAGAAAGAAACTCGTTTCCCTGGAGCATGGAACGAGATGTCGCCGATGTCCTCTTAGATGGTGTCACCTCACCAGACCACGTCAACCTTTACTGGTTTCTGAGACCCGTGTTAGCCGGCCTCACAGTGGACCTCGTTTGTTTCACCCTCGGTGATTTTGTAAGAAACCCTCGACACTGCATACCCGAAACGAATGTGTGCGACAGCTTGTGGCAATACCTTCCCTATCTGCTGTGGAAGTTTAGAATGTCTGCCACACCACTCGTAAAACATTTTGGGCCCACAGAAACATGGCAGCAGTGGCACTGGGATTCATGGAAAATTTACATTGACAACGATGACACGCCCCTGGAAGCCATCGACGAGGAGACCTGGAGAAGGTGTCGGAGGCCGCCACCTGTGTCTCAATACCAACCATACCAGGGTGTGGTGTTGGTCAACACGACACCGACTTTTATCCAGGTCCCGTATTCCACCATGGGCTATCTCGTTTCTATCCCACTTTCTCCCTGACCATGGCCTGGGTTATAAAACATGTAAATTTATTCTCATGAACAATTTATTTTCAAAACATGCTGGCATAAAATGAGTAAACAGCTAGAAATACATTCTCTCTTTATATTTTATTTTCGGGAAGGGTAATCAAGGGAAAAAACAATGATAATGTCGCGTGTCCTCTAGTATGGAGAATACGTGTGAGAGATAAAACGAACAACCGCGCCCACCACCATCCCATCTTCATTTCCTAAAACGGTTAGCATCCATGCTGGCTATTCATGTACCAATATTTTTTTTTTGATTTCATTTCCTTCTCACTTTTTTTCTTCCTAGAAACCCCAACAAGGAATTACAAGTTATGCCCCACCGGTGGTACACTAACGGTGGAATGTGGAACTTTATCGCTTTGCCCTCATAGTTGTCGCTTTTGTATTTCTCGTGGTGATCTTATGCCGTGGAGGGATTCACTAGTACACCGTGGGACATGATACAAAAAATTCTTCACACCCTTTCTCTAGGAATGCGGGCCATCGAGAAAAGTCTCACAGGGGAGATACTTTTTGGGAATCCCGATGATTTTTGAAAATGACACTTGTTGAAATTATCAATGGAGGAGAGCGGGATTACGTGTTATGCGAGAGGGGTGTAGTGGAGGGGGAGAGTGGGTCAAGGGAGGGAGAGAACAGTTCTTCAAGTAATGAGTGGGGGATAGATAGACCCTCTCGGTCGTATTTCCTTCCCCACAAATGCATTTCCCGATGATTGCTCCTTAGGGTTAGTTTGAGAGAAATTATTTCTCTATGAGAATGAACTTATTGAAGGTGGTCGTTGGTCGCCGATGAATGAGGGAAAGTGTGTGGGGGGGGGAAGAGTGATTGAGAGAGTGGGCCATGTTTGCATGTCATGGGAACTTGACGTTGTTATGAGTGGTGATTGTTCAGTGAACCTCTGACAATAAACTGCCCTCTCTTATAAAAGTGTCATTTCCCCCACCATTAATATTCCTCTCCCCAGTTGATTTTTCTTAAAAAAGGAACAGGGTTAAAGAAACAATATTCAACCATGTCGAACAACCTTCAGAGGGACAACATGTCGGATGACAGCATATCAGTGGATGAGGGAAGCTTTTGGGATGATGGTGAGAGCAGTATAATAAGTATGATAAGTGACCGGAGTACTGATGATGACAGTGGATCACTATTTTCGATCAATCTTAGGAGGTACGCGGATATCCTGGAAAGGCTGTTTCCACTGTGGAGGATTAACGATTTCAGGGAGGAGGAGTGAGGGGTAGGAAAGGGTTGTTGGGGATGGCATTTGGTCAGTAGTGATGGAGAGAGTATGACAATACAAAGTATCCATGGAATATTGGTTTCGTTATTGAGTGATGCGTGGTCATGGTCTCACTGTTATGGAGTCACTCTCGATCCAGAATGACAGGTCCTCTTCTCAAAAAACATTCTTCTCTGGGAAAATTTTTATTTGTAAGATGACAATGGCAATGAACGTGAATTCGTCGTGGTTTTTGTGGGAAATGTGCTTTTAGGGAATATGTGGTATGGGATAATTGGGATGTGAGTTGTGTTTTGGGAGTTGTAATCACGCGTGGTGGTGTGTTGCTTTTTTGTATGGAATTTGTAGGCTCTTTTCGAATATTGTTTGTGTTTATTTTTTTTCCCTTACCCTATTTGTCTGTATGGTGAAGAAAGCTTAAGGTTTTAGAAAAGATTGGTAAAGAGGACGCGGCTGTAAGAAAACCAGAATGCTCCAATTTCTTTGCCTCTGTTGGCTTATGGCCGGGCTTGGGCTCGGCCGGGTCTCTGGGAAAGGACCAGACACGGCTGTGTGTGAGCTGAGCCCCGAAGCCCAGAAAGTGTTGTGTACGGTGGCGTACTTGATGGAAGGTGTGCGGACGACTTCCCAGCCCGACGCCTGGAAGCAATTGGCCGATGCCCACATCAAACACATGAGCATGCGCAGAGAAGAACTTCAGGAAACCCGG
Organism: Trypanosoma congolense; assembly: GCA_002287245.1. Lineage (NCBI taxonomy): Eukaryota > Euglenozoa > Kinetoplastea > Trypanosomatida > Trypanosomatidae > Trypanosoma > Trypanosoma congolense. The sequence continues at coordinate 177,321 of NHOR01000468.1, read as the reverse complement.
ACCTCTCTGCTTGATCTTCTGTCGACCACGGGGGAACGGGACCGGTATGAGACGTCCGATGTGGATAAGCTGAAAACAGTGGCCCGCCAAGCCGAAGAATGCCAATACGAGACGTACTTGAGGGTTTCAACCGCTGTCTCTGAGGCGACGCAGTTCAACCAGTGGGCGTATGAAGAGACGATCAAGGTGGTTCTTGGGGATGCGGACGTGGGTGTGCTGAACTGCACGGCACCTACCACACTTTTGGCCTACATATGGTGCCATGTAAAACCCGACGCGGTCTACATCAACGCGCACGGCCGCACTACTACTACCACCTGGGATCGAGTGGACTACGTCTGCGGCGGAAAGAAGAGAGTGGCCAATTCCCTGAAAGACAAAAAAACGAAAGACATCCTCCTCCACTGCACGGGACCCGTTTCAGGACAGGGGGACCTCCCCGATTCCTGCCTTGGCGTGGGGGTCTCCCTGCAGTCCACCATGGATCAGTGGAGAAAACTCCGAGAAAATTGGGAAGTATTTCCCAACACCAAGGAGGGCAAGGAGTGCCATCGCCAGAGAAAGTGGAAAGGCTACGCCTATGAAACCGTGTACCACGTGTCGAACCACATGAACCATGTGGCCGAGCGCATGATGAGCGTCGAGGAGGCGCGAAAACAAAGCCAGGCCTTCCTGGTCTTGGTGTCCTCTCTGCAAAAGGGGGTCGAAGAAGGTCAAAACATGACGCAACTACTTCAACGTGCTAAAAAGGCCGTGAAAGAGACGGTGAAGGAAGGAGGAAAAAGCGCGGGGCTTGGCAGGATCCTGGGTCCAGAATACGGGGAGCCGCTTCCCTGGTACTTTCTTTACCCGTTTCTTCCCGTCATGTTTGCTTGCTTGTTGTTGACGTTGATGTTTTACGGCTGTCTTCAATGGAGTCTGGCAAGACATTACAAAAGACAGCTCAAGGAGGTGAAGCAAAAGAACCAGGACAAGGATGACATGAACCCACCAGATGCCCTGTAGAAGGCAGATACCATTAGAAGGACCTTTTAAATCTTAAAAACCAAGGGTGGCAGTGATGCCGTCCCATAAAATGTTTTTCGGTTTCACTGACCCAAAAGAGAGAAACGACAAAGTGGTGTTGGGCATGTGTAAGGGTGTAGGTCTATGAAAGGGGTCAGCACTTCTTCTTCCCACTACCTTTGTTTCTGGAACAAGGGTAAAGACTAGGAGTCAAAGGGAAACAGGGGTATGCGCAGGATTCCGTTAACCACGAGAGCCAAGCGGAGCCGCCGAATACATGTCCTCGTCACCCATGGACGACTGCGTGAAGAACAACGCACGATGCACGGAAGGGATGGGCATACGATGTGGAACCACGTCCCCCGCCTCCTGTGACAGTTCTGGGTGCTGGCTATCCACACTTTCTCCCTTCACGCTCTCCCAAAGCAACCGGAGCATGGGTCGAACACTCCATGGCCTTTTGGGGGTGATACCCCTAGCCTCACCCAAACGATTCCACATTCTTCCTCTTTATACTTCTCTTTGTTTTTGTCTTTTTATTCATCTATGTGTTCACTGGTTTACTTGTTTTTCTTGGGGGCGCTTGCGTGCAGGGAAGATCCCTGTTGACGCGATGCCCTCCATACCATAGCCCCCACGCCACCCATCGGACCTTCGAACGAGGTATGGCACGGTGCGCGGTGGAATGCCATTTATTTCTCTTCCTTCCCTTGTGCGTGTAATTGTCTTCTCAGCAGTTCTTTGAAGATGGTAAAGAATGTGTTCCTGCGGGTTATGCGAAGGACGCGGCGCCGGACCGGCAGGGTATGGTTGTGTGCGGGAGTTTCGTTGATTCTTATGATGCTGTGCGTGCTATGGGGAGCCCGTGTGGACCTACCAACCAGGCTCCGTGAAGGAACCTCCTTCACGACCACCATCCACTATAGCACGTACTTCCGCTTCATTCCACCGGAAGTCGTCCGCACGTGGAGGGCACGTGAATTCCTCGTCGTCATGGGCATTCCCTCCGTTGACATCGATGCCAGGCGGCGGCTGCGTGACCTTCAGCGGGAAACGTGTTGGCAGTACAATGAGGTGGCAAGGCAAGGAAACAACTTCACCGGTGAGTTTCTTCCACTGTACCTCGTCGCGCCGCACCAGGACAACGGGTATGAGATTTCCGAGTCGCTGTGGAAGGAGGCCGCCAAGTCGCACGATGTGATCCTTTTGCCAACGCGCGATGTGCGGCCCACGACACGGAGGCGGATAGGTGAAGGTGGTAGTTGGGGCCTCGAAGCGCATGTCGTCATGAGCCGCAAGACGTACCTGTGGTTTCAGTTCGCCCTGCACCTGTTCCCCAATGCCCCTTACCTTGTGAAGGGCGATGATGACCTATTTATGCGTGTACCGCAGTACCTCGCCGACCTTCGTGTCATGCCTCGGCGTGGCCTTTACATGGGCCGTATGTACCGGGTAAATTTGCTTTGGAAATCCCTTGAGTTGGTTTATGCGACTGGAGCCTGCTACACACTCTCGAAAGATGTGGCGCAGGCTGTGGTGTCCTACAAGCCACTGGTCGCACTGCTGAGTAAGCCCTACTTCATTTGGCGTACTATCCAGTACAGGACGATAAGCGTGGATAACGAGGACGTTATGGTGGGGCATGTGCTGCACAGGAAAATCAAATTTAAGGGTCTCATAACGGTAGACATGGGGAGTTGTAAATTTGAGGACTTTGGAGGACGCGGCCAATTCCCGACGGCCACACCGAAGTGGGTCGTGGTGCACCACATCCGTGAGGAGGACTACCAGCGCCTGTGGAGATGGTTTGAAGACCATGGAGCACCTCCTGCACCCTCGGAGCTTTATTGGTTCAGTAAAAATAGCGCTATGTTAGTTTGTTGATACTTTTAATTCGCCTATCGGTTTGGGAATGGGGTGTCTATCCTCTCTTTCTAGGATCTCTGGGATCCTCTCCCTTTCCCCTCACCTTCCTTTTTTTATACCATTTTTTTTTTGGTATGGGGAAAGGTAGGGGGCGTTCTTGGAGAAGCCATGAAGTGGACGTTTACATGTCCTGCGGAGGTCGAGGTGGAGCTGGCCGTGGTGGAGGTGGTGCGTGCGTCCTTGGAACCGTTGGAAACCGCCCGCGGGTTCTTTCTGGGTTTACTGCACGGGGAACGCCAGTACGACGCGCAGGACGGCTGGACCTTCACCACCGACACCCTTCAGAAGGCCATGTTACAAGTCGTTTTTGAGGACGAGGGTGGAGAGGACTTGCAGACTTTGGTCATGCGGCGGTGGACCACAACCATGCGATATGCCCTGGATCCGGAGAAGGCCATGCACGAATTTCTCCTCGCTTTTCTGGGCGAGTTGCACACAATGGACCGACAGATGGGCAACCATCGAGGCGCCGACGCGTTCCACCAGGCGGCTCGGCGAATCGTTTTCGGGGAGGAGCGTCCGAGCGGTAGCGATCTGCAGACCTTAGCGATACAGTATGTGGCCCGGTGCGTGCTCCAATCCGAGGACCCGGAGAAGAAAGCGCGGGAGCTTCTCAGTGGTGTCCTGCATGAGGCCAGTCACCTGGACCGTGAGAACCACCACCAAAGAGGTGAGGAAACCCTTCTCAAGGCTATGGAAGAAATTCTCAAGAAGACCTCAAAGGAGTGACTGTCCCTGGGAAAGACTTTTCCCCAGCATCCCCATGTGTTGTCACGCTAGCAATCGATCACGCACCCAGTGGAACCAACAAAGCCCGACACACCAACAACAGCATGGGGGCCACGCGGAGTGAAACCATACTAGGCCCTGTTTCGAGTATCCCAGGAGCAGCGCAACAATAACTCTTCCATGTTCATGCCTTCTCGGTGCTTCCTTTTTCATCTAAAAAAAGTTTTCCCAAAACAAAACACAGCATTTCTTTCCATAAGTAATTCTCCCACCACATTATCTTCCTTTCCCCGCACTTTCCCATATCCCTTTAGAGAAAGCGGTAATCCAGATTGACCATGCAAACTCATATATTCAATACACCCAGACAAAGACCCTGGAGCATGGAACGAGATGTCGCGGATGTGTTGTTAGAAGGTGTCACGTCCCCCGACAGAATCAACTTGTACTGGTTTCTGAGACCCGTGTTAGCCGGCCTCACGATAGACCTCGTTTGTTTCACACTGGGTGACTTTGTGAGAAACCCCCGACACTGCATACCCGAAGCGAATGTGTGTGACAGCTTATGGCAGTACCTTCCCTATCTGTTGTGGAAGTTCAGAATGTCTGCCACCCCACTCGTAAAACATTTTGGGCCCACAGAAACATGGACGAAGTGGCACTGGGATTCGTGGAAAATTTACATCAACATGGATGAAACGCCCCTGGAAGCCATCGACGAGGAGATCTGGTGTCGGTGTCGGAGGCCACCACCTGTACCTCAATACCAACCCTACCAGGGTGTCGTTTATTTCGGAGGGACAGCTTCTTTCATCCAGGTCCCCTATTCTACCATGGGGTACCTCGTTCATATTCCAGTTTCCCCTCGAGCATGGCCTGGGCCACAAAACTTACAAATTTCATTTCCATGATCAATTTTTTTTCGGAAAAGCATGCTGGTGTAAAATGAGTACACAGTTAGAAATACATTCCTCTTTTTTTATTTTCGGAAAGGGTACTCAAGGAGATAAACAATGATAATGGTCGCCTATCGTCTAAGAGGGAGAATAAGTGGTGATACAAAACGATCACCCGTGCCCACCACCATCCCCTCTTCATTTCCTAAAACGGTTAGCATCCATGCTGGCTATTCATCTACCAATATTTGTTTCTCGATTTTATTTTCCTCTCACTTTTCTTTTTTCTTCCTAGAAACCCCAACAAGGAATTAAAAGTTATGCCCCGCTGGTGGTTCACCAATGGTGGAATGTGGAACTTTTTCGCTTTGCCCTCATAGTTGTCGCTTTTGCATTTCTCGTGATGATCTTATGTCGGGGAGGGATTCACTAAAACAGTGTGGGACAAGATACAAAAAATTCTTCACACACTTTCTCTAGGAAGGCGGGAATCCTGATGTTTAGTGAAAATGACTCTTGTTGTGGTTATCTCTGGAGGAGAGCATGGTCACGTGTAATACGAGGGGAGTTGAGTGGAGGGGGAGAACAGTTCTTCAAGTAATGAGTGGGGGATAGTTAGCCCCTATCGCTTGTTAATCCCATACGCTTGTTAGACCCCCTCGATCATCCAGACACTCTAGCTTTGTTACTAGTGTATATTTTACCAGATGCTTCAACCCTAACCCTAACCCTAACCCCCCACCCCCACTCGACAGGAAGACCCTTACGCTTGTTGGACCCTTTCGCTTGTTAGACCATCACGCTTTCCAGCTGATGTATATTTCACCCGATGCTTCAACCCTAACCCTAACCCCCACCCCCACTCGACAGGAAGACCCTCACGCTTGTTGGACCCTTACGCTTGTTGGACCCTTACGCTTGTTGGACCCTTTCGCTTGTTGGATACTATCGCTTGTTAGACCCTTACGCTTGTTGTACCGTTTCACTTCTTAGACCCTTACGCTTGTTAGACCCTTTCGCTTGTTAGACCATATCGCTTTGTTACTAGTGTATGTTTTACCCGATACTCAAACCCTAACCCTAACCCCCACCCACCCCCACTCGACAGGAAGACCCTATCGCTTGTTAGACCCTCTCGCTTGTTAGACACTATCGCTTTTCAGCTGATGTATATTTCACCCGATGCTCAAACCCTAACCCTAACCCTAACCCCCCCCACCCCCACTCTACAGGAAGACTCTTACGCTTGTTAGACCCTTTCGCTTGTTAGACCCTTACGCTTGTTGGACCCTCACGCTTGTTGGACCCTATCATTGTTGGACCCTAACCCCCCCACCCCCACTCGACAAGCAGACCCTTTCGCTTGTTGGACCCTTTCGCTTGTTGGACCCTTTCGCTTGTTGGACCCTCACGCTTTTCAGCTGATGTATATTTTATCAGATGCTTCAACCCTAGCCCAAACCCCCCACCCCCACTCGACAGGTAGACCCTCTCGCTTGGAAGACCCTATCGCTAATATTTGGAGGGGCTATGCTTCGCCCTCATGGTTTTTGCGCTTGTGGTGGTCTGCTTTCGTGGAGGGGTGCACTTATATGCAGCTGAACCATAATCGACACAATCTTCACCACATGTCCCCCATCTCTAGGGAATGCATGGGAAAATTGTTTTCTATATTTTATTCGGTGCACTTATTTTCCTAACCATTATATAATTTTTTGTCAGGGCTAACTTGAGGGACCCTAGTAAAGGGTGCTGGCGACTGTTGCTTTTTCTTTTGTACTATGTGCTGTCTTTGAGAGTTGTAAGCGATTTGAAGGTGTTGTAGGGGATCGTAGTTTTTGGGCGATTTTTGAATAGGGGAAATGGAATGGAAAATGTGGTGGTGGGTTTTCTTGGTTTTGATTCTCGCTGGGAAGGAACCCGTTTCGGGGGAGGGGACTAATAAGGATATTTTTGAAAAACTCTGCGACATTACGAGGGGTGTGAAGGGGCTTATGAAGCAAAGTGTGGAGCATAAGGGTTCTCTCCAAGAGGCTCTTTATGGAAAAGGAGGGAAAGGGCCTTTTGAAGGTGACGGAACTTTTACTGGTGGGTGTATTGAGTTGGGCATGCATTCGAGGAGTGACTATTGCTCACATATTCAACCGGGGAGAGGTTCAACAGGAAACGGGTATGGTTGCTTCGGCCACAGCCTTCTGGGAACGTTTTTGTGCCTGTGTACGAAAGGGACAACCGGTGACAAAGACTTGTGCGGGTTGGGAATTCAAAGAAGTGGTGTCGGCTGGGGCGGCTGGAGCAGTCCTTCACCGGACTTGCTTAAGGGAGTATGGGATGCCATCAAGAAAAAGTGCACGGAAGATACTACTGCAGCGGACTTTGGAAAATTAAAGAGAGCGGTAGAAGATATAAAGAATGAAACACAAAATAAGAAACTCAGCAACGGCTATTATTTAGGGGGCGGTTCGACCACAAACGGACACTGCAGTAAGAATCAGCCACAGGACGGATGTGTGACCTATCCGGAAAAAACTAATAATGGTAATACCCCGGACATCCCATGGGCCGAAAAAATCTTGGAAGCCATAGAGAAACTGAAGACTCAACAAAAGACAACCTCACCAAATTCAGCAACAACATCAAGTCCATCTCACCAGGCAGACGGCGACCTTTCAGACCCCCATACAGACAATGAGGAGCAAGGCGAGGAAGAAGGTGACGAGGAAGAAAGCGAGGGGGAGTCCGTGCACAATTCCACTCCACAACACCGTTCCAAACCATCAGGACAAAAGAAAACACGTGGCAAGAGATCAACCAAAAAATCCGCCGAAAAAAACAAGGAAACCCTGAAGGACCTCTTTAATGAAAACGGCACTCCTCTAACCACGCCATTTTTATGGCTCACCAGTGTCGTCTTCTAAGACAATAACAATCAAATTCACCCATAACGTTTCCTATAAACATGTACACGCACTCTTCCTTACCTTGCTTCTCCTCTCCTATTTCTCCTATTTCCCTTAAGAAAGGCATCATAAGAAATAGATGGAACCACACTTATTCAAGGATACTTTTTGATTTTGGTGGAAACCGTTTCTTTTTCTTGAAGATTTTTCTATAAGGGTGATAAGGGAGATAAGAGAGTAGGAAGGTAAGCATTATGTTCTTTGTGTTTGTGGGGATGCTGATGATGGGGTTGAGTGGCAGTAGTCTGGGCACAGGAATAAGTAAACATCACAATCACCAGGAGCATGACGCCCTGTGCAGCGTATTGAAGGCTGCTGTGTCACTTTATCAAAGCCGTCGAAGCGGTGATAAGTTAAAGAAAGCTTTGACAAGGGCCATTTTTGGAAATGAGAGTGGAGGAAACCTGAATACATTGTTGGCTGAGCTGCCTGAAACACACCACAAGCCCGGAAACCGCAAAAACTGGTGTGGGGATTGTACGTACGGTGGGGACCACTATCCTGGATGGTCCATCCCACACGATTTAATTTGCCTGTGCACCGTGGGGGAAGGTGGGTTCCCATTCGGACGATACTCACACGACGGCGGGAAAAAACCAACACTATGCGGAAAGAGTGCTATGGACTTGGGATGTGAGAAGAACCAAGAGCATGGGACTGGGTGCCATAATAACAACACACATTGGTGGAACCATTCCACCGACAGTTACAGCGGGAACGGGGAGGCTAAAGTGCACCTCAATGCCACGTGGGAAAAAGTGATCAAGCCGTGTTTGCAGGGAGGGCATATTGGGCGAGCAAAAAAGACTTTGCTGGAAAAACTGAATGTTGGAGAATACACCAGCCCAAGATGGGCATGGGGTCACACAAACTGCGGGGGAGATCACTCGGACGTATGCGTGAGCTACGGCCACCAGTGCCACCATAATCCAAAATCCCCCCAATGGTGGCAGGAACTATACGACGCCATCACAGCCACGGAAGATACCCGAGCCCAAGGGAAATCCACAAGGTCCACAAAAAAACAGACCCGCAGAGACAGTGCAGGCGCTACGACACCTGACGAGCTAGAGGACGAGAGTGAAGAAGACGAGCCGGAAGACACAGGATCCGATTCCACCAACAACCACCCCCGCCCGCATCCACTCTTGTCCCACCAGAAAAGTGGCACCCCTCTTACTCAGCCTTTCTGGCTTCTCAGTGCTGTCCTCCTTTCCTAAGAAAACCCCTCTCCGAAAACCAACAACAGTCCTTCCCATAAGTCATACTACGCTCTAAACAATCTTTTTCCCGCACCTTCCCATCCATCTAGCTATAAAAGCTGAATAAAGATTGATCATGGAAAACACTCAAGAAAACAACCCAATAACAAATCGGTTGGCTATGGAAAGTACGGTGGAGGCCATCCTGGAGAGGGCCCGTGAGGACTGGGGTGCAATGAATGCGTGGAACTTTTTCCATGTCTATCGCGTGCATGGGTGTGTCGTGGACCACAACCCCTCCGTGACCATGCGACAGTTTCTGGAAATTCCGGGGCTTTATATTCCTGCTACTGAAACGCGGGACCACATCCAACCAAACTTGAAGGTCAAGCGCGCGTGTATGCAGAAGTACCTCGAACGCGACCTCGAAAAACTGAAGGCTGCAAACATTGTGTCCCTGGAAGAGTGGCAAACTAACGGAGTATCACTGTGGACCTCCAACCGATGACGCGCACGGTATAAACGCGTGCCCTTAAGCAGGCCGACCTCCCTTCTTCCCCGAAGTGGAAGTCACTGCGCGTGGCAGCTCTTCGGAGCATCCATTTTAAAAATATTCCTCGATTAATTTCTGTGTTTATGGTTAAAACTTGAAAAGGCTCACGGCTTTTTAATTTTTTGGTGTGGCCTAGACTCCCTTCCCTTCCTTTTTCCCGTCCATGCTTTACAAGTTTTGGGGAGGTGGCCTTGCCCATGGGGTGTTTGAAGTGTGGCCCTTTGTACTGTTTTCTTTCTTTTAGAATTGTAAGCCATTTGAAGGTATTGTAAGAAAGTGCAGACTTTGGGGACTCTGTTGGTGGGAAGGTATTATGAAAATGTGTGTAGGAGAGTGCTGTTGTTTTTGTTTTTCTTGGGAAGGGGAGAAAATGGAGTGGAGACGGATTGAGTGAATAAGGAGGTCTTTGACAAACTCTGAAATATTACAAGGAGTGTAAAGGGGCTTATGAATCAAGGTGAGGTGACCAGAATTTTTCTAGACCAGGCTCTTGATGGAGGAAACGAGAGGGCGCGCTTTAATGAGCACGGCATTCTAACGAAACATGAGTGTGGGTGGCACCCTTCTGGAAGGAGTCCATATGGCTCCCATATTCAACCGGGGCGCGACTCTACCGTGCAAGGCTGCTTTGGGGACAGCCTCGTGGGTACTTTATTGTGCACGTGTGTCCCATCTCTAAGACCAGAAAGACGTGTGCGGGTTTGGGATTGAAAGAGGTGGTGCAAGTTGGTACGGTTGGTCTAAGTATCCGGACTTGTTTCAGAAAGTATGGGGAGCAGTCAAGGGCAACGGCACACCAACAAACACTACAGTAAACGCTTCAGAACACTTAGAGAATTTAAAAAAAGCTTTGGACAAGATAAGAAGAGCAACTTCACAAAAAAATGGCAACGGTTACTCTTTAGCGGGCACTACTACTAACAGACCCTGCGCGGCGCAAATTCTGGAGACGCCTGTGTGACCTATAAGAAAAATAGTAAGGGTACTCTCGGCATCCCATGGGCCGATACAATCTTCACTGCAATCAATATTCCCAAGACCCGCCAAGCAAAATCCTAAGAGTCATCCCCAACATGAGACACAGACCACCAAGGCCACGAAGACCATTAGGACCAGGATGGCTCCTCAGCCCAGGATCCCGCCGACGACGAGCAAGAAGGCAAGGAGGAAGAAGGCGAGGGACCTGCGGACATACGCGGAACTCTTAACACACCCAAAACGCCACGCCAAAAGAAAAAAAACACGTCACCAAAAAAGCCGCGGAAACCCTCCCATACCAGCCAAGTGACGACGGCACCCCTCTCACCCAGCCCTTTTATGGCTCCATTGTGCTGTTGTGTCTTGGCTTTAACGGTCTAACAACCTTATCGTCCCTCCCAGAAGGTCTTCCCCTGACACTAACTCTAAGCCTGGCCAGCGTAAAGAGCCCTTTCTCCCAATCTTTTTTCTTCTGTTTAGGGAGTAAGTAGGATGAAGGTCTTATTGGGGATGATGATGAAGGCAGTGGTCTTGGAAATGGTGGTGGTGAGCATGGGGATGAGTTTGGGGAGTTGTTACAATGAGGATGCATTCCAGACACTTTGCACGGTAATAAGGCAAGCGGAGAGGGTACTCAATACAAAGACCATAAGTGAGCTGTCCAAAAATGGATTGGAGCATGCCCTTTATGGGAAGCATGGCAAGATCTTCATTCAGTAGGAAGGGAACGTTAAAACTGAAAGGAAAGTTCAATCAGCAGACCCAGAGAGAGTATGTTTGTACCTATTTCAGCTGGGGTTAATATTACTGCTTCGCCGAGAGTCTTGCCGGCACCCTACTGCGCACATGCACACCTGGTCGAGGCAGTGTTGGATTATGTGGACTGGACTCATCCCGAGACACATGGTCCGGCGGAGGCGTGGAGCAGAAACAAGATTTGTTACAAAACATGTGGAACCAAGTCCGTGAGAAGTGCCTCATTGGAGCTGAGCTTAAGCAAAGCGGCGATAAATAGGTGGACGAGCTGCATAAAGCGCTAAGCGCTTTCAAGGAAAACTGGAAAACATCTGGGCACAATGCTGTCTATTTGTGAGGGCTACCTTGAGGAAGTGGCCCCTGCAGCGGCACTAGTGCGAAGGATACTTGTGCAGGCTATTATGCCAGTGAGCGGCAGCGGCAACATGTCCAGATTCCCTGGTTGGAACCGATCCAAAGGGCTCTTCCAAACCTGAAAAAGGAGTATCCTAGACAGACGCTCCCTTAACTTGTTTCTACACCCACAAAACAGAACCAACCACCACCTCTCTTGCCGATTTCAAAGAGTCTGAGTCCTCCGATCCCTCCACCACAACCAACACCACGGAAGGAGAGAAAATTGAGGACATGTACCCCACGTAGACATCAGCACCAACCCTTCAATCAAGCCCAAAGAGCCGCAGCAAACGATCTACCACAGAAACCAACGAATCCACCAGCACTGCCCCCAACAACACCTCCAACACCGACAAACCCGCAATGCTGGACCCCGCGACAGCCCCTTTCTTTCTTCCTGACCTAATAGATTCCTAGGTCTCTCCTCCACCACCGCTTGCCTTTTCTAGAATCCGTGGCCCTCCTCGAAGCCACATGTACCCTTTCCCGTGGCCCTGCACCCATGTCCCCCTTGCCTGACCCCCCAACCTCTACGCCCTTCATGGAGACAGGAGGCTTCGAAACAGGGGGGCCAGTTTCGGCTTTTCTAGTGAGTCCGCGCGGTCCGGCATCAAAAATGTCTATATAACCAACCAAACTCACTCCCAGGTACATTCCATAGTAAAACCGGCAAAACATACATGTCGGGGGGCCAACCCTTCGACCCCTGGTGGGAACGCCGGGCCGGGGTACACATATTCTCTAAAAACGGAAACCGCCCCCTTGGGGGGCTTATTTAAAAGAGGGGAAGAGGGTTATCCGAAAAAAATTACCAAGACACTTTTCACTCCCCTCTTGATTTTTTTTTTTTTTTAAAAAAAACACGTTTTTGAGCGAATCTCGGGATTTTCCCAAATTCTCATTTTCTCCCAAATTCCCTTTTCTGCCAAATTCCCTTTTTCACCAAATTCCCCTTTTTGCCAAATTCCCTTTTTCACCAAATTCCCCTTTTTGCCAAATTCCCTTTTTTGCAAATTCCCTTTTTCGCTAAATTCCCTTTTTCACCAAATTCCCTTTTTTGCCAAATTATTATTTTTGCCTAATTTCCCATTTTTTCCCAAATTCCCATTTTTGCCAAATTCCCATTTTTTGCCAAATTCCCTTTTTCTGCCATATTCCCTTTTTTGTCAAATTCCCTTTTTCACCAAATTCCCTTTTTTGCTAAATTCCCTTTTTTGCCAAATTCCCTTTTTTGCCAAATTCCCTTTTTTGCCAAATTCCCTTTTTGCCAAATTATTTTTTTTGTGAAATTCTCTTTTTTACCTAATTCCCTTTTCTGCCAAATTCCCATTTTTGCTAAATTCCCTTTTTTACCAAATTCCCTTTTTTGCCAAATCCCTTTTTTGCCATATTCCCTTTTCTGCCAAATTCCCTTTTTTACCGAATCTCGCGATTTTGGAAAATTCCCTTTTTTACAAAATTCCATTTTTGCCAAATTCCCTTTTTTACCAAAGTCCCTTTTTTGCCAAATTCCCATTTTTACCATGTTCCCTTTTTTACCAAAGTCCCTTTTTTGCCAAATTCCCTTTTTTGCCAAATACCCTTTTTCGCCATATTCACTTTTTTGCCAAATTCCCTTTTTTTCCAAATTTTCTTTTTTTTACCAAATTCCCTTTTTTACCAAATTCTCTTTTTTTACCAAATTGCCTTTTTTTTTTTTCAAATTCCCTTTTTTTCCATTTTCCCTTTTTTACTAAATTCCTTTTTTTGCCAAATTCCTATTTTTTCACAAAATTCCCTTTTGTCCCAAATTCATTTTTTTTGCAAAATTCTCTTTTTTTTGCCAAATTCTATTTCTTTCTTCAAAAACCCCCTCTTTGACCGAATCTCGGGATTTTACGAAATTCTTTTTTTTTCACACGGAGAAAAAAGACTACCCACTGAAAAAATGTCTTTGGACTAACAACCTTATAGGGTAAAGTGAAAAGCGACCGTGAATCCGTCGTCGGCTCTAAAAATCAAGTACACAACGGGGCGGGTGGAGGAGGGCACTGAAAAAGGTGTCGTTTTTCTCCACCACTAAAGGTTCCAAAGCGTTCGAAGGATTGTCCTTATGTACGTCTTCGTTTCCAACGTGGCCCACCCACACCATGTCCATCATCAAAATTGAACTGTACCCCTCCAGAAAGCGGAACTCCCTTTGACCACAGCACACACATTTTTATGCTCTTTTTTCCTTATTTCTTCACAAGATTGTAAAGTGATTACGCGTTTTTTCAAAGTGCCATTGTTTTAAGGTTTCTCCTAAGCTGAAAGCGTTGGACATAGGTTGGTAAGATTGCTATTGTTTTTGGTGTTGTTGTTATTAGGGGTTTCTCTGTCTGATTTCCTGGGGCAAAAAATGGCTCCGAAAAAAGGTGCGGGCGACGCGAGCAAGTCGCTGGTTTCTTACTTGAAGGATGAGGGTGTGCTGGATGCCATTCGACCGCTCGCGGAGCAGAAGGACAAGGTGGAAAAGATTGCGAACATGGTCCGGAAGCGTGTGGACGGAAAGCAGCCGCCTCCCATCGAGGAGGAGCTGTGGCCTTTTTTGCCGGTCCTTCGGCATGCGCAAGAAACTACGGACACAAGAAAAGAGGTTTCATGGGAGGAATTGGCGCAGGTTCTGGGGTTTGCTGTGACGACAACTGAAGACTTTGAAAACCCCGCTGCCGTGAGAGAAATGAAGGAATGGGCGGAGAGTATGAGGGATCTTTGTCAAGGAGTGGACGGGATGCGGGCGCTGGAGATCTTTACGGGCCTCTACATGCTCCATGGCCCCTCGCTGAGCCTATATTTATTTCTGGTGTGCAGCCTTGCCTTTGACATGAAGAAAGGAATCCAAACCTTCAAGGAAGCTTGGGAGACATGGTTGACTCAGGCAATGAAAGAAGGGTCACCGGGGAAGGATGAGAAATGTGTGGAGGCTTTTGTCAATGTCGCGGTGCGGACGGTGGCGGCCGGGTTCTGGTCATTGGAATTGGCCATGGAGGGTGGGAGTCGCTTAAAAAGTGCACTCGAAGACTTACTGGGTGTGAAGGCTCCTCTATCACAAAGTCTGGAAGACAGGAGGCAATGGAACGAATACGTGCGCCGTGTGGTAAAGCACTTCGGACGCGTCGTGGAGCCCATAGCGGGAATATTGAGGAGAAATCAGATAGATGCTGAAAACCTGCATCAGTATGCGACTGCTATGGGCGAACTGCGCGATCTTATCGCTGAGACGGAGGGACCCATCATCCTTTCGGTCGAGGGAGACCATTGGTTAACGCAGCTTCTGCGCACGTTTCTGGAGGCTGCCGATCACATGGTTACAACGATTGTGGAAGCCTCGGCAGACCCTTCTTGCCGGAGCGCCCTCTTGGAAAAGGTCCAGGCTTCCTTGAAGGGTCTGCCAGGGCTTCTGGCTCCATGTAAGCCCATGGACCCCGCCAGTCTTCAACTTGGGGAAGACACTCAGCCTTTGTCCGAGGAAGAAGTCGGAAAACGCTGTCGAGAGGCCGTGGAGGAGGTAAAGAAGCAAAGATGTCACTTTGGGGACGCCGTGCGGGAACTCTTAGAGTCTCGACTGAAGTCGATGAACAGCGCGGCCTTCTTGAACGGCGGTGAAGCCATGGTCAAGAAAATTCTTGAGAAACTGGTACCCGAGAAAGACCCCGGAAAACCTTGCGCTCAATGCGGTAAGCCGAATCCCCGCAACCGCTGCAGCGTTTGCCTCATGCTTATTTTATGCGGCGAAGATGACAGCGGCAATCGATGCTATGAAACCGTGAAGGACCTCCTCCGGCATCGAAACGAGGTGCAGTATCTTTCTCTGAAGGCGTCTATCGATTCGGAGTTCAACGACTTTTTGAAAGACAAGGTCACCAAGATCACGGAGCAAGTATCGGACTTGCAGGAAAAGGTCCACGAGCTCGAGCACAGGCTTCAAGGCGTTGTGCCGATTGAAGACGATAGAAAAGAAATTAAAGAAATTGAGCAAAGTATTCGGGAGGATTGGCCGGATGATCTTCAAAAGTTCTTTAAAGACCGACTGGAAAAAATACGAAACGTCGACGCAAAAAAACGAGAGCGACGCCAAAAACTCGGGTGCAAGCTGCGGGGAGACTCCCTGGTGGTTTCCAAGTATTCTTTGAAGATATCGGAAGTCAACCGCTGTCTTCAAAAATATTCCCGTGATAAGTACAAAGAGCTCGTCCTTTTGGGGGAACTTGAAATCGTCACCGATGCCAAATTGCGCCCGCTTCCGTGTACCAATGTGACGGTGTTAACAAGGACGATCCGCCTGGAGGAAGGAGGATGCGAGCGAGATGAAAAGGGGAGGCGAACCTTTACCATTGACACCAGTGGGGGCCATGGGAGTCCCGGAAAGAAAGGTCGAGATGGCGCGGATTATGGCGCGAACGGACACAAGGGTGAGAGTGAGGACGGTGAAGATGGCCAGCCGGGCGGGGATGGAAAGCCCGGAAAGAGTGCGGGGCATGTGTATTTGAAAGCTAACACGGTTTTGGGTGGAACAATTGTGATCCTCGCGAATGGCGGCCATGGGGGCAATGGGGGAGACGGCGGGAATGGAGGAAAGGGGAAGGAAGGTAGAGATGGCGAAGATGGGGATACGGGACTTTTTAAGGCTCATGAACCGAAGCACGGAGATAGAGAAAGAGCGCTTCTGGCCTACCCAAAGTCCAGTCCCGTGGCACCGGGGCGAGGGGGCAACGCTGGACGGCCTGGTGAACGGGGCGGCGGAGGTTACAAGGGGGATGTGGACTTACCCGATGGCATAAAGCACCTTGTCCAAGTGTATGCTGAAGATGGGAAAGCAGGGGTGCGGGGTAAAGTGGGAACACCGGGAGAACCGGGGCACGGCGGGCGCATTGGAAAAGGGTATTTAAGGGTGTGGGAAGAAGAAGGAAAGCCTGATGCGGGCAACTCCACCTGGGAGCCAAAATGTACATGCGCTCGTATGCCGGATACAAGCAGAGAAGCGGCGAGCAAAATACTTGTCTGCCGAGAGGATGCCATCGAAAATCCAACACCTGGTCTTTACATAAGTTACACCAATATTGAGGAAGCCAGATTTCCCCGTTTCAAGCTGAAAGACGACGATACCTTGGTGAATGCCCTGGTCGTCAGTCGTGATTCTTTGAAAGGGAAAAAAGCAGAGGCCAACCAAGCCGTTGTTTCAGCGCAAAAGAAGGTCAAGTCAAACTTGGATAGCTCGCGCTACGCTGGGGACGATGTCGATTTGAGGCGAGCCATCGAAGACATTTTGGAGGGGCGTGAAGCCACCACTGACCGACACGATCAGAATAAAATGGCCGAATTTTCAAGGAAGGTGAACGCTTTCGTGTCTGCTCTGCATGACGAGTGGCCCACACTAAGCCTCGTTGATATGATTATTTCCACCAAGTGCACGACCCACATTCAGATCTCGCAGGTGTATCCACAAGGCACCAAGCGTCACGACGGGGCCAACCGCTACCAAGCCCCCTCACGCTCGCCCCCATGGCCCCGCATCGGCTCGTGCGGACTCCTTGCGGAGATTCAAGACATGCCGGCATTACAAGCATACACGGACTATCTTGCCGAGGACGCTGGAAATCCGAGCCTTACGGTGGAGTTTGCGGGCTGCTGTGAAAAGCTCATCCGAGAACTTTATGAAGAGCATCACGGTAAATTGGTGGAGGGCTATGCACAGTTTTTCGCTGAAAAGTTGAGCGGGGCAATACAGACACACATAAAGGCGGAAAGAAATTATGAAGCCCTCTTAAAGTTGTACATTTCGTTGGGAGGCGATAAGAAAGCCGTGCACGATGGTCCCATCCGGCAGGCATGTCTTCGGCAGTTGTACGTGGTTCATGTAGAGGGGTTGTTGTGCAACCAAAGGATCACGGAGAAGAACACTGTGGCTGCGGCACGTCGGGCTGCAGAACGACTCAAAACTTGCAACCCGATCTTATTTGACAAGCTCCTCCGGGAATCCGGAGGCTGCCCCCTGTGCCCCCAAAATGTCCTGAGTGCACTCCGGGAACCTCCCTCCGAGTGGGAGGAGAAAATGAAGAAATTGGGTATGGATATCCGACAGTTGATTTTGAGCACACTGGGAAAGCACCAAGAAACGGTACAAGATGAGCCATGTGTAGTGGAGGTGTACGAAAACCTTAAAAAAGGTCTCCGAAAGGCGCGGAAGGAAAGTATCTGGACGGAGGAGGCAACAAGTAACTTTTTCCACTGGCTGGAAGCAATACATCAAGAGAAAGCCAAAGAAATACGGCACATCTTTTTCGGCTTAGTTGGGGGGAAATGAAACCTGTGGGACCCTTTTTCTTAATGAGCGAAATCTGCTCCAGGGCATGACCATCGACAAGGCGCTGTGCCTCCTTCTCGCATGGTTACGACTTCTCTTAGATACACCGGATCGTTCGCGGGAGGGATTCCAAAAGTATTTTCAGGCTCTTTTCAACCTTTCTGCCGCGGATAAGCGTTCGTTGGAAGAGCTGGGAAGGACAGAAGGCCAACCTCCACCGCTTTGGTCACGTGTGGGAGTGCTTCTCGCGTCCCGAGCTACCTTGGAAAAGTTAGAGCACGCACGCACTCAGCTTCTGCAGACCATGTACAAAAGCCCAGGCTCCAAACAGCCCACGGATGCCCAGCATTTCTTGCTTTCCTTCTTGAGCACTGCCGAGTGGTATCGATGGAGCGGCCTCCTCACTAAGGCCCTCGAGAAAGTTCACCAATTCCATCGACTTGAAACATGCCTTTGCAGGCATGTCTGCCCGGAGGCGAAGCAGATGGGTTCGAACCAGGACGAAATGTCGGGCTACAAAATTATGCAAATCCTGATGAATGAGGAAAAACTGCTCATCCCCTCTCCGGAAGATTGTGGAAAATGTAAGGAAAATCTGGAAATGCCTATCCAAGAAGCTTACAAAATGGTTGACCAATGGGGGGAAGAGGCCCAGCGCGAAGTTGCCAAACAACTACACCTTAAGGAAGGCGAGCTATCAGAGAAAACCTTTGTGGAAGCGGCGCGCCGGCAGCTTCAGCAATCCATACGGGCGTCACGCGTCTTGCATCTCCATGAGAAATTAATGAACATACACGAGGAGCAGTGCCAGCAGCCAGAAATTGTGGAGTATGCGCACCCCAAACCCCTTCCCGGTGATCTCATGGAGACGCTGCGTGACTTTGAACAGACCCAATACGCCCAACCCCCACGTCCTATTTCACTGGAGGCACTTCTCTCCCTATGCGAGGAGCTTGAACCGTTCCTTTTGACCCGGACTTCCCCTCCATAAATTGGCATTTGAAACGCAGCATGAAGCAAGACAAGACTTCAACTACCACGGGCTCTCTTTTCCTCATTGAACGTACCACACAAGGCCGTAAGAGATTCCTTATGGCCTTTGTCCCTAAGCCCTTTCCTCGGCTGTTTTTCTTTTTACAATTCACACCACTCATAACTCATAACGGTAAACTGCCAAGCCCGCTGGGGTGTGGCTGTAAGAATAAGGGCGCTCGATCCCCAAACCATTCTGCCTCCCTTCTAACCTTCCTACTGCCCCGCCTATCACTCTCCCCTTTGAAATGGATGAAGAAAGCTTCTCGATAGCTACCAGCGAATCTTAACAGCAATAAATAAACAAATAAAATAACTAGAGGCTTTAATTGCATAACCAGACTGGCGAGGTGTGTGAGACGGTAAAAGGTTGGATAAAGCACCATGGCGGCGGGGAATGGGACTGGGGACGTGCCTCTGGGATACGGCCTCGACGAGCTATTGCAGAGCGTACCCAATGAAAGAAGACGCGACACTATGCGAGAACTTTGGCGGGCCATGGGGGAAGACAGGGCAAGACTTGTGGAGAAACTGCAGGGGTTGCCGCAGGAAAAGTGGGTCCGGATGAGCTGTGAAGTTCTTTTCCCTTGTTTGCTTCAGTTGTGGTCACCCGAAGACTTTGTGGACGGGCGATGGGTTGGAATGGAAGCCCAACGGCGGAACGACGCCATGGAATCGTTCCTCCGCTATGCTGAAGAAAGTTTATTGCTGCGTGTCACGTGGTGTCTGGTCAAGGAGGTGGACGATATGAGGGAAGGCGAGGTAAACCAAGAAATGTATGGGAATGAGGCACTGCAATACCGGCGCAAGTCAACCACGGCCGATTTGATGCTCCTCCTGGAGGCTCTGGACGGACTGGAAGAAAAGTATCTTAACACCGGATCTGAGGCATTATCGCTGGTGGAATGGGTCGCGAGGGCGCAACGAGCCAAGTTGGAGCAGCTTTTTGACACATGGGTTGAACCCCTCTTAATCCAACAACAGGCTACAGAGGAGAACAGGTCAGCCCTGAAGCAGCAACTCCTGTATTGGATGATGGAACTCGATGAGCCGGACTACGTGAGATTCTGGGGGTTTATGCGGTCCCTAAATTCAGAGCACTTCCGCGGCATGGAAAGCGAAACCCCTTTGCAAAAGCTCCTGGACGTGAACCACTACATCCTTTCTGCCAAGAAGAAGTTGGATTTTGTCGACATGTATGAGCCCGAGAAATGGACTGAAAAGCTGAGAAGAAGGGAAGAAGAACATGAAGATTTTTGCAACGCCTGGCAAACGCACGAATGGACGTGGGACGAACTAAGGAAGATGGATTTTTGTGATGAGCACACCTTGAAACTGGCTGAAGACGTCGAAGGTTTGCTTAAAACCGAGGTGCCTGCAGATGCCCTTTCCAATTTCAAGAAGCAGTACCAGAGACACCAGGCATGTAATGGGGACAAAATAAAAGTGAAGGAACAGGAAAAGAACGTACTGGAGTCGGATGAAGAGCTCAAGAAGGTTTTACGTGTGATTTGCCGGACGCTTATGAAAGTCAAAAGGTACACATCCTGGAGACGCACGCAGCTCGTGGCCATTGTGACGCTGGTTCGAGGCAGCACCGTCCTCAATGTGGAAACGGGAGAAGGCAAGACAGCCATAGCGGGGTGCTGCGCGGCCTTCAAGGCTTACTGCGGGTACATGGTGGATGCGGTTACCAGCAACGAAACCCTGGCCGAGCAGTCGTACACAGAACTCGGTAAGTTCCTCGAGGAGCTCTTTGGCGAGGACATGTGCCACGTTTTATCCGGTGATTGCTCCAAAGGCTTTGATAAACCCGTCGTGTTCGGCACGTTTAATCAATTCATTTCCAGTGACCTCGCGTACACGAACTGCGCTGCCCAAAACAATGCGGACCTTGAAAAGCGGAAAAGCAGCCTTCGCTACCTGCTCGTGGACGAAGCCGACCAGCCCCTGCTGAATGAATTTGACCACGTCGTCTACCTCAATTCCCCGTGGTTGCCAGGCAGACGCGTGACACCGGGACTGGTGAACCTCATGGAAAAAGTCCACGCACAGGAGGAGAAGCTGGACTCCCTGAAACAGGCGTACCGGTCGGGTGTGGATGCTGTATGCAAAAAGGGGGACGACGCGGCGATGTCGGAACTGCGCCTAACTCGGTATATCGATTCCGCGCGGCTGGCTTTTGACGTATTGCATGAAGGTGTGGATTACCTTGCGGCGGAAGGCGGGATCGGTGTCCCCTACAATGCCGACACGGGCGAGTTACAGAAGGGCATGACATGGCAAGATGGACTGAGCACGTTTGTTTCTTTGAAAAATGGCGGTTTGTGGAAGGATGAAGGACTGTCCCCGGTGTTTTGCTCCTACTTCAGCTTCCTGGTCTGTTACCGAGGTGCCATGGGTGGGATGACCGGCACGGTGGGCTGCTGGCGGTCGCGTCGTGTCCTGGAGGAGGTGTATGGTCTTCGTGTGAAGAGTGTCCCTCGAGCGTTTCGTCGCTTGTTCTTCCCCGAGAAGCCCGTTGCTCTGAAGACGGAGAACCAACGGGACGATGCCGTGATAACCGAGGCGGTGAGGAGAGCGGAAGGAGGACAGCCGGTCCTCGTACTGATGCAGTACCCCTCCGAAGCAAAAGTGGTTTTCGAAAAGATTCAGGAGCGTGCTAAGGGAATTGGTCGGAGTAGACGACCGAAGGTGGTTTTGTACCTAGATGACGGGAAGCACCACGACACACCGAAAATAGAGAACGCCACCGGCAACATCATTGTGGTGTCCACCGCGCTGGCCGGAAGAGGCAAGGACTTCAAACTCAACAACGAGCAGAGAAAGTGCGGTGGCCTGTTTGTCATTCTCGGCTACGGCGCCACCCAAAGGGAAATTACTCAAGCCTATGGCCGTGCGGCGCGTCAGACCGATCGAGGCGGGGCCGTGTCCATAGTCTTTCACGAGACGGGGAACTACCACCACGCGCTCAATGAAGTAACCTTTGGGGAAAAACTTCGCCTGCAGAAGATTCAGTCGGAAGGCTCGCGGAAGATGGACTTGGAAAAACACCTGCGCGACGTGTACCTGGAGACTGTGAAGACAATTGTGGACGATAACCAAGAATTTGCCCATAAATTGAAGCAATGTGACGGTGTGGTCCTGTGTGAATGCCAAGAATACGATAACCCTTATGATCCCAGAAACTGCCGCAAGCTGGCGAACTTTCTCGCTAAAATCATGGAGACTCGGTTTGGACTGTGGATGAACGAACACCGGGAAAAGCTTTTTGAGGACAGCCGGTCTGTCCAAAAGTCGGAGGCGTTGCTGGAGAGAATGCATGAGGAAGTGCTTAAGCCGCTGATACAGCGAGCAGGAGAAGAACCGCCCAACATCCTGCGCTTCCTTCGCACGTCGGATGAGGCGCTGGAATTGTGTCTGTCGGTTTGCCGCGTGGAGACCTTGTCCGAACTGTGGGAGAAACCTCAAAGCCCACTCCGAACTTTTGGTAGCACCTGCACCTTCGGAACGATTCCCTACTATGTGGGCTACTCGTACCTCAAACGAGCGCAAGACAAGAAGACAAATGAAAACCAGCGGAAAGACTTCTTCGAGATGGCTGCGGACTGCTTTGTGGATGCTGCGGATTCCTTTGAACGGTGGTTTCGAGTTTACGAACATATGGACAATGTGGCCGACCGAATCCATCCAGGACCTGGAAGGAGCGAGGCGTTGGACGATCGCTGCGAAATCATGCGTCAGCAACTCTGCATCGCCAGGTGCCTCGCGGGAACCCGGAATTGGAACCCCATGATGTTTGTCGCAGCTTTTCAGGGCATCGAGGCATCACCGATTAACGCGGAGAAGGCTTTTCGCAAGCTCCTGGAAGAACAGCTTCTGACACCGGCACGACTCAAGGATGGGGATAAAGCTGCTCTGAAGGAAAAACTACAAACACTGGGACTGGTAAGCGTCACTGGGGAGCGGATGAGCGATAAGGACCTCTCGAGGCTTGCCAAAGCTTTGATCGGGGCGAGGTATTCCGCATATGGCCTTGGTTTGTATGACGCGGTGGTAAAGGAGTCGAAAGAGCTCATGAGAAAACACGGTGGCGCGGATGACCCAAACCATCTTGCGGCAATAGATTTCGCTCACCGCGCCAAGAAAATGAGAAATGAACTCTGGGAAAAGCTTACAGATCCGATCAAAGGTGTGATCCAGCCGTTTCGTGTAGCCCAAGATGCCAGACACGGGTCCGATGAGAGCCTGACCAACAAAATAAAGGGCGCTCTGAAAGAGCTGGATCCACAATTTATTCCGCTTGCGACCAACGTTTTCATGAAGGCCATTGGAGTCCTCAGAACAGAACAGTTCCCGAACTTTGAGGTCGAGATGGGAACTTTGACGGACGCGTTGAAGGCGTATGGACCAGAGGTCTCTGCTTCTGCCTCGCGGGAACTCGAATACTTCCGGCCGCTGGGACAGCATGCGGCCGTGGTGCTTAAGCAAAATGAAACGACTGGAGAAAGGAACACCGGCTGTTTGAAAACATGGATACACCATGTGGAAGAATCCACGGAAATCACCGCTTCCAGCACCCGGTTGGAGGTCCGCGAGAAAACGGTGAAGGACCTTCTTCAGACGTTCCAAAATCACTTTCTCGACCGTATCCGCCCAATCCTGTATCAGGTCTACTGCCAAGGCGAAGACAAGTTCGAAAAGCTCAAGCGGTGCCTGGAGAACGAATTCCACGAACTTACCGGCCGCACTGACGGAATATTCAGCGACTTTGGCGGCGGTGCAGAGTCCTTCTGTCAGAAAAGGGAGAACGTTCTCGGCGTATGGTTTCGTAAGGGGGTGGAAGCCAGCACACTCCAACGCCTCAGGCGCGGAGACTATCTAGAAACGTCGGAGACTATTGTAAACCGCCTTTGGAGTGAATCCGCTTTCACCCAGAAGCTTGAAGATCAGTGCGAGTGCGCTTTCGACAATATCAAGAAGGAAGCACCGCATGCAGAGGGTTTCATATGGGATGAGAGCATGGAGGAAAGCAATCCGAAGGCGAAGAGGGAAGTGAACACAGTTCTTGACGATTGTAAAAGGCGTCTGGAAAGCCATATGCAAAACCGAGCGGACAGGGTGGCAAACCTCACGTTTCGTTCCGTCAAGGTGACCTTAGTGGAATATGCATGGGAAAAGATGAATGAATACGCCAAAGGGAACCAACAGGAAGATGAAGGGAGCACCAAAAAAAATGAGGCGAAGGGAAAAGAAGACTATGATACCAATCGGGGACCATCCACCTCACGGGGGTCTGACTCGAACTACAACGGGCCCAGCTCAGCATCGAGCGTCTCAGAACCCCGTGAGGGCGGGACGGTTCAAAGAGAGATATCCGATGGGCACTTTGAGTTATCCCGAGGGCATTTCCCCCAAGGCGCTTTCCCCTTAGGCAAATCAAACGGATTCCATGACGAGAGTGCAGAAGAGGAGGCTGACGTCGACGAACGGGATCGATTGAAAAGTGAGGTCATGGCTTGGAAAAAGCGAGCGGAAAGATGGAAGCAAGCTCAAGAAGGGCATGTACCCGAAATTCGTTTGGTTCTGGAGTGTTGTGCAAGCTTCCTACAGCTTGCCACCAAAGTGGTAGAAAGTGTGGGCAATTCCCATGGAAACGAGGAATGGAAAGAACTGGAAGTACTGAAGGAAGCCCTAGAGAAGTGGCCGGAGTATCTTGAGACGAAGAAGAATTGTTGGCAAAGACGGATGAGCATCCACGAAGACGGGAAAGAGTCCAGTGCTGTAGAGGAGGAATTGGAGGAGCAGGAAGACGAGGCGGATGACGTGGGAGAGGAACTGGCGGTGCTGGAAGCGAAAATCAAGGAGAAGGTACCGGACTACCAAAACGATCCAAAACCGTTCAAGTGTCCCCACTGCGACAGAAAATACGCATCGGTGGGATGGGTGAGGCGGCATGTTCGTCAATGGCACCAATACGAACCCACTAAAGACATCGTTGAGGACCCTGAGAGTTTCGAATGCCCCTATGGCTGTGGTAAAGCGTATAAGACACGTGGTTGGTTGGATCGCCACGTGCAGGTCCAACACTATGCAACCCGACAAGCGTGCGAAGCAATGGCAGACATGGATGGGGACCGTCTACGGCTCAGATGTCCCCATTGCGAGAGGACGTATGAAGAGGTCGGTTGCCTGAGGCAGCACTTGATCGAAGAACATGGAGGGAAATAGCCCTTTAATCCAAAGTCCTATTGGTGAGCATGAGGGTTCTTCCTGATGTGTTCCAGTTGGCCGGACGGTCTGACATGGTGCTCCCAACCGAACGCCTCGCGCGCTGAAGCGAAGAGGAAGTAGATTCCCCTTCTAGCAGAATTCTTTTTGAACCAGTGACCGTGTTAACCCTCGAGAAGGCGCGGCAAGCGGGGTTATCTTTTTCAAGCCATTCTTTCGGTACACCAGGTCCGGGGCATTAGACTTTAGTCTTCCCAGACTCGATTTCGCGGGAGGGGTCTGTTCCCACAGCCCCGCTCCTTGTTGTCGCGCACTCCAATTCGAAGAAACCTTACTAGCCTGAGTAAGAAAATAGCTTGATCTCAAATATGGCAAACGGAAACGCAATTTTGTCTTTTCTTCGCCGTCTAGAAAAAGATTGAAGTGAAATCTAAATTAACTAGACAAGGGAACTCATTTTAAAATCAAGGAATTCAGTCCTCTGAAAAGGGTTCAAAGGAGAAAGTAGATCCGAATCTTTCCCTCAGGCAAACTAGCAAACGGAAAATCCTTGTGTGGTAGACTGGTCAACTTCAAGTAGCCTGTGTCCGATAGGATGGAGACTGGGCGTGCACCTGAGCGCCGGAAACTGGACAAGGCTCACGAGACGGTCGAGGGTGGCAGGCGTATGAGCGTGAAGTTAAAAAACTAATGTCAGGACAAAGCGCAGAAAATGGTGGGGCAAGAGACCGAGGCCGAGAGGAAGAATCACCCCTCGTCGAAAAGTTGAAATCGATGCGGGAGGAGGTGATTCGACTTCACCAGGAAAAAAGCGAGAACGGGGAGACGGAGTCAATAAGGAGGCGCCTCAAGACAATTTGTGACGAAATTAATCCGACGATTGAGGAAGTTCATAGACTCTGGTTGGAAAAGTTCCAAGAAATTGAGTTCGAGGTTGAAAAGGCAAGATTAAAAAAGATTGACGAGGGCAGGGAAAGATTAGGAATTGTACAAGACCCAGAACCACTCGAATCTTTGCTACAGGCTGGATGGGAGATCGTCCGATTATTGAGACCAGAGGAGGGAAGACATGGGAAAGCGCACAAAAAGTTCATGAAACTGATGCGAGGCCGTGGAGCCGAGGCACGCCGCCAGGTGGAAAACTACTTCAACGAGTTGGAGAAGGATAAAGAGAAAATCATACAATGGAATGGCTGGTTGAACGAGGTCCAACATTTAACATTTGGTCCGGATAGGGACTCACCCGAGCTCGAGGAGAA
The DNA here is from genome assembly GCA_002287245.1 of Trypanosoma congolense. Taxonomy (NCBI): domain Eukaryota; phylum Euglenozoa; class Kinetoplastea; order Trypanosomatida; family Trypanosomatidae; genus Trypanosoma; species Trypanosoma congolense. The sequence continues at coordinate 151,073 of NHOR01000468.1, read as the reverse complement.
ATATGAAAGTCTTCACCAGGCGATAGAGGAATGGAATGGAGACTCCTGTCAAAAGCGCGACGAGTGGGAAGAAGAAAAGAAGCGTGTTGCGGAATTCGAAAGGGAGGCGAGTCAAATTTTGAATCATCTTTGTGGGCTACTAAATGGACTGGCGAAACTTCGTAAAACAGGACCGGAGTACCAGACGCCAGTCCCCCGCACCTCCCCAATCGAAGAGTCTAACACTGACGGTAATCCATCAAACGGGAACGGGAATCCGAGTAACACTCAAAACAGGGCCGGACGAATAAGTTCCTCAGCAACGTCACTACACCCGAACGTGAGAGAAAGGACCGAAACAAGACTGCCCGATATTTTCCCAAGAAACGCTTAAGTTGGTCGACGCCTACAGGGGAAACTAGTCCAACAAAACCGCTCTAAAAAAGCACCCTGCACGATAAAGATTGTGGCTTACCACCCCAATCACAAACGTAGACAACTCCTATTCAAATCCCTGTTTTAATCGCCCGTGTTCCTTTTTCTTTTTTTTTCAGATGGAAAAATTGATGACGATGAAGGTTTTTTGGTGGACGATGATGTTAGGGATAGTCTCCGGGGACGAGAACCATGCCACCACGTGTAAGCTCGATAAAAAGGAAGCGGGCGCTCTGTGTGCCTTGGTGAAGGTATTGGAAGCTTCAAGAAAAGTAGCGGAAAAGTACGACGAGCACTATCTGAAGGAGGCTTCCGAGAATATGACAGGACTGAAAAACAATTTTGATCAATCCAAGAACTGGGTGGAACGGTCCCTATCCCAGTCCGGGAAAACAAGCATTTACCCAACGGAGGAGGTGAAGCTATTTAGATCGGTGCTCGGGGAGGCGGACGCGAAATTTGGAGAGTCGCGTAGAGCGTTCCTAGAAGCCACAGGCAACGCTCGTAAAAAGCGACAAGAAGCCATAAGAGTGGTCAAGCAAGCTCTGGGTGAAGACGACACGAACCAGAATTGCGACAGTCCTTCCTCGCCTCTCCATTTCATAAGGTGTTACGGTCCCGGCGGTAATGGGGTCAAGCCAACCACGGTCCCCCTCGGCAAGGTATGCGAGGGCCAGGATTATTGGCAACACCTGAAGGAAGGCACGGGCGATAAGATTCTTACCCGATGTGATGGAGAGCAAAAGCACAAAGATTATTGCAGAGATATGGGAACACCGCTCGAAGCGGCGTGGAGGCGGTGGGGCGGTTTGAGGGGTGAGAAAGAATCCTCGGAAAGTCCAGCATGCCCGTCCACAACTACCTGGGAAAACTCCATTCTGGAGGCTACCCAGCACCTGAAGCAACTTGCAGAGATAGCACAACGGGCGGAGGCAGCGACGAACCAAAGTGTGGCCTACCTTTCGGCGGTACAGACACTCCACCACGGCCTTCAGGGAAATGAATGCATACAAAAAATTGCTCAAGACATGATGGAGGCGACACAGGTTGGTGCGATAGTCACCCTGGATGAAGTCAATTCGAGTACTGTGGGGACTTGGGGGACTAATGGCACACGGTACCAGATAGTGGGGTCAGATGTGACGATAGGCGCGTTAGAAAAAATGGCTGAGTGGGCCCAAGCCCCAAATGGTAAGTGTCGCGATTCCAATCGGAATGGGTTTTTGGCCGTTCTAGTATTAGCTGTACTCTTCGTTGTGGCACTTTGCGCTACCTGTTGCTGTGGGTGTAAAAAGAAAAACGCGCTCGGTATTAAGGGCAAAGAAGAGAAGGACCATGTTTCCAGTTTTTTCTCGGAGTGTTTGGCGGGGGTTGTATCTTTACCTTCGTCCTTGCCTGTGTGTTGGTCCCTAATTTTAGAACCAGTGATGTAGCCCGCGGTGCCCTCATAGCCGCTCCCGTAGTTTCTTTAATCATTGGCGTCGCGCTGTGGATATTTCTCTGCCACACAAGTATAGAATTTCTTCCGTACATCGCTTTGGAGGGTGCCTTTTTTGCACTAGCGATCTGCTCTATTGTATTGACGACTGTTTACGGTTTTAGATGGACAGGTGACTCCCCATGCCCCTGTCATTTTTGAAGGCTTTGACGGGCATCGACCCAACGGAAGAGCCATTGAGGTAACGAAAATGGCACGACAAAAAGGTCACCCAAGGCTGAAGAGGTATACACACCATTACACGTTTTCTCATTTCTTTTTTTCTCTTTTCAGAAGGTTAAGAGGAGATTGAGGATGAAACACTGCACCTTCAGATCACCGAGAGGAAGGGTGCGGACCATGGAGAGCACGGTGGAGGCTATCTTGGAGAGGGCCCGTGAGGACCGGGGCGCCGTCCATGCGTGAACATTTTTCAGAATCTACCTCGTGCATGGGTGTGTCGTGGACAACGAATCCCCTCCGTGACCATGCGACAGTTTCTGGAAAATACGGGGCTTTATATTCCTGCTACTGAAACGCGGGAGTATATCCAACCAAACTTGAAGGTCAAGCGCGCGTGTATGCAGAAGTACCTCGAACGCGACCTCGACAAACTGAAGGCTGCAAACATTTTTTCCCTGGAAGAGTGGCAAACTAACGGAGTATCACTGTGGACCTCCAACCGATGACGCGCACGGTATGAACCCGTGCCCTTAAGCAGGCCGACCTCCCTTCTTCCCCGAAGTGGAAGTCACTGCGCGTGGCAGCCATTCGGAGCATCCATTTTAAAAATATTCCTCGATTAATTTCTGTGTTTATGGTTAAAACTTGAAAAGGCTCACGGCTTTTTAATTTTTTGGTGTGGCCTAGACTCCCTTCCCTTCCTTTTTCCCGTCCATGCTTTACAAGTTTTGGGGAGGTGGCCTTGCCCATGGGGTGTTTGAAGTGTGGCCCTTTGTACTGTTTTCTTTCTTTTAGAATTGTAAGCGACTTGAAGGTATTTTAAGAAAGTGCAGACTTTGGGGACTCTGTTGGAGGGAAGGTATTATGAAAATGTGTGTAGGAGAGTGCTGTTGTTTTTGTTTTTCTTGGGAAGGGGAGAAAATGGAGTGGAGACGGATTGAGTGAATAAGGAGGTCTTTGACAAACTCTGAAATATTACAAGGAGTGTAAAGGGGCTTATGAATCAAGGTGAGGTGACCAGAATTTTTCTAGACCAGGCTCTTGATGGAGGAAACGAGAGGGCGCGCTTTAATGAGCACGGCATTCTAACGAAACATGAGTGTGGGTGGCACCCTTCTGGAAGGAGTCCATATGGCTCCCATATTCAACCGGGGCGCGACTCTACCGTGCAAGGCTGCTTTGGGGACAGCCTCGTGGGTACTTTATTGTGCACGTGTGTCCCATCTCTAAGACCAGAAAGACGTGTGCGGGTTTGGGATTGAAAGAGGTGGTGCAAGTTGGTACGGTTGGTCTAAGTATCCGGACTTGTTTCAGAAAGTATGGGGAGCAGTCAAGGGCAGCTGCACAGAAACAAACACTACAGTAAACGCTTCAGAACACTTAGAGAATTTAAAAAAAGCTGTGCTCGAGATAAAGGAAGCAGCCCTACAAAAAAATGGCAACGGTTACTCTTTAAGGGGAAACCCCTATACTAACGGACCCTGCGCGGCGTATATTTTGGAGACGCCTGTGTGACCTATAAGAAAAATAGTAAGGGTACTCTCGGCATCCCATGGGCCGATACAATCTTCACTGCAATCAATATTCCCAAGACCCGCCAAGCAAAATCCTAAGAGTCATCCCCAACATGAGACACAGACCACCAAGGCCACGAAGACCATTAGGACCAGGATGGCTCCTCAGCCCAGGATCCCGCCGACGACGAGCAAGAAGGCAAGGAGGAAGAAGGCGAGGGACCTGCGGACATACGCGGAACTCTTAACACACCCAAAACGCCACGCCAAAAGAAAAAAAACACGTCACCAAAAAAGCCGCGGAAACCCTCCCATACCAGCCAAGTGACGACGGCACCCCTCTCACCCAGCCCTTTTATGGCTCCATTGTGCTGTTGTGTCTTGGCTTTAACGGTCTAACAACCTTATCGTCCCTCCCAGAAGGTCTTCCCCTGACACTAACTCTAAGCCTGGCCAGCGTAAAGAGCCCTTTCTCCCAATCTTTTTTCTTCTTTTTAAGGAGTAAGTGGGATGAAGGTCTTATTGGGGATGAGGATGAAGGCAGTGGTCTTGGAAATGGTGGTGGTGAGCATGGGGATGAGTGTGGGGAGTTGTTATAATGAGGATGCATTCCAGACACTTTGCACGGTAATAAGGCAAGCGGAGAGGGTACTCAATACAAAGACCATAAGTGAGCTGTTCAAAAATGGATTGGAGCATACCCTTCATGGGAAGAATGGCAAGATCTTCATTCAGTAGGAAGGGAACGTTAAAACTGAAAGGAAAGTTCAATCAGCAGACCCAGAGAGAGTATGTTTGTACCTATTACAGCTGGGGTTAATATTACTGCTTCACCGAGAGTCTTGCCGGCACCCTACTGCGCACATGCACGCCTGGTCGAGGCAGTGTTGGATTATGTGGACTGGACTCATCCCGAGACACATGGTCCGGCGGAGGCGTGGAGCAGAAACAAGATTTGTTACAAAACATGTGGAACCAAGTCCGTGAGAAGTGCCTCATTGGAACTGAGCTTAAGCAAAGCGGCGATAAATAGGTGGACGAGCTGCATAAAGCGCTAAGCGCTTTCAAGGAAAACTGGAAAACATCTGGGCACAATGCTGTCTATTTGTGAGGGCTACCTTGAGGAAGTGGCCCCTGCAGCGGCACTAGTGCGAAGGATACTTGTGCAGGCTATTATGCCAGTGGGAGGCAGCGGCAACATGTCCAGATTCCCTGGTTGGAACCGATCCAAAGGGCTCTTCCAAACCTGAAAAAGGAGTATCCTAGACAGACGCTCCCTTAACTTGTTTCTACACCCACAAAACAGAACCAACCACCACCTCTCTTGCCGATTTCAAAGACTCTGAGTCCTCCGATCCCTCCACCACAACCAACACCACGGAAGGAGAGAAAATTGAGGACATGTACCCCACGTAGACATCAGCACCAACCCTTCAATCAAGCCCAAAGAGCCGCAGCAAACGATCTACCACAGAAACCAACGAATCCACCAGCACTGCCCCCAACAACACCTCCAACACCGACAAACCCGCAATGCTGGACCCCGCGACAGCCCCTTTCTTTCTTCCTGACCTAATAGATTCCTAGGTCTCTCCTCCACCACCGCTTGCCTTTTCTAGAATCCGTGGCCATCCGGGAAGCCATATGTGCCCCTTTCCCGTGGCCCCTTTCCCCCCCTTTACATGGAGACTGCAAGCTTCAATAGGGGGGATGTCAGCCATGCCCCTCCGTGCTCCCACCACGACCCCGGCATCCCAAACCCCTATATAACCACCCCAACCCACCCCTAGGTACATTCCATAGTAAAACCGCCAAAACATACCTGTCGAGGGGATGGGACCATCCCGACCCCGGGGCCCCCCCTCGACCCCTGGTGGGAACGCCGGGCCGGGGTACACTTCTCTAAGAATTCGAAATGGCCCCCTTGGGGGGCTTATCAAAGAGAGGGGAAGAGGGCTATCCGAAATTATGGGTCCCCTATGAATGCTATGGGGTTGGGTTTTCCATTTCTTTTTCTTGGTTCCTTTTGTAGGGAGGTAAGCTGAAGCAAGAAAAGTTACCACTGGCAACTATGAACAAACCGCACGGATCCCGTAGACCCACTGGCTGGTGGGATGACGAGTTTGTCCCCAACCACCAGGACGTTTGGTATTACCGAGCCACCACCCTCTGCCCCCCCCGCCCATGTACGATGCGGACATCCGTGCTGGACGTGCTGGCGGACAGTGTGAATGACCCCGATAACCTGAACCTGCTTCACTTTCTGGAGCGATGGTACACGGATCTGCCGCTGCACCTGCTCCGGCTCACGGTGGGCGATTTTATCCGGGACCCCGAGCGGTGCCTTCTGGAGGATATGCTACGCAAAGACATTTGGGACAACCTGGCTCGTCGGCGGACCCACTTGTATGGAGAAATGCTCGACCAACATTTTGTTTTAACCGGAGCACACATTTTGACGCTAGAAGACTGGGCCCAGAGGGGGTCTTCCCTAACCGTGCATCCGCTGGCCCGAGGTTTCCTGGACGAGGCGGTGAAGCAGGCCAAAGAGCCCGTTGAAAAGCAAAAGCCGGTGTACCTTCCCTCTCCTTCCTCACAGCCAATACCCACACGACCAGAAAGCAGCCCCGTACAGGAGGTGCAGGAAATAAGCGTGGTGCCCCCCATACCGAAGCCACAGGAGGTCCCCCTATCGCATGGGTCACCGCCCACAAGACGAAAGAGACAGCCGTCCCCCCCCATGGAATCCATGGACGTGACACTGATGCCGAAACCACAGGAGGTCCCCCTATCGCATGGGTCACCGCCCACAAGACGAAAGAGACACCCGTCCCCCCCTATGGAATCCATGGACGTGACACTGATGCCGAAGCCACAGGAGGTCCCCCTATCGCATGCGTCACCGCCCACAAGACGAAAGAGACACCCGTCCCCCCCTATGGAATCCATGGAGGTGACACTGATGCCGAAGCCACAGGAGGTCCCCCTATCGCATGCGTCACCGCCCACAAGACGAAAGAGACAGCCGTCCCCCCCTATGGAATCCATGGACGTGACATTGATACCGAAGCCACAGGAGGTCCCCCTATCGCATGCGTCACCGCCCACAAGACGAAAGAGACAGCCGTCCCCTGATATAGAATCCATGGACGTGACATTTATACCGAAGCCGCAGGAGGTCCCCCTATCGCATGGGTCACCGCCCACAAGACAAAAGAGACAGCCGTCCCCCCCTATGGAATCCATGGAGGTGACACTGATGCCGAAGCCACAGGAGGTCCCCCTATCGCATGCGTCACCGCCCACAAGACGAAAGAGACAGCCGTCCCCCCCTATGGAATCCATGGACGTGACATTGATACCGAAGCCACAGGAGGTCCCCCTATCGCATGCGTCACCGCCCACAAGACGAAAGAGACAGCCGTCCCCCCCTATGGAATCCATGGACGTGACACTGATGCCGAAGCCACAGGAGGTCCTCCTATCGCATGGGTCACCGCCCACAAGACGAAAGAGACAGGCGTCCCCCCCTATGGAATCCATGGACGTGACACTGATGCCGAAGCCACAGGAGGTCCCCCTATCGCATGGGTCACCGCCCACAAGACGAAAGAGACAGCCGTCCCCTGATATAGAATCCATGGACGTGACATTGATACCGAAGCCACAGGAGGTCCCCCTATCGCATGGGTCACCGCCCACAAAACAAAAGAGACAGCCGTCCCCACCTATGGAATCCATGGACGTGACACTGATGCCGAAGCCACAGGAGGTCCCCCTATCGCATGCGTCACCGCCCACAAGACGAAAGAGACAGCCGTCCCCACCTATGGAATCCATGGACGTGACACTGATGCCGAAGCCACAGGAGGTCCCCCTATCGCATGCGTCACCGCCCACAAGACGAAAGAGACAGCCGTCCCCACCTATGGAATCCATGGACGTGACACTGATGCCGAAACCACAGGAGGTCCCCCTATCGCTTGTGTCACCGCCCACAAAACGAAAGAGACAGGCGTCCCCTGATATGGAATCCATGGACGTGACACTGATGCCGAAACCACAGGAGGTCCCCCAATCGCATGGGTCACCGCCCACAAAACGAAAGAGACAGGCGTCCCCTCCTATGGAATCCATGGACGTGACACTGATGCCGAAGCCACAGGAGGTCCCCCTATCGCATGGGTCACCGCCCACAAGACGAAAGAGACAGCCGTCCCCTGATATAGAATCCATGGACGTGACACTGATGCCGAAGCCACAGGAGGTCCCCCTATCGCATGCGTCACCGCCCACAAGACGAAAGAGACAGCCGTCCCCTCCTATGGAATCCATGGACGTGACACTGATGCCGAAGCCACAGGAGGTGCCGCTATCGCATGGGTCACCGCCCACAAAACAAAAGAGACAGCCGTCCCCCCTATGGAATCCATGGACGTGACACTGATGCCGAAGCCACAGGAGGTCCCCCTATCGCATGCGTCACCGCCCACAAGACGAAAGAGACAGCCGTCCCCACCTATGGAATCCATGGACGTGACACTGATGCCGAAACCACAGGAGGTCCCCCTATCGCTTGTGTCACCGCCCACAAAACGAAAGAGACAGGCGTCCCCTGATATGGAATCCATGGACGTGACACTGATGCCGAAACCACAGGAGGTCCCCCTATCGCTTGTGTCACCGCCCACAAGACGAAAGAGACAGCCGTCCCCTCCTATGGAATCCATGGACGTGACACTGATGCCGAAGCCACAGGAGGTGCCGCTATCGCATGGGTCACCGCCCACAAAACAAAAGAGACAGCCGTCCCCACCTATGGAATCCATGGACGTGACACTGATGCCGAAGCCACAGGAGGTCCCCCTATCGCATGCGTCACCGCCCACAAGACGAAAGAGACAGCCGTCCCCTCCTATGGAATCCATGGACGTGACACTGATGCCGAAGCCACAGGAGGTGCCGCTATCGCATGGGTCACCGCCCACAAGACGAAAGAGACAGCCGTCCCCTGATATAGAATCCTTGGACGTGACATTGGTACCGAAGCCACAGGAGGTCCCCCTATCGCATGCGTCACCGCCCACAAGACGAAAGAGACAGCCGTCCCCCCCTATGGAATCCTTGGACGTGACATTGATGCCGAAGAAACAGGAGGTCCCCCTATCGCATGGGTCACCGCCCACAAGACGAAAGAGACAGCCGTCCCCTGATATAGAATCCATGGACGTGACATTGATACCGAAGCCACAGGAGGTCCCCCTATCGCATGCGTCACCGCCCACAAGACGAAAGAGACACCCGTACCACTCCGATGTAAAGTTCTTGACTGCAAAGCTCGCCACCCAGCCGGAAGTTTTGACGAAACCCGGGTCCCCAGAGGAAGTGAATGTTTTAAGCGGAGATGCAGCTCTACCGCCCATAAACCCGTAAGAGCTACACGACCACTTCTTCATCCATCTCCCCAAAGAGATACACAATGCGTTTGCCCTTCTTTACTCTTCCGGCACACCTGCGAGAAAATCTGCGCGAGGAAGATACCCCGGGGTAATTGGGTAGAGGAAAGCCAGTATAACACCCCAATGCTCATGTACATCTTTTTTGCTTGTTTGCTTGCTGGCTTTGTTGTTTCTTAGTGGGCATGCTTTTTTATGGAAAATGAATTTCAGAGCCTGATCCCCAACCGACAACCCCATACACCTCCGAAGGAAATCTTTCCTTTTTTCCCACCGCTTTTCCCTAGGAAGCACGCCCGAAGCCCAGAATACCCACGACACCAAGCGACACGGAGATTACACGGAGACTTCACGGAGATCGCCCATGCCCCAAGAACGAGAAAAACGAAAAGCCACAGAAGACGTCAGCCCCCAACGAAAAAGACAACAAGAACCTTCGCCCACCCGACTGAAGCCCGTGGCAGTGGAAGACACCCGCCCCCCACGCCGTATACGACGTCTTGGGAAGGAGAGCCCAGCCTCCCTACTGGAGCCGGCGACTGTGGACTCCCCCCCCGGAAACGTACTGCATGTACTGGAGGACAGCCCTGCCTCCTCCTTGGACACGGAGGGGGTGGTGATCTCCCCCACGCCCCCCAGACCGCCATTCTCCATCCCTCGGAAGAGTTTCCTTCTTTGGAGCATGCAAAGCGATCTCGGGGTGGTGCTCATGGAGCTCAGTGGGGACCCACGCCGTCTGAACCTTTACCACTTTCTCAAGCCCACGTACCCCCATATCCAGCCGCCTCTCCGCCCGCTGACCCTGGAAGACTTTTTGGGGAACCCGAAGGCAGAGCATGTGGCGCCGTACCCGCTGGAGGAGGTCCTTCAAAGTGTCCCCCAGCTGCGCAAGGCTTTGCGCGAAAAGATGCTCCTGCGCGCGTGGCAGCTGAGCTCGCGCAACGTCCTGACGCTGGAGGACTGGGCGCGGAGAGGGACGTACGCACCAATGGAGGTGATTGTGCGAACGCTGCTGGACGAGGCCGTGTGGAAGGCCCGGCCTCATCCTTGGCCGTCCCCCGCGGGCTTACGGACCGCCGCCCCTCCAAGCTATGGGACGAGCCCATGTGTGCTCTACCTTCCCCCACGGAGGCCACCAAAGCCCTGGACCGTCTTGAGCCCAATGGAAGACGTGCTCCGGGAAGGGTGTGACACGTGGGCGGACGTGACGCTGGCCGAGTTCCTGCTGGAAGAGTATGGCTTTCCAGTGCAGGACTCGGCCCGGCCCCGGGGCAGTCTGGCAGATTTCCTTCAAGATCCTGCCCAGCACCTGCGCGATGGGAAGGCGCGGGCGCGACTTCTCCAAGAAATGCCCGCCCGGCTGGAGGACCTGAAGGCGCGTGTTCTGCGTGATGCGGAGTTCCTTCGGCTGCAGGGCCTCACGGTCTTAGAACGGTGGCCCACGACGGAGCCTTTTCGGGACGTGCTGACTTGGGCCACCAAGAGAATTCTGGCTGTGGCGTGGGAATCCTGCCGGCGGTCCGCCGTCCCGACCCCGGGTGTGTAATAGGGAGGGCCTTCCCAAGCAAGCTGAAAGGATGAGGCCGTGGAAGTTTTTTTATACATTGTGTGCGTTTTGGTGTGTGCTAGAGAATCCAATACATGCCCCCACCCACCCCCAACCCCTCTGTTCCTCTCTGTCCCGCCCACTCACCTCGACTTTCTTTTCGCTTTTTCTTCTTTCTAGGTTAGGGTCCCTGAAGGAGCCAAACATGAGAGATACGGGAGATACTAAGGACACTAGGGATACGCTGGAAGAAAGGGCGACGGCAAAGTGTCCGACGTCAAGAGACCGAGAGACGGGACCTTTCGGAGGAATCCGGGGCGGCGTATCCCCGATGGAGCCCTGCATGAGGCGATGAGGCCGAGCCTGCCCCGGAGGGTGTGGAAGTTTCGCGAGCGGGCCCCGCAGAGGAGGTCACCCACCCGTTGCGGTGATGTATGGCGGCACCCATAGGGTAGCCTATAGAACCATCCAAACTTATATCCAGGAAGGGACTCTGGTGAACACGCCAAAACATACCTGTGGGAGCAAACATTCGGGTCCCCACATTATGCTTTCTCTTCCCTCCCCCTTTCCTCTGGTGGGTATGCCGTGCCGGGGAAAACATTTTCAAGAACTGCGAAATGGCCCCCTTGGGGGCTTATCAAAGAGAGGGGAAGAGGGCTATCCGAAAATATTTTACCAAAAAACTCCCTTCTTAACGCCTTTCATTCTTTTCTAAAATATTTTTTATAGGTCCCACAAACTCCATCGCATAGAAGATAAAAAACACCAAGGAATCTCTTGAAGCATGCCCAAGCACTTGGCTTGGAGTCCCTGTAGAGGGGAACAGGACGCCTGGTTACGGGAGCGACCGCGGCCCCAATCCAGGAAGGAAGAAGTCGTGCTACTCCCCGAGGACGACGAGTGGATGGTGGCCATTCGAACAACGAGGAGACAAGAATTCAGGAACCCCTCATGGACGATGCGGACTCCAATCCGAGAGGTGCTGGTCGAAGGCATGAAGGACCCCAATCATTTGAACCTCTTTGACTTCCTCTTTCCCTACTACCGGGATGTCCCAGAGAATGTGGCCCGCTTCACCGTGGGGGACTTTCTCAGCAACCCCGAGCGGTGCATAGAGGACAAGCTCTGGCGAAGCAATATTGGGATGAGCCTGAATATGATGCGGGCGCGGCTGCGTGAAAGACTGCTTCATACCTCGTACGGCTTATTCTTGTGTCATATCCAGACGCTGGAAGAATGGGTCCGGAGGGGAAGGAAGGAAACCGTGGAGCCTATTGCCCGACGTTTTCTGGAGGATGCCCTGAAGCAGGTGCAGGAAGCACCCACCCAAGTGGAAGAGCCCGTCCAAGGGAAACCACGCGGTCCAAGGCAGGGGCCGTGGTTCCTTCCCTCCTCATCCTCCTCGACCTCCGTGTCCACCGTGTCTTCGTGCCCCCGACTCGAAAGCAGCCCCTCGTCGGATGTGGAGTTTGTGGTGGAGTTTCCATTACCACTGAAGAAAGAAGAGGACAGCCCCCCGCACGGGACTCAGCCTGCCACAAGACGAAAGCGACCAGCGTCCCCCGATGTGGAGGTCTTGAGTTTTGTCTACCCACCGAAGAAGCCACCAAGACAGGAAGACAGCCCCTCGTCGGATGTGGAGTTCCTCGGCGCCTTCGTCCCCCGACGTCGGAAAAGAACGGCTCCAGCAACACTTCCACCACCTCCACCTCCACCACCAGTACCAGTACAGGAAAAACCCGCACCACCACCACCACCAGCACCGAAGGAGCCCCCCCTGGATAGACCGCCTTTGGAGAGTACGGAGGCCCCTCTGACCCCACCCTGTCGTTCCCTGTGGACCTTGGAGATGGATGTGGGTATCGTCCTCCTGGAAGGCATTCGGAACCCCCACTGGGTCTTCTTGGACGATTTTCTGCGCCCCCTCTGTCCCGACCCCCAGTCGAAGTACCGCGACGGTTGTACTCTGAACGACCTTCTTCAGAACCCCGCCCGCTGCCTCCCCGACACCGCCTTTCGGGAAAAAGTGATGCGGCAACTCTCCCGCCTGAGGACCCGGTTGCGGATCCACATGCTCGCGACCATTCGGTACTTGGCCTGGCGCAACATCACCACGTTGCGGGACTGGTCGAACTGGCAGGAGCACACCCCGTTGGAACGAACCCCCCGATTCCTCCTGGGAAACGCCCTCGACAAGGCCATCGACGTGGCCGCGACGCCGTTTGTCCCCCCCTGCCCCATCCGCCATGCGAACGGGCCCGACGCCGAAAGTGACCAGGAGGAGGACCGGGACAGCAGCACCAACGGCAACCGTGGCGGTGACACGGCTCGTTTGGACGGAAGTGGTCCACCGCCGGGGCCAGTGATATTGAAATGGTCGACCCGAATCCAAGAGGTGCTGCGGGCGGGGTGTTGGTCCTGGGAGCTTGTGCCCCTTGCGGACTTTTTGACGGAGGAATGGAGCTTCCACTTTGAAGAGGGAAACCGCCCCACAGCCTCTCTGGCCGCGTTTCGGAAGGCGCCCGCCCGGTATGTAGCCCATGAAAAAAGGCGGCAGGACATCCTCCAGGGTATGCCCTCCAAGCTGGAGGTCTTGAAGAATGCGGTAATCGAAGACGAGCAGTACCTGCAGCATGTCGGCGTCCACACCCTGGACCAATGGGACGGTATGCAGGAAACCTTCCGTCTGGAGGTGCGCTGGGTCACCCGCACGATCCTGGACGCCGCCTGCGAGAAAATCTGGGTGAAGAAGCACCGCCGAGGAAAACCCTGAGGGAATAAGAAAACCAAGATCACGCCCTCCACTCCACTGCTCATGTACATCTTTGCTTGTTTGTTTGCTTGCTTCTTTGTTTTTTAGTGGGTATGCTTTTTTAATAGAAAACGGCTTTCCAAACAATACTCCCTCAACGCCTTTCCTAGGGCATGCCGCCTGTCCCCTAACCCCCAACCCCATACATCTCCGATCTCCCTCTTTCTTTTTTTCTTCATTTTTATTCATAGGAATGCCCCAGGAAGCGTATGCAGTTGCCGTGCCGGAAAGCCTGGGTCCCACGGAAGTTCGGACGGCTTTCCCTTTCCCCCCGTGGAAAACATCCAGCACCGTGGACGACGTGCTCCTCCATGAGTTGAAGGACAAGCGACGGATCAATATGTACCACTTTCTCCTGGATTATGGCTGGGGTAACCCTCCCTCCATGAGCCTTGAGGTTTCTCTGGGAGCCTTTCTGCGGGATCCCCAAGGCACTGTAGTCGACGAACCCGTGCGCCAGGAAATTCTCCAGCACATGCCCGGCATGCTGAGTCGCCTCTACGGGGATCTGGGCTTGGACCTCCGTAACCTCCTTGCGGGAGGTATGCGCACCCTGGAGGATTGGGCGCATCACGGATGGTACATGGTAGACCTCTCGGCCCTCTCCGAAGTGATCCTGGAGCAGGCGTTCTTCGAAGCCCATGACCGGTCCGAGCGCATGCTTCTGGAGGAGGTGGGAAAAGAGCCCAGAGGGGAGGAAGAGGGGAGAGACGGAAGCCCCTAGAGGTCGAGGTCCCTTGATGCCAACCCGAAGCGCGCTGCTCGTTCCAGTTCTTCATAGGCGACCCTCCTTTTTTCTTCTAAGGTCTCCGAGGAAGCCCTCCGAACTTGGCCCCATTCTATTTGACCATTCTCGAAGGCAAGCTCTCAAGGTTAAGGAGAAAGGAAAGGTATGAACAAGAACGTTGCCGCGCTGCTTGTGCTGTGGCTTGGGAGCGGGGCCTGGTGGGGTATGGAGGGTGCACAGGCACGTTATAGGCCTCGAAATGAGAAGGCGAAGCAGCTTCTCTGCAACGCGTTTCGGGCTGCGGAAGGTGTACGGAAGTATACCAATGTGTCGCAGGGTCTTAAGGAAAAAATCAAACAGGCGGTGTATGGGAATCCAGGCAAAACTCACTTCCCTGACGACGGCAAGCTAAGCCGCAGTGGTAGGATTCGTTTCGGCACGCAATACCGACGGAAGTCTGCATGCGAATATTACAACAAGGATTTTGTGGGGAGACGGACGGACGGTGCCTTTGCGGAGAGCCTCGTTGGAGCCTTTCTGTGTGTATGCGCGCCGCCCATCACGAACATTCATGTTCCCTTGTGCGGTGTAAAGCACAGGAATCAACGGGGGGCGTGGTCCGGGGACTTTGGCAGGGGCAACGTTGATTACCTGCTCCTTCAGGACGTGTGGGAGACGGTTATCAGCCAATGCACGGCCAGCACTAAAGACCCGGAAACCAACTTGGCTCGTGTGGAGAAGTTGTATATGGCTTTGGAGGCCGTCCGGAAAGGAGTTCGGTTGCACAGCACACCGACCGAATATCTGTACATCCTAGGGGACATTCATGACATACAAGGCTGCTCGGGCAGGGCTGCAAACGACATCTGCGCCGCGTACCATCAACAGGTGGGACGGTGGGGTATTCCGTGGGAGCAAGCCCTTCGCCATCTTCTGCCGGATCTCTATAAGCAAGTGGGATACGTCAGTGAACTTACCAAAAAAGAGAAGACCGCGGCAACAACACCTTCCCACACCTCAGCGACTGTGGGGCCCCATGAAACCTATGGGACACACGGGCACCAGGAGACGTACATGCCCCCCCTACCCTCTCGAGAAGTCCTTGTGGACGATCAAGGCCATGCCGTTATGGTCCAAGACGACGACTTCCCCGAAGACCTGCCCAACTCCACGGAAGCCGGCTGGGAGGCGGAAGAAAACGAGACCAGCGACCCAGCCCAAGGGCCCACACCCGACCCCACCTCCGACCTCGACCCCACCTCCCCGGAGGCTGCGGAAGGGATTGTGGCACACCTCACGGCAGGAGCTCATGAAGGAGGCGCTTCTATAACCCCGGCCTGCGCCTGCGCCTGGCGCCTCTTCACGGCCACCGTTGCTTTGCTTGGCTAATATCCTATTTATGTTTCCCTAAAACAATTCCCCTCCACAAATAAGGCTCCACAGAAACATTCCACCACAGAAAATGTTACCCTCACCAAATCTATAGTTGTCTTGCTTCTTGATCTTTCTTGTGGTGTTTGGGGTAGGGTTGGATAGCTAGAACCATGAAAGGTTCAAGGATCATAGGGAAGGAGAAGGGAAAGGGCGTATGGTGGAGCCTGCTTTTGGTGACTCTTTGGGGTATGGAGATGAAAGGTGTGAGTGGAGTGTACACCTATTCATCCGGGACGATCTTTAATGGGCCCGAGCACGATGCGTTGTGTTCGGTATTCCAGTCAGGTTTGGACCTGTGGAATGCGTCCCGGAATTCAGATTTGAAGCTGGCGAGTGGACTTGAAAGTGCCCTGGGCCAAGCCCTCTTTGGCAAGTCCCGTGGAGGGCAACTGGACAGTATAAAGGAAGATTTACCCCAGGTGTACCAGAACCCCGGGCATCGCGAACAAATGTGTGGACGTTGCTATAACAAGGAAAAATCTTACCCCGGCAGCTCCATCACGCACGACCTCATGTGCCTGTGCACTGCGGGCCAATACGGACGGCCCTACTACGGGCACTTCTGGCTTTTTGGGTGGCACCCCAAAGAAACCAGCTTCAAGCTATGTGGCAAGGAAAGAGCCGATATGGTGGAGAACGAAGATAGCGGGTGGCATGCAAAGACTTACTACAAAAATCAGCAAGCCAAGGACCTAGATAAGACGTGGAGGACGGTTGTGTGGGGGTGCTACAACAGCTGGAAAAGCAAGGCGGTACAGGGGGGCCAAAACTTGACCGAAAAGCTGAGGGCGTTGACTGGAGCCGTGGAGAGTTTCACCAATAAATTGACGATCGACCGAAACAAGTGGCACAAGCTTGGAGGATTCCAGGAGCACACCGAGAGTGACGGCAGTGATGAGCGGCACATCCATGTGCGGTACGGTACTTGCAACTACGCCAGAAAACCCTGGTGGAGAAGGCTCAAGGAAACACTCGATGGGAAGACGCCAAGCCAACTCCTCCTGGAGCCCTCGGTTGCCTCCAGTCAAGCTACAAGGAGTGAGCCTGAGGCGGACGGGAAGGGGGAGGAAGAAGACTTCTCAGAGATGGAAGGAGAGGGGCACATGGAGCCGGGCGAGAACACTGGCCCAGGGGACGCCAACCACACCCAAGACAGTTCCCACAACTCGACGGCGCCCCAGAGCACCCGCACTACTACCCTAACCCGCACCCACGCGGACAGCCCCCCCACCTTCCAGTACCTCCGGAGTGGCAGTGGAAACATCCATGCCCCCCTCCTGACTCTTACTCTTACTCTCACCTTCACGCTCCCCTTGGGAGCCCCCTTTCTCTAACTCCATACTTCATGGGCTCTCACAATCCTACTTCTCTTTTTCCTTCTTTGGAGGGTTTCCTCCCACTTTATGGTACCGTTGGGTGGATACTCTAGAAACGTACCCCCCAGCAGAAGACCTTCCCCTAAGACCATCTTCTTAAGGAAGCTATTCCTTCTCCCTGTTTTCGTTGAGGGTAGCATAGCGATGATGCGGATCAAGCTTTTGGTCATGGTGCTGGGTTTCGGTATGAGCGTGAGTACGCCGAGTCGTGGAACCGATCATAATAAGGAAGCCTACCAGGCACTCTGCGATGTTCTCGGAAGTGCGGTGAAGACGTGGGGCCACCATGGAGAAGGTCTCTCTCCCCTACCCTGAGGCGCGCCCTGAAAGAGACCCTCTTCGGGTACGGGAGCCCTGGCGGCTTGGTGGAGGATTTGAGAAAAACGTGGCCCACGGATTATGACGATACCGGGGGATTCCGGGACTACTATTGTGGGCGCCCGCGGTCCCCCATGTTCCCACGCTGGCCCGGGCACTCCGCCCCCCATGACCTGTTGTGTTTGTGTGTGCCCGGGGAGAAGGGGTACCCCGTCCACGACACCCATCCGGGCCATACGTTGTGCGGCAAGACGCGAGATGCCTTGGGTGGCGGCACCCATGGGTGGGCCCGCTCCGCCAACCGTACAAACCCCCAAGAAGGCCACGCCTCTATCACCGCCACGTGGTGGAATGTCACCGTCCCCTGCCTACAACCCCCACGGAAGGACACCCCGTTGAAAGCGGCGTTGACCCATTTTATACGGCATCTGGAGCCCAAGTCCGGGGATCCTGACTACCCCCATCGGAAGCAGCTCGGTGAAGGCACCCCCAGCACCTACGACGGCTGCACCGGAGTCTACAGTCCCGGCGTCTGTGTCATGTACTACCCCGGCGACCGCAGCCCTCGGAGCCCCTCCCTCCCCCAACCCTGGTGGATCCCCCTGGAACAGGCCCTCCGCGACGACGACCCCCAGGACCCACAGCGTAGGGCCCCCGACGCACGCATCAACCATTCCGAAAAGTCCAAAACGGCCACCCTCATTCCTCCCTCACCCATGGAGACATCCCCAGAAAAGGAGTCCGCCGGGCTCGCGAAGAAGCATCATCACCATCCCCACCACCGACACCACAGCGGTGCCCACCTACTGTGGCCTTTTTCGGGCGTCCTTGGCACCGTCGTCCTGTGGCTTTAAGGTTCTCGATATCGTATCTTTACTCCAACGCTGTCCCTACCCGAAGGTTCCCGAAGGCCTTTCCAGCTCTTCTTCCCTTTTTTTTGACGATCAAGCAAGGACCCAGAGTTATAGAGTGGTTCGTTCAGGATGCTCAAGCTGGGGGTAGGAGTAGAGTTGATGGTCTGGGTGATGGTATTGGTGATGGTGGCAGGAGGGGCCACTGGGGCTCATGGGGCCAGTGGTAATGGTGTCTGCATACTGAATGAGAACGCCGCCGGCCTCCTGGGTGCCATTGCCAAACTGGTGGAGAAGGCCAAGGAGGTCGCGGAAAGGCATGAGGACAAGGATGTCCGGAAAGCATGGAGCAATATTCAGTACAACAAGGAGGTGGTGGACCATCGCGTGGACAAGTTGCCCGGCCTCATCGAGGAGGCTCAAGCCAAAGGAACACTGACGGCGAAGGACGCCGAAAAGCTCACAACAGTTTATCGGGATGCCTATATCAAAAATGCTCAGCAGCATAACAAGTCTAAAGCCGCTGCAGAGGCACACGACCGAACCCACACGGAAGCGAAGAATTCAACCGCGTGGGTGCTGGGTGAGGGGTACGTCCAAGGCAACTGCCACATGGCCTCATCCCTCCTTGGTATTCTCGAGTGCCATGTGAAAGGCAGTCAGCCGGAGGGTAACCTGAATGTGGAAGCACTTTGTAAAGAAACGAACAATAATTTGGATGAAAGCCAAAATACGCTTTTCACAACCTGCATACAAATCTCAAAAAGCAAGACGTACTGCAACGGCACCGGGGCCGCACTCAAGGCGGCCATGGAGAGGTGGAATGGAATGGACAAGAGGAAAAAAGATACAAGTGGCGGCTCCGGTGTACAACAATGCACTGTGAAAGATGATTGGGAAGAGCGCGCCCGGAAAGCCCAAGAACACATGAGCCGTCTGGACGAGCACGTGCAGACCATACACGACGCCAACCTCTTGACGACCGCCTACTTCTCTGTGGTGCACCAAATGCGTGAAGACATTGCCAACGGCCAACCCATAAAAGCCATTGTCGCCAATGCCCGCAAGGCCGGTCAAAAAGGCGCCCAAGTCGTCGTGGAGAAGAATGACCCCACCTCCCCCAACGCCTCTCACCCTACCCAGGGAAGAAAAGAAGAAGTCCAAGTCACCGTCCAGCTGGAGGGGCTCAAGTCCTTGGAGGACAAGGACCATGACCCCGCCCACTCCAAGGAGAGTTTCCCCAAAGTTTATGTTTACCTCTTGTGTATTTTGCTCCCCCTGTGCTGCCTGATCGTGTGCATCACCCTGTACTGCGTTCTCCGCAAACCCCGGTCCCGGTCCTCTCCCTCGCACCACGACGACAAGGCCAGCATGCCCGTGGAGGCCGCCACGCTGGGCAATGAAGGAAGCACAAGGGTACACTTCTAAGACCCAGGACTTCTCCCAACCCCGTATTACAGCAAGCCCTCATAACAAGACCAAGACTTTTGGGACTTGCTTTGGGACTTGATAGATTCTGCTTTCACATAAAAGACAAAAAAGGAAAAGAATCTCTCATGCTCTGCAGCCAACCGTTGATACACTTCGAAGGGTCTTTTCCACAGGCTCCAGGAACCTTTCATGATCTTCCCCTTCCCAAAACCTTTTGGACTCTCTTCCTGAAACTTGGCTCCTCTCTGGAAAGCAGTACGCAGAAGTGCCTCCGGAGTTTTGAAGACTGGCCATGAAACAGCAACGATGGCCCAAGTGGCGAAGACAAGGCCGAAGAAATAACAGGGACTCGCCACGTCCAACTTACCAACGATGAACTCGTTATCCATGAAACGAGATGTGGTCGAGGCGTGGTTGGAAGGCATACACTCCATGGCCTTTTGGGGGCGATACCCTCAGCCTCACCCAAACGATTCCACATCCTTTCTCTTTATCTTTCTCTTTGTTTTTGTCTTTTTATTTATCTATCTGTTCACTGGTTTACTTGTTTTTCTTGGGGGCGCTTGCGTGCAGGAAGATCCCTGTTGATGCGATGCCGTCTGTACGTAGAGGGGGCGCCATCGGACCTTCGAACGAGGTATGGCACGGTGCGCGGTGGAATGCCATTTATTTCTCTTCCTTCCCCTGTGCGTATAACGGTCTTCTCAGCAGTTCTTTGAAGATGGTAAAGAATGTGTTGCTGCGGGTTATGCGAAGGACGGGGCGCCCGACCGGCAGGGTATGGTTGTGTGCGGGAGTTTCGTTGATTCTTATGATGCTGTGCGTGCTATGGGGAGCCCGTGTGGACCTACCAACCAGGCTCCGTGAAGGAACCTCCTTCACGACCACCATACACTATAGCACGTACTTCCGCTTCATTCCACCGGATGTCGTCCACACGTGGAGGGCACGTGAATTCCTTGTCGTCATGGGCATTCCCTCCGTTGACATCGATTCCAGGCGGCGGCGGCGTGACCTTCAGCGGGAAACGTGTTGGCAGTACAATGGTGTGGCGAGGCAAGGAAACAACTTTACCGGGGAGTTTCTTCCACTGTACCTCGTCGCGCCGCACCAGGACAACGGGTATGAGATTTCCGAGTCGCTGTGGAAGGAGGCTGCGCAGTCCCACGATGTGATCCTTTTGCCAACGCGCGATGTGCGGCCCACGACACGGAAGCGGATAGGTGAAGGCGGTAGTTGGGGCCTTGAACCGGAGCTCGTCATGAGCCGCAAGACGTACCTGTGGTTTCAGTTCGCCCTGCACCTGTTCCCCAATGCCCCTTACTTGGTGAAGGGCGATGATGACCTATTTATGCGCGTACCGCAGTACCTCGCCGACCTTCGTGTCATGCCTCGGCGTGGCCTTTACATGGGCCGTATGTACCGTGTACGTTTGTTTTGGAATGCCCATATCATTCTTTATGCAACGGGAGCCTGCTACACACTTTCGAAAGATGCGGCACAGGCCTTGGTATCCTACAAGCCACTGGTCGCACTGCTGAGTAAGCCCTACTCCATTTGGCGTACTATCCAGTACAAGACGATGAGCACGGATAACGAGGACGTCATGGTGGGGCGTGTCCTACAGGAGAAGCTTAAACTGGAGGGTCTCATTACGGTAGACATGGGAAGCTGTAAATTTGAGGACTTTGGAGGTCGCGGCCAATTCCCGACGGCAACACCGAAGTGGGTCGTGGTGCACCACATCCGTGAGGAGGACTACCAGCGTCTGTGGAAGTGGTTTGAAGACCATGGAGCACCTCCTGCACCCTCGGAGCTTTATTGGTTCAGTAAAAATAGCGCTATGTTAGTTTGTTGATACTTTCAATTTGCCTATCGGTTTGGGAATGGGGTGTCTATCCTCTCTTTCTAGGATCTCTGGGATCCTCTCCTTTTCCCCTCACCTTCCTTTTTTTATACCATTTTTTTTGGTATGGGGAAAGATAGGGGGCGTTCTTGGAGAAGCCATGAAGTGGGTGTTTACGTGTCCCGCGGAGGTCGAGGTGGAGCTGGCCGTGGTGGAGGCGGTGCGTGCGTCCTTGGAACCGTTGGAAGCCGCCCGCGGGTTCTTTCTGGGTTTACTGCACGGGGCCCGCCAGTACGACGCGCAGGACGGACGGACCCTCACCGCGGACACCCTTCAGAAGGCTCTTCAGGGCCTGAAAATGTCGCACGTGTCCAAAGCTTCTCCCGGGAAATTGCCGTCCACCACACGAAGCTCCGACTACATCACGGGACGCCACTCTATTACCCCCGTATGCCGTTCACGTCAAGTACCCAGGGGAAGCGGCTCGGGAGTGGGGCATCCGGGTAAGAACCAACTACGGACTACCGAATTATACCCTATAGGAAAAAAAACTAAAGTCCACATAAAATATTTTATTTTATTTTTTCTGCATCTCTCCTCCCTCCTTGAAATCCTTAAGCAAGAAGTGCTTTTGAAGAAGTGTAATTTTTCGTTTCATTATTTGGCCGTGAAAGTGGGGGAATCTGACTGTTCTGACGAAGAGCGGATGAAACAGCCTTTTAAGGAGGTCCAAAAGTGGGTGGATGAGGTGGTCAAGGCTTTGGAGATTTTTGCTCAAGGGGACCCACAAGCTGAGGGCGATGGAGTGGAGCAGGGGGGAAATTTGCAAGAGCGTGCCGCAGAAATAATGAGTATATGCGAGAACATGATCGGAGGTCCCCCAGGGGGAGAGGAGGCGGGTGCCGTTGGCGAAGAAGCGATCGGGAGGACCAGGGAGTGTCTTGAAGAAATCCGGCGCCCGCTTGAGGCATTTTGTCGGCTCTCCGAGGAACAGTATGGAAATCGCGGGGAAGAGGTGCCCGAAATAATCAAGGATGTGGAAGCGGTGCTGGAAAGGGGAGAAGAAGAACAAGCGGCCCAGGTGTTGCGGAAGAACTGGGGGCAGTTAATGGAGGCATCGGGGGGAGATGGACTCAAATGGGAGGACTGGAGTCGAAGGTTGGAGGAAGTGAAAAAAAAGTGAAGGAAGCGGCGAAAAAGGTGAAGGACCGGGAAAGAGACTTGGAACAGGCACGTAAAAATGAACAAAAAGCGAAGGAAGAGCGGGAGAGGGTACTTGCATCGTTGCTCTGGCGGAACGAACAATGGGAGCAGGAGATGAAAGAGGGCGGTAGGACCGAAGAGCGACAAGTGGCGAGGCCAGACGTGGTAGCACTGCAAGGAGAACTCGACGACGCGGAAAAACGGCTGACGGATGCAGAAATAGATCGAAAGGCCCGCAAAAACGAATTGGAGACGGTGCGGCGGTTGGCGAAATGGAACCCAGAATTCGAAAGGATGACGCAAGCGTTGGGGATGGCGCAGCAATTACGGGCCTGGGTGCTCGCGGTGTCCGAGTCCGACGTTGCCGAGAAAGAGTTGGCGGATTGCGAGGTGCGGCTATTCCTTGCGGAGGGGTTATACCACCTTTCCGCAGCCAAGCAGGGTGTGGATGCCGCCGAACGCGAGTTGTGGGAGGCGATAGAAGAGTGGGAGATGTGCGAGAAAGAGTTGAAGGAGGCAGAAGAAGAGTTGCGGCGGTGCTGTCTCGTTGCGGACGATCCTCAAAGTGCACAAGAGGCGTTGGAGAGGTGCAAAGAAGGGGTGAAAAAGGCGCGTCTGGCGGCTCTGGAAGAGTGCTGGGATGAACTGGAACAAGAATGGAAAAGGTTGGAGGAAAGCGAAAAGGAAGAACAGCTTGAGAGAGAACCGCTGAAGAAGGCGCTCGGCGCTTCGGCGGAACTAAGGTTGGTGAGGGCGAAAAAAGAGTGGGATAGGGTGATGCAGGAGCTGATAGAATTCACTTCTGGCGGGGTCCCAGCACCAGGAGCTGTGAAGGCGCTTAAAAGCCGTGTGGAGAAGTGCCAAGAAGAGTTGAAGGCGGCAAAAGACATGTGTCCGACGGAGGGTGCGGTCGAACAGGTTTTAACGCTGGAGGGACTGGAGGAGTTGGTGAAGTCTGAACTGGAGCTTGAGAACTGCAAAGAGAAGTTGGAGAGGATGCTTCATGAATCGGACGAGTGGAGACGAGCGCCACCAAAGGCAAGACGCAGGTTGGGCTTGGCGGCGCAGGAATGGGCAACGGCGTTACAAAGGGCAGAGGCCGCGGGTGATGGGTGGGAACGAGTGAGCGACGTGATGCGCCGCGCAGAGCGGCTTGTGGAGGCGGGAGAGCAAGCGTTGTCAACGGCGAAGAGCCGCAACAAGGCGTGCCAGGCGGCGGTGAAGACGTGCGAAGAATTGGGAAAATGCCAGGAGGTTCTGAACCAGTGGAGTCAAGCGTCTGCGAGGTGGGAGACAGAGGAGAAGCAGTGCACTGAGGAATTGGCGCAGATAAAACGCGTGTTGCAGGCACTCGCCAGTGCACAAGAAGAGCTGCAAAGAGCAGAAAAAGGTTTGGCGGTGGCGGAGACAAAAAGTGCGTAAGTGCGACGACGAGGTAAAAGAGGCGAAGAGGCTCCACGAGGAGGCGGAACAGAAGACGGGTGAGGCGCATGAAAAGTGGGATGAGGCGCGCAAAAAGCTTGAGGAGGCGAGAAAAGAGTGGGAGGAGGCGAGAGAAGAGGGGTGGGTGGCGGAGGTGTTCGAAACGTTGGTGGAGGCGAGAAAAGAGTGCGAGGAGGCGTACGAAAAGTTTGAGGAGGCGAGAAAAAAGCGGATGGAGGCGAGAGAAGTGTGGGAGGAGGCCGACGAAAAGTTGGAGGAGGCGAACGAGGCAAGACACAAAGTACAAGAGTGCAGAAAGGAAGTCTTGCGAAAGGCGAGAGAAGGTTGGGAAAATGTATTTCAAAGGGGAGCGAGCCTGTTGGAGAGGCCCGATTTCCAAAGCTTGGAGGAGGCCCCGACAAAGAAACCCTGGGAACCAAGTCCAGCAGAGGCGAGGGCGTGGGCAACGGCGTGCAAGGAATACCGGAACTGGAAGAGCGCTCGGCAAAAAGTCTTGGCGTGCGAAGAGGCCATGAGGAAGAGGGACCAAGAGCCAGGGAGAGCGCTTCAGGAGTTGGAGGAGACGTGTCTGAGGGGCATAAGCTGGACAGGGCGAGGAAAACGTGGGTGAATGTGTACGAAAAGTCGGAGGTGAGAAAAAAGTGGGAGGAAGCGCGAAAAGAGTTGAAAGATGCCGAAGAAAAATTGAAGCGGGCGAGCGAACGCTTGAAGGGGGCGAAGAAAAAGTGTCAGAAGGAGGAGTTGGAGAGCGCCAGAAGAACTGCGGCAGAAGCGCGCCTGGTCCTAAAGACATGCGAACAGTCCCTGGAAGCGGCACGCCATCGAAGGGCCACGAGCGCGCAAGCGTACCTCCAGACTTCCCGCAGGCGTCCGGCCCTCGAACAGCTCCGCAACTTGTTGAACCGCGTACCGAATCTGGAAACCCTCCTGAACCGAGTGGCCACCGTCCCGAGCGAGAGCCCAGCGGTCGATACGGTATCCTCGTCCCCATCCGCCACGCCGCAGGAAGACACTTAAATCCGAACGGGCATGACGGGATCTGTGTGGAGAACAATATTCCCCCACCGGAGGAGGACGAGGTTCATATTGCCCAAGCTATTGACCCCTTTCGGCGGGAAGCCGAATTTTAAATGTTGGAACTTGAGAATAGGCAAACAAACCCGTCGTAACCCTCTTGTGCAGATGGCCGACCACCGCAAAAAGTTGCCCCAATTTTGCAGGACGCCTCGTCTCGCCACCAGGAGGTGTGCAGCTACAGATTGATCCGCTATCTCCCACACAGGGCCTTTTTACTCTTCTCTTTTACTTGTTTTTCATAATTTTTGATGGACAACGTATATTCTCCTAGGACACCCTTTCGGGACGTTGTTTCTTTTTTCTTTTCGTTTCTTTTCGTTTCTCTCTACCCTTACTTTCCTGGTAGGGGCACAACTCTAACCCTAAAAATTTAATAATTTTCCTGTGATTGGGTCCAATGAGGCTTACCTTTCTACGGGCATTATTCTAAGCGGCATCCTTGTACTTTCTCCATAGACTCCCTTCTTGCCTGTCACAAAGTGGTTCTACCGTGCCCGAGGGTTTTCGAGGAGCCTTGGACCCATTAGTCAAGGAACTTCGTTAGACAGAGTCCTACCAAGGGACCCGAGGAAGGTCTTGGGAGATCCGGTGCTATGGAACTTGATGAGCACCACGGGTTCCTTTAATCTATGGTGCGGAAGGTTCACTGGAATGACGAAGCGGAGAAGATAGGAGCGTTCTCCATGATGAAGGGAAGAAAATCCTTCCCTCCTCCCTTTATTCTCCACCGGAAAAAGGATGTCGGTAACACCTGTGAAGTGGAGAGCAGGGGGCACACCAGTCACGGTCTGCGTGCGGCGGAGACCCACTTCAACACATGTCCCGAGGACCTCTTCAGCACTTCTGGAAGTGGAGTTGTTGCTTTCCTCCCCTCCAAACTCTACCCAGCCCAACGAAGCGTGGCAGACGGTCCACCACCAGAGGCGACAGTGGCACTCCCCCAAGGACACATCCCCGGTCCCCCCCCCCATATAACCATCCAAACTTACCCCTACACACCTTCCATAATAAAAACGCCAAAACATACCTGTCGAGGGGATGGGACGACCCCGGGGCCCCCCCTCGACCCCTGGTGGGAACGCCGTGCCGGGGTACAAATTTCTCTTTCAAAGCTCGAAACAGCCCCCTTGGGGGGCTTGTTTAAAAGAGGGGAAGAGGGCTATCCGAAAAATTTTACCAAAAATTGCCTTCTTAAAAAAATTTCATTTTTTCCAAAAACACGTTTTTAACCGAATCTCGGGATTTTCCCAAATTCTCTTTTTTGCCAAATTCCATTTTTTGCCGAATTCTCTTTTTTTGCCGAATTTGCGGATTTTGGAAAATTTAAAAGAATTTTCCATTTTTTTTTCAGATGGAGAATATGATGACGATGAGGGTTTTTTGGTGGACGATGATGTTAGGGATAGTCTCTGGGAACGAGAACCATGCCGCCACGTGTCAGCTCGATAAAAAGGAAGCGGGCGCTCTGTGTGCCCTGGCGATGGCGCTGGAAGCCACGTACAAGATAGCGGAAAAGTACGAAAGGCACACTTTTAAGGAGGCTTCCGAGAATATGACAAGGCTTAAAAGCGAATTTGATCAATCCAAGAGGGCGTTGCTGGAGCATCTTCAAGAACTAGAAAAAACCAATACTTACTACACCCTCGAGGAGCGGATGCTGTTGGGTGTCGTGGTTGTGGAGGTTGCCAGGGAGAACGAAAATTTGTATAGAGCGTTCGAAGAAGCGAGCACTCATTTTCGGGAGCACTGGGACAAAGGCAAGGCAGCCCTTAAACAAGCTTTGGGTAAAAAAGGAGAGGGCTCGAGAGTGAATTGCAACGAGACCATGTCCACCCTTTCCCATTTCATAAGGTGTCATGTTACCGGTGGCAATGGGACCACGCCAACCACGGTCCCCCTCGGCACGGTATGCGAGGGCCAGGATTATAGGCAACACTTGAAGGAAGGCACGGGCGTGGAGATCCTGGAGATACCGCTAGAAGCGGCGTGGAGGCGGTGGAGCGGTTTGAGGGGTGAGAAAGAATCCTCAAAAAGGCCAGCATGCCCGTCCACAACTCTCTGGGAAAACTCCATTTTCCTCGCCACCCTGCACATGAAGGACCTCGCCGAGGTAGCACAGCGAACCGAGGCAGCAAGGAACCAAAGCGTGGTGTCGTTGGCGTTCTTGACGGCCCTCCGGAGAGGTGTGGAGCGTAGAGAAAACATGAAGAAAGTAGCGCAGGACGTCAGGGTGGTGGTGCTTCCCGGGGTGTTCGCAACGGTGAAAACCAACCGTCAAACCACGGAGGATGGTAGGACGACGGTGATCCTCGAGAGGCGAGTCCAAGTGGCAGAGATGAAACTCGCCACCATCTTTCAACGTTATTTAGAAGGGTCACGCAACACGTCTCAAAGTCTTAATCTCTGGGTCTCGGTCCTTTTGTGCCTCAGTGTGGTTGCTGTTGTTGAGATTGCTCGGCGTCGTACCACGAATGGACCTGGTGAATATAACACAACGACGACGCAGAAGCATCCTGTAGAGGAGCTTTCAAAATTATGTGTGGATGGGGGGACCCACGATGGTGGAAGCACGTCTGAGGCTGCCCCCGAGCAGGAAGCTGTCCATACACGCCGGGAAGCCATACTGACCAGGGTGTTTCCCTGCCCGCACCCCCTCTGTAAGAAAACGTATGCATCACACGAAGAAGTGGAAAAGCACATCCGGGACGACCACCTGAATTGGGAAAAACCCGGTGTGGACGAGATGCGGTTTTTGTGTCCCTTCTGTCTTGCCAACTGCGACTCGTATAAAATAATGATAGAGCACATGAAGGATGGCCACTTGGATGAAAAAAACAACTACACGGATAGTGCGGGTATGAAGTGTCGTTACTGTGAAAAGTGGTTCTGCTCTTACGGAAGGGGACTGGAAAAACACATCAAGGAAGACCACCCGGGAAAACCAGCACTCGATGATGACATGGTTGTGCAAAGCATGCAGTTTAAGTGCTACCACTGTGACAAGACATGCGCATCCTACCGAGGACTCGGTGGGCACATCAGGGAGGTCCACTGGTATAAGGGACCACCACAACCATACGCCGATGATGAAGGTAAGTGGGTTCCGTGCTCCCATCCCATTTGTGAACGAAAGTTCCCGTCCTACGAAGAAATGAACAACCACATCCGGGACGACCACCTGAATTGGGGAAAACCCGGTGCAGACTTCATGATGTTTGTGTGTCCATTTTGTGATGAAATGGAGGCAGCGTACGAGGAAGTGATCCAGCACATGCAGCAGGACCACGAAGATGAGCAAAAGACGAGTAAGTACGGTGCTGGTATGAAGTGTCGTTACTGCGGGGAAAGGTTCCGCTCTTATGGAAAGTTGCAAGAACACATCAAGGAAGACCATCCGGGAAAACCAGCACTCGATGATGACATGGTTGTACAAAGCATGCAGTTTAAGTGCCTTCAGTGTGACGAAATGTGTTCATCCTACATGGAAGTCAAAACACACATCCAAGAAAATCACCCGGACCAACCACAACCATACGCCGATGATGAAGGTAAGTGGGTTCCGTGCTCCCACCCCCTCTGTAAACAAAAGTTCCCATCCTACGAAGAAATGAAAAGACACATCCGGGACGACCATATGGATAAGCAGCGGAATCCCGGTGCAGACTTCATGAGGTTTGTGTGTCCGTTCTGTGATGAAAAGGAGGCAGCGTACAAAGAAGTGATCCATCACATGAAATTCAACCACATGGATGAATCGTGGACAAACAAGAATAGTGAGGGGATGAAGTGTCGTTACTGTGAGGAAAGTTTCCGCTCGTACGGGGATGTGGTAAAACACATCGAAAAAGACCACCCTGGAGAACCAGCACTGGATGATGACATGGTTGTACAAAGCATGCAGTTTAAGTGCCTTCAGTGTGATAAGCGGCTTCCGTCGCACGAGAAACTGCGTGTACACATGCGGGACCACCGGAAGCCCACTCGTGCGGAAGATTCCCATGAAGAAACCCACAAACAATAGCCACAGCAGTATATGTAACACCCACATTTTCATATACGTGACTTGCTTCGTGGCTTCGGACTTGCGTGGAGAGAAAGAGAGGAAACTAATAAGGGGTGCTGAGTTGTGAGAAAGAGAGCTGGAATAAAATTACATACCCTCCGAAAACCCCTAGGGTCCACCCAAAGCGGTGTGTGTGGGTCATTTTTCCAGTGGAATGTGTACACTTTATTCCCAAGTATTGCCGGTTTTCTATGTTTTTAGGGCACTTGGCTACGTTAGGGGCCTTTTCATTTAGGGGATGCGGGGTTGGATTTTGGTGGTACTGGTGGAGGATCATGCTGGTGGTTGTGGTGGTGGCCTCGTTACCGGTACCCCGTGCAGGTTCATCTTATCCCCAAGCCATCCCCTCCGAAACCAGCGGAGTCCTTTGTACACTCAACAGGAATTTAAACAATGTCGTGCCCTGCGTAGCCGGGAGGCTGTCCAAGTTCCAGAACACCCATTCCGCGCACGCATTCAATTTGTTTGACTGGGAGCTCCACTTTCATGGGTCTCCCGATTACCCGAGAAACGGAAAGCCTCTTGGAGGAAGTTCGGAATTTTCTCGTAAAGGTTAACCAACCAAGGAGCCGACTCTCTCCAAAGATCATCCGTGCGACTGCTCTTGCTTTCAAGTACGGTGAGCGTCTGGGCGAGTTCATCACCGTGTTCGCGATGGCCAGAGGGAGAACGGGCATCCTGGAAAGAGCCGGAGAACGGGCATCCTGGAAAGAGCCCACGATCGTTGGAAGGCTGATGGGGACGGCCCCGCCACGACGGCCGATTTGCAGGACTGCTTTCCGGAAGGTGCGAGATTCGAAATGGGGAACACCACGGGGCCAAAGTTCCTGTACGAGTGGCCGATGGAGGCGAACCGATTTGGGCTCCCGTCATTGAAAATATCACTTATAGTGCCTTGTCTCAACATTGATACAAAGATGCACTGGACATGAATACCAACTGCGACCGGATCAACGGGGCAGGCGATGGAATCCTCGGAGCCAACCTCAGCGGTCCGCTCGGGTGTGGCGGCAGCATGATGACCATCGGGGAAACGTTCGGGAGTGAGAATAGAAAACCTGCATTTAATGCCGGTGAAATCGCCAATGCCTGCAAAGACGCCCGCGATAAGTGCTTCCGGACAGCCTCCACACACAACATGCTGCACCTCAAAAAAACCCTCTCTGCCTTCCAGGCTCTCAAAGGTGCTATAACGAGAATTTCTAAAAAGTATGCAGAAATCGAAAAATAAAAAAGCATATTGAGCCTTGCCTATCCGATGAAACCATGGAAGAGCATACTCCCCATCAGCCTTGCTTCCAAAGGGCCGTAAAGCTCAACGCGGAATGGCAGGCTGCCATCACCCTTTAGGCACGCTATCATAAAGAGAAGGGGCCACTGCCTTCCGGAAGCACCTCGACACTCCACTCTCACAGCGTCATGAATGTCTGGCTTTCCTTTGCTTTTTCACTCTAAAGATATTGCAAAACGGAATATACAATCTTCGATGTTGTGGCATTATTTTATCCGTGTCGTAGATATTGAAAACATAAAGATTTTCTTTCCGCACCTGCAGGATTCTAGAAGAAAGAAGACACACAGAAGGAATTCACTCAAGGTGATGGTGATGGGGTCGTGTGTGGCTTGGCTGTTTTCTTCCGCTTTTATGTTGTTATTTCCGGAGGCGGCGTGAGGTACAGGACCCCAAGCCATCCCCACCATAGCCGGCGCGGCCATATGCACACTTAGCAAAACCTTAAAGGACGTCACACCCTGGACAACCCAGCAGGTAGAGGACGGAGCCGCAAAGGTTACGCACATTGAAATGAAGTTGCTCGAGTGGCAGACGAAATGGGTGCAGTCCAAAGCACAGGGCAAAGGCTCGGAGACGTGCAAAATGACCGGCTTCCTGTTCAGACAGATGCGTAAGGAGATAGAGAAAACCAGGAAAGAAGTGGAGCAATTAGAAAGGGATGCATCCAAAGCTGCTGCCTTCTCTGCCCATTCCGCGGAGCGCCTGGACGAGTTCATGACGGTAGTTCCCCATGCAAGAAATGATGGTGGTAATAGTTTCGGTATAGGAGGCCCTAAAGCATCCACACCCGAACCATGGAGAGACTGCTTTGGTGGAGCCCATTTCGGTGAAGAAAGTTTCGTGGATACGAACGAAAGGGCAAGTGCACAGTAACCCAACCTGGGTTCCAGCATCGAGGGCATCCAGCACAGTGCCTCAAAGTCCCATTTCACAGGGAGAGCGAGGCGCGGCTGCAGCTGGATTAAGGGTGGCACTGGTTGAATTCTGCAGTGTGCTGGACTGGGAAAATCCCTTCCGTAGTGGTGGCGGCATCTTGATAATAGGGAAAGTACTCAGAGGGGAGTTCAACAGCAGCACCTTGGCCCCGGCAAAATCCCCAACGCATACGACAGCAACGCTCCGTGGACACCAGACCCCGGCACGCTCAGAGCGCATCATCGGAACGCCTCGGACGCCTTCCATTCTTTCCGAACACTCTAAGCCAGCATCCACTCCAAAATCCACACCATCGAGGGAAACATGGAAACGTGTCTGAAGGGCCCAAGCCCGGGTCGCTTCCACGCAGGCAGCGGCACTTCAGTCTCCTCCCGTGTGTCCATCTCCTCTCTTTCCTATTTCCCCCCATCTCTCGAGGTAATGCATGGAAACAAGCGCTCCACAACGTGCGGGTCTCAGGCTTATCTTCTTCCCAAAGTCCCCCTTGGAGCCTTTCTTCTTTTTCTCCCACTCTCTTGAGCCGGTCTTGGGTCCCATACCATAGACGACCGCCCTTTTTCCGAGTTATCCCCCCTTGGGTGTGCTTCCTTCCCGTACCTTTGGCTTGCCCCACACCACACACACGGCACACTAAGCATACGGCGCGTACTACTCCCCTCTCTTCGAGTGATCAATGAGGCAAGAAGAATAACGGAGTAAGGAGTGGTGGTGGTGATGAGGGAAAAGGTGACATGGTGCTTTCTTGGGCATGGGAGAGGAACGTGACCGAGAGTGTACCATGCACCAACCCTTTGGAAGGCTCCGTACGATGTTGAGGCCCCGCTTTTCTGGGATGTGCTCGGAACCATGGAAGATAAACGGGAGCTTTTTAATTTTTTTCAAAGAATCTCCAGGAAAACGTAAATCCTGCCGTGTATGGAGGAGTCCCCTCGGCGTGCATTTCACCGAAGACGGAAGGTGAGGTTCCGAGGACAGGTTTCTTCTTCTTCCAAGGAAGAAAAACGGCAATGCGTCCAGAAGGGCAGCAAGTACTACCATAAAAGTCCTCATGGAGTGCGCCCAGTGAGCACACGGAACAGCACGCTGACAGAGAGCCTCTTTTGAACCCTTGTTTTTGTCGTTGTCTTTAACTTTACCATGCCCTTACCCCACCCATCCCCAACAACTCCGGCACCCGCTGCACAGGTACTCTCGAGACACACCCTCAGTGGAACCGGACAGCATCGTCGGTCGATTTCAATCGTGTTAGAGTGGACATCTTCCTGCTGCAGGCAGTTTGGCAAATGGTCACCCAGAAGTATAGATTTGCAAGCACAATGAGCAACGAGGGCGACCGTACCTTACCAAACCCGAGACCCATCCCCTCTCATAGACGTTCTTTCCCCCCTCCAACCACACATCCCCATAAGAACTTCACACCATCCCAAAGAAGAAAGTGAGTTCCAACGGCTTGTCCCCCTCCCTCTTGATAGGCCCTCTCATTCCTTTTTCTTAGTGTGCACCGTACTCTGTTTAGGGCGGGTCTCCCCAACTGTAGGGAACCCGTCTTCCCTCCCCAGCCATGCACACAGTTTCACAAACTCTCTCCAGGAACCTCCGTGGTTTGGTGTTGGTTTTGGTGCTGAAGGAAGAGTGCACTCCGGGTCACCAGTGGGTCGACAAGAATAAAGCAATGAACGTCGGGATGGTGAGGCCTTGGATGGTGGTGGTGGTGGTGATTTTCAGTGTTTAGAGCCTACGAGTGTCTTACCTATCCCCATTCCGAGGAGCCGTGGTCAAAGCGGAGACCCCCTCCGGAAAGCTTTGAATCCAGCCCTCCTCTTTGGCGAGGCGCATAAGAAAGAGGAGCCGTACGACGTCCTGAAGTTCCCCCTCACCCACGGCGCCCCTGGTAACCGTGAATACTCGTGTGACTCCGGCACGGCCCGCCGCGAAGACGACCAGGATCCCAGAAAATACATTCCCATGACCTGCTCTGTATGGGTTCACTGGGAGAGAGAAAGAGTGCACCCTTTACCGACGACGGGGTCCATGCCGTGTGTGGTGTACGAAGAAGGGTGGAGAGGATGAGCGTGGAGGAGAGCGCCCGAGTGTTCGTGAGGATCCGGGGTGGACGGCGCTCAACACCGGAAAGCGGGCGCCGGGGCATGGAGCCGCCACGTGGAAAACTGTAGTCCTCCCGACGGCCTGAGCGAGGGAAGTAGATCGGGATGTCCAGAAGGCCCGGGACACGCTGCGGGAAGCACTCTATGTGGAAAACGATGGTACCATCCGCTGTGCCCCAGGACGCGGTTTCTGCATGAGCTACGACAGCGGGAGCGCACCCTCCTGACACCCGTCTGGACGACCTGCAGAGTAGGCCAGCCTAGCGCGAACAACACAAGCCGTTTCCAACCTTGTAAGGCTAGCCCCGCTTTGTTTTCCAGTGCACACCACGGGGGTCCCTTGTTCTGAGGGTGCTTTCCCCATTTCCTCACCACCCTATAAACGTTTCCCCACCTTTTCCGAAGGAAAGGTGTAAGGAAGATGAACTTTGTGTGGAGGAGAATGGGGGGCTGCTCGTGGGGGTGGTAAGGGTCGTGGGAAGGATCCGTATGGAAATGGGGACTCAGACCGATCACAATGGAGATCACCATGCGACTCTCTGCGGTTTTCTGATGGCAGCCGTGCAGAAATAGAAAACGACGAACCACCCTGGTGCCAGAAAAGTTTTGGGGCGGGCTATTTTTGGAAAGCCTGAAGGGGACGACATCAAAACACTTTTGGCTGGGCTTCCCAGTACGCACCAAAACCCTGAAAACCGCAAGAATTGATGTGGGGAATGTAGATACAGCGATGAGAGCCACTACCCCGGGAAATCCATACCGCATGAGATCCTTTGCATCTGCACGGTGGGGGAAACTGGGCACCCGTTTACTCATTACTCTCACGAGAGTGGTGGCAAAACGTTATGTGGGAAGCCTGCCACGGAATTGAGATGTGGTGGCGTGGGAAGTAATGGGTGCTCTAATAGCCATGGGTGGACGGAGGCCAAGCATCACCACGAGCAGGCTCAAAGGCATGTGGAAGCCACATGGAATAGTGTAGCCAAACCGTGTTTGGAAGCGTGACTTACTCTCACTCTAGAGGCTGCAAATAAGACTTTACTGGAAAAACTAAACGTTGAATACCAGAGCAGCCCAACCTGGGCACGTGTGCACAATGGCTGCGGGGAAAAGGGGATCGTCCACGTGAGCTACAGCGCTTGGTGCGGGGCTCAATATGACTTCCCCAAGTGGCGATGAGAGCCATTAGAGGCAACCTTCAGAACTCCCAACCTCACGTCCGCCGAACTGAACTCCACATGTTTCCTTCACGCCAGCCTGGACATGGACCACAACCTTGAAGACGTCCACGGGGGCCATGGAGCCGGTGGCGCGTCTACTTCTTCGTCGCAACAAGCCGGTTCTACAACGCCCAATCCCGAAGAACCCCTCAGCCGCCTCCTTACCCTCTTTTCCAATCACCACCGCAGCTTTCTATTACCGGCCACTTCATGGCCCTTTGGTGCTTTCGTATCCAGGCTTTAATGCTCTAGAAACCAATATCTTACCGCCAAGACGACCTCCCCCATGTATACCCTAAGCCCGTAAAGAGCCCTTTCTCCCAATCTTTTTTCATTTTTTTAGGGAGTAAGTAGGATGAGGCCCTTGTTGTGGATGAACGCCCTGGACTTTTGGACGGTGTTTTGTGCAGGGATGAGTTTGGGGAGTGGCCAAAATGATGATGCATTCAAGGTACCCGGTGAGGTGCTGAGGAGTACGGAGAGGGTGCTGAATACAACGACCATGAGCGCCCCTGTCAATAGTTAAATGCATGGTGCACTTTATGGCAGAAGGGACAAGGTGCTGCGTATAGATTCTGGGAAGGTCACGGTACAAGGTGCTTGCCACAGTCCAAGGCTAAGGGGTGTGTTGTGTTCCTATAAAAAGGTATCTCGGACTTCTTCGCCGAGAGTCTTGCCGGCACCCTACTGTGCACATGCACGCCTGGTTGAGGCAGTGTTGGATTATGTGGACTGGACCCATCCCGAGACACATGGTCCGGCGGAGGCGTGGAGCAGAAACAAGATTTGTTACAAAACATGTGGAACCAAGTCCGTGAGAAGTGCCTCATTGGAGCTGAGCTTAAGCAAAGCGGCGATGAAGAGGTGGACGAGCTGCATAAAGCGCTAAGCGCTTTCAAGGAAAACTGGAAAACATCTGGGCACAATGCTGTCTATTTGTGAGGGCTACCTTGAGGAAATGGCCCCTGCAGCGGCACTAGTGCGAAGGATATTTGTGCAGGCTATTATGCCAGTGGGAGGCAGCGGCAACATGTCCAGATTCCCTGGTTGGAACTGATCTAAAGGGCTCTTCCAAACCTGAAAAAGGAGTATCCTAGAGAGACGTTCCCTTAACTGGTTTCCACACCCACAAAACAGAACCAACCACTACCTCTCTTGCCGATTTCAAAGAGTCTGAGTCCTCCGATCCCTCCACCACAACCAACACCACTGAAGGAGAGAAAATTGAGGACATGTACCCCACGTAGACATCAGCACCAACCCTTCAATCAAGCCCAAAGAGCCGCAGCAAACGATCTACCACAGAAACCAACGAAGCCACCAGCACTGCCCCCAACAACACCTCCAACACCGACAAACCCGCAATGCTGGACCCCGCGACAGCCCCTTTCTTTCTTCCTGACCTAATAGATTCCTAGGTCTCTCCTCCACCACCGCTTACCTTTTCTAGAATCCGTGACCCTCCGGGAAGCCATATGTGCCCCTTTCCCGTGGCCCCTTTCCCCCCCTTTACATGGAGACTGCAAGCTTCAATAGGGGGGATCTCAGCCATGCCCCTCCGTGCACCCACCACGACCCCGGCATCGCAAACCCCTATATAACCACCCCAACCCACCCCTAGGCACCTTCCCCCCTAAAACCCCGAAAACATACCTGTCGAGGGGCCATCCCGACTCTGGGACCCACCCCCTCGACCCCTGGTGGGAACGCCGGGCCGGGGTACACATTCTCTTTCAAAGCTCGAAACAGCCCCCTTGGGGGCTTATCAACGAGAGGGGGAGAGGGTTATCCGAAAATATTTTACCCAAAAATTCCCTTCTTAAAAAAAAATTTCATTTTTTTCAAAAACCCTCTCTTTGAACGAATCTCGGGATTTTGGGGGATTTCTTTTTTTTTTCACTAATTTTCATTTTTTTTAAATTCCCTTTTTTACCAAATTCCCTTTTTTGCCATATTCCCTTTTTTGCCATATTCCCTTTTTTGCTTAATTCCCTTTTTTGCTAAATTCCATTTTTTTGTCAAATTTTTCTTTTTTTTGCAAAATTTTCTTTTTTACCAAATTCCCTTTTTTCACTAAATTTTCTTTTTTGCCAAATTCCCTTTTTTCACTAAATTTTCTTTTTGCCAAATTCCCTTTTTTACCATATTCCCTTTTTTGCCATATTCCATTTTTTACAAAATTCCCTTTTTTCACTAAATTTTCTTTTTTGCTAAATTCCCTTTTTTACCAAATTCCCTTTTTCGCCAAATTCCCCTTTTTGCCAAATTCCCTTTTTCGCCAAATTCCCTTTTTTACCATATTCCCTTTTTTACCATATTCCCTTTTTTGCCATATTTCCCTTTTTGCCAAATTCCCTTTTTTCCCAAATTCCCTTTTTTACCAAATTCCCTTTTTTGCCGAATTCCCTTTTTTGCCAAATTCCCTTTTTTGCGAAATTCCCTTTTTTGCCAAATTCCCTTTTTCGCCAAATTCTCTTTTTTGCTAAATTCCCTTTTTTGTCATATTCCCTTTTTTGCCGAAATTCCATTTTTTACCAAATTCCATTTTTTGCCATATTCTCTTTTCTGCCAAATTCCCTTTTTCGCCAAATTCCCTTTTTTGCCTAATTCCCTTTTTTTACCAAATTCCCTTTTTCACGAGATTCCCTTTTTTTGCCAAATTCTCTTTTCTGCCAAATTCCCATTTTTGCTAAATTCCCTTTTTTGCCAAATTCCCTTTTTTGTCAAATTCCCATTTTTTGCTAATTTTTTTTGCAAATTCTCTTTTTTTACAAAACCCCCTCTTTGACGGAATCTCTTGTTTTTGCTAATTTTTTTTTCTCACGGAGAAAAGAGACCGCCCACTAAAAAAAGATCTTTGGACGCAACAATCCAAAAGAGTAAAATGAACAGCGACCGTGAATCCGTCGTCGGCTCTAAAAATCAAGTACACAACGGGGCGGGTGGAGGAGGGCACTGAAAGTGGTGTCTTTTTATTGTTTTTTCTCCACCGCTCAGAGTTCCCAAGCGTTCCAAGAATTCACCTTCCATTCGTCTTTACTTCCAACGTGGGCCAACCACACCATGTCCATCATCAAAATTGAACTGTACCCCTCCAGAAAGCGGAACTCCCTTTGACCACAGCACACACATTTTTATGCTCTTTTTTCCTTATTTCTTCACAAGATTGTAAAGTGATTACGCGTTTTTTCAAGGTGCCATTGTTTTAAGGTTTCTCCTAAGCTGAAAGCGTTGGACATAGGTTGGTAAGATCGCTATTGTTTTTGGTGTTGTTGTTATTAGGGGTTTCTCTGTCTGATTTCCTGGGGCAAAAAATGGCTCCGAAAAAAGGTGCGGGCGACGCGAGCAAGTCGCTGGTTTCTTACTTGAAGGAGGTACGTGTGGTGGATGTTATTCGACCGCTCGCGGAGCGGAAGGACAAGGTAGAAAAGATTGCGGATTTTGTCCGGAAGCGTGTGGAGGGAAAGCAGCCGCCTCCCATCGAGGAGGCGTTGTGGCCGTTTTTGCCGGTCCTTCGGCATGCTCAAGAAACTACGGAGACAAGAAAAGAGCTTTCATGGGACGAATTAGCGCAGGTTCTGGAGTTTGCCGTGGCGGCCAATGAAGACTTTGAAAACCCCGCCGCCGTGAGAGAAATGAAGGAGTGGGCGGAGAGTATGAGGGATCTTTGTCAAGGAGTGGACGGGATGCGGGCGCTGGAGATCTTTACGGGCCTATTCATGCTCCATGGCCCCTCGCTGAGCCTGTATTTATTTCTGGTGTGCAGCCTTGCCTTTGACATGAAGAAAGGAATCCAAACTTTCAGGGAAGCTTGGGAGAAATGGTTGACTCAGGCAATGAAAGAAGGGTCCCCGGAGAAAGATCAAGAATGTGTAACGGCTTTCGTTCATGTCGCGGTGCGGACTGTGGCGGCAGGGTTCTGGTCGTTGGAATTGGCCATGGATGGTGAGAGTCCTTTAAAGGGAGCACTCGAAGACTTACTGGGTGTGAAGATTCCCTTATCACAAAGTCTGGAAGACAGGAAGCAATGGAACGAATACATGGCCCGTGTGGTGAAGCACCTCGGATGCTTCGTGGAGCCCATAGCGGGAATACTGAAATGCTATGGAATAGAACCTGAAAAACTGCATCAGTATGCGACTGCTATGGGCGAACTGCGCGATCTTATCGCTGAGGCGGAGGGACCCATCATCCTTTCGGTCGAGGGGGATCATTGGTTAACGCAGCTTTGGAGCAAGCTTTTGGAGGCTGTCGATCACATGGTTACAACGGTTGTGGAAGCCTCGGAAGACCCTTCTTGCCGGAGCGCCCTCTTGGAAAAGGTCCAGGCTTCCTTGAAGGGTCTGCCAGGGCTTCTGGCTCCATGTAAGTCCATGGGCCCCTCCAGTCTTCAACTTGGGGAAGACACTCAGCCTTTGTCCGAGGAAGTCGGGATGAAACGCTGTCGAGAAGCTCTGAAGAAAGGAATGGAGCAAAAAGCTCGCATGAGGACCGCCGTGCGGGAACTCTTAGACTCTAGACTGAAGTCGATGAACAGCGCGGCCTTCTTGAACGGCGGTGAAGCCATGGTCAAGAAAATTCTTGAGAAACTGGTACCCGAGAAAGACCCCGGAAAACTATGTGCTCAATGCGGTAAGCCGAATCCCCGCAACCGCTGCAGTGTTTGCCTCATGCTGATTGTATGCGGCGAAGACGACAGGGGCAAGCGATGCTATGAAACGGTGAAGGACCTTCTCTTGCCTCGAAACGAGGCGCAGTATTTGTTCCTTAGAGACATCATCGATTCGGAGTTCAAACATATTGTTGAAGACAAGGTCGCCAAGATCGCGGAGGAAATCTCGGACTTGCAGGGAAAGGTTTACGAGCTCGAGGAAAGACTTCAAGGGGTCGTGCTGAATGAAGAAGATAGAAAAGAAATTAAAGAAATTGAGCAAAGTATCTCGGAGGAGTGGCCGGAGGATCTTCAAAAGTTCTTTAAAGACCGACTGGAAAAAATACAAAACGTCGACGCAAAAGAACTCGAGCGACGCCAAAAACTCGAGTGCCAGATGCAGGGAGACTCCCTGGTGATTTCCAAGTATTCTTTGAAGATATCGGAAGTCAACAGCTGCATTAGAAAATATTCCATTGAAAAGTACGAAGAGCTTGTCCTTGCGGGGGAACTTGAAATCGTCACCGATGCCAAGTTGCGCCCGCTGCCCGGGACCAATGTGACGGTGCTTACGAGGACTTTCCGGCTCGAGGAAGAAGGATGCGAGCGAGATGAAAAGGGGAGGCGAACCTTTACCATTGACACGAGTGGTCGGAACGGGGATGCGGGAAAGAAAGGTCGAGATGGCGCGGACTATGGAGCGAACGGTCACAAGGGTGGAAGAGACGGTGAGGACGGCAAGCGCGGTGGGGATGGCACGGCCGGACAGAGTGCGGGGCATGTTTGTTTTAAAGCTAACACGGTTTTGGGTGGCAAAATTGTGATCCTCGCGAATGGCGGTAATGGAGGTAATGGGGGAGACGGCGGGAATGGAGGAAAGGGGAAGGAAGGTAAAGATGGCGAAGATGGGGATACGGGACTTTTTAAGGCTCATGAGCCGAAGCACGGAGATAGAGAAAGAGCGCTTCTTGCCTACCCACCGTCCAGTCCCGTGGCACCGGGGCGAGGGGGCAACGCCGGACGGCCTGGGGCAAGGGGTGGAGGAGGTAAAAAGGGGGATGTAAAGGTTCTCGGTGACATAAAGCAGCGTGTCGAAATTTATGCTAAAGATGGCAAGGCAGGAGTGCGGGGTAAAGTGGGAACACCTGGAAAACCGGGGGACGGCGGGCGCATTGGAAAAGGGTATTTGAGGGTGTGGGAAGAAGAAGGAAAGCCTGATGCGGGCAACTCCACCTGGGAGCCAAAATGTACATGCGCTCGTATGCCGGATAAAAGCAGAAAAGCGGCGAGCAAAATACTCAGCTGCTGGAAGGGTAAAGTCGAAAATCCAACACCTGGCCTGTACATAAGTTACACCAATGTTGAGGAAGCCAGATTTCCCCGTTCCAAGCTGAAAGACGACGATACCTTGTTGGATGGCCGGGTCGTCAGCCGTGCTTCTTTGAAAGGCCAAAAAGCTGAGGCCAACCAAGCTGTTGT
Organism: Trypanosoma congolense; assembly: GCA_002287245.1. Taxonomy (NCBI): domain Eukaryota; phylum Euglenozoa; class Kinetoplastea; order Trypanosomatida; family Trypanosomatidae; genus Trypanosoma; species Trypanosoma congolense. Next base: position 110,214 of record NHOR01000468.1, on the reverse strand, counting down.
AGCAGCGCAAAAGAAGGCCAAGTCAAACCTGGATAGCTCGCGTTACGCTGGCGACCATGCCGATTTGAAACGAGTCATCGACGACATTTTGGAGGGGCGTGAAGCCACCACTGACCGACGTGATCAGAATGAAATGGCCGAATTGTCAAGGAAGGTGAACGCTTTCGTGTCTGCGGCAGTGGAAGGACTACACACCCTTAGCCTCATTGATATGATCATTTCCACCAAGTGCACGACCCACATTCAGATCTCGCAGGTGCATCGCCAAGGCACGGCACATCGCGACGGGGCCAACCTCCACCAAGCCCCCTCACGCTCGCCCCCATGGCCCCGCATCGGCTCGTGTGGACTCCTTGCGGAGATTCAAGGCATGCCCGCATTCAAAGCATACACGGACTATCTTGCCGAGGACGCTGGAAATCCGAGCCTTACGGTGGCGTTTGCGGGCTGCTGTGCAAAGTTTATCCGAGAACTTTGTGAAGAGCATCACGGTAAATTGGTGGAAGGCTATGCACAGTTTTTTGCCGAAAAGTTGTTTGAAGCGATACAGACACACATAAAAGCGGAAAGAAATTATGAAGCCCTCTTAAAATTATACATTTCGTTGGGAGGCGGAGGGGACACCTTCCACATTGGTCCCATCCGGCAGGCCTGTCTTCGGCAGTTGTACGTGGTTCATGTGGAGGGGTTGTGGTGTAGCCGAACAGCCGTGGCCAAGAACACCGTGGCTGCGGCACGTCGGGCTGCCGGTCGCCTTCGGACTTGCAACCCGAGCTGCTATAATGAACTCGTACGAGACGCCGGAGCTTGCCCCCTGTGCCCTCAAAATGTCCTGAGTGCACTCCGGGAACCTCCTTCCGAGTGGGAGGAGAAAATGAAAAAATTGGGTATGGATGTCCGACAGTTGATTTTGAGCACACTGGGAAAGCACCAAGAAGCGGCCCGAGGGGAACCGCGTGTAGTGGAGGTGTACGAAAACCTTAAAAAAGGTCTCCGAAAGGCGCGGAAGGAAAGTATCTGGACGGAGGAGGCAACAAGTAACTTTTTCCACTGGCTGGAAGCAATACATCAGGAGAAAGCTAAAGAAATACGGCACGTCTTTTTCGGCTTAGTTGGGGGGAAATGAAACCTGTGGGACCCTTTTTCTTAATGAGCGAAATCTGCTCCAGGGCATGACCATCGACAAGGCACTGCACCTCCTTCTCGCATGGTTACGACTTCTCTTAGATACACCGGATCGTTCGCGGGAGGGCTTCCAAAAGTATTTTCAGGCTCTTTTCAACCTTTCTTCCGCGGATAAGCGTTTGTTAGAAGAACTGCGTCGGACCAAGAGCCAACCAACACAGCTTTGGTCACGTGTGAGAGTGCTTCTCGCGTCCCGAGCTACCTTGGAAGAATTGGAGCGCGCACGCACCCAGCTTCTGCAGACCATGTGCGAAACCCCGGGCTCAAAACAGCCCACGGATGCCCAGCGTTTCTTGCTTTCCTTCTTGAGCACTGCCGAGCGGTGTCGATGGAGCGGGCTTTTAACCAATGCCCTCGAGAAAGTTCACCAATTCCATCGACTTGAAACGTGCCTGTGCGAGCATGTCTGGCCGGAGGCGAAGCAGATGGGTTCGAACCAGGACGAAATGTCGGGCTACAAAATTATGCAAATCCTGATGAATGAGGAAAAACTGCTCATCCCCTCTCCGGAGGATTGTGGAAAATGTAAGGAAAATATGGAAATGCCTATCCAAGAAGCTTACGAAATGGTTGACCAATGGGCGGAAGAGGCCCAGCGCGAAGTTGCCAAACAGCTACACCTTAAGGAAGGCGAGCTCTCTCAAAAAACCTTTGTGGAAGCAGTATGGAAGCGGCTTCATCAATCCATACGGGCATCACGCGTCTTTCATCTCCACGAGAAATTAATGAAAATACACAAGAATCAGTGCCAGCAGCCAGAAATTGTGGAGTATGCGCACCCCCAACCCCTTCGCGATGACCTCAGGAAGAAGATGCGTGATTTCGAGCAGGCCCAATTCGCACAACCCCCACGTCCTATTGCACTGGAGGAACTCCTCTCCCTGTGCGAGGAGCTTGAACCGTTCCTTTTGACCAGGACTTCCCCTCCATAAATTGGCATTTGAAACGCAGCATGAAGCAAGACAAGACTTCAACTACCACGGGCTCTTTTTTCCTCATTGAACGTACCACACAAGGCCGTAAGAGATTCCTTATGGCCTCTGTCCCCAAGCCCTTTCCTCGGCTGTTTTTCTTTTTACAATTCACACCACTCATAACTCATAACGGTAAACTGCCAAGCCCGCTGGGGTGTGGCTGTGATGGTAAAGCGCTAAATTCCACAAACCATTCTGACTCCCTTTTAAACCTCTTACTGCCCCGCCTATCACTCTCCCCTTTGAAATGGACGAAGAAAATTTCTCGATAGCTACCAGCGAATCTTAACAGCAAGAAATAAACAAATAAAATAACTAGAGGCTCTAAGTGCATAACCAGACGGTGGAGGCGTGTGAGACGGTAAAAGGTTGGATAAAGCACCATGGCGGCAGGGAATGGGACTGGGGACGTGCCTCTGGGATACGGCCTCGATGAGCTATTGCAGAGCGTACCCAATGAAAGAAGACGCGACACTCTGCGAGAACTTTGGCGGGCCATGGGGGAAAAAAGAGATGAAGTTGCGGAGATTCTGACGGAGGTGCCGCAGGAAGAGTGGGTCCGGGTGAGTTGTGAATTTCTTTTCCCTTGTTTGCTTCAGTTGTGGGCTGCAGGAGGCTTTGTGGAAGGGAAAAGGGTTGGAATGGAGGCCCAACGGCGGAACGAGGCCACGAAATCGTTCCTCCGTTATGCCGAAGAAAGTTTATTGGTGCGTGTCACATGGTGTTTGATCGAGGAGGTGGACGATATGAGGGAAGGCGAGGTAAACCAAGAAATGTATGGGAATGAGGCACTGCAATACCGCCGCAAGTCAACCACGGCCGATTTGATACTCCTCCTGGAGGCTCTGGACGGACTGGAAGAAAAGTATCTTAACACCGGATCCGAGTTAATACCGTTGGTGGAGTGGGTCGCGAGGGCACAACGAGCCAAGTTGGAACAGCTTTTTGACACATGGGTTGAGCCCCTCTTAATCCAACAACAGGCGACAGAGGAGAACAGGTCAACCCTGAAGCAACAACTCCTGCATTGGATGATGGAACTCGATGAGCCGGACTACGTGAGATTCTGGGAGTTTATGGAGTCCCTCGGGCCGGAGCACTTCCGTGGCGAGGAAAGCGAACGCCCTTTGCAAAAGCTCCTGGACGTGAACCACTACATCCTTTCCGCCAAGGACAAGCTGGATTTTGTCGACAAGTTTGAGCCCGAGAAATGGACTGAAAAGCTGAGAAGAAGAGAAGAAGAACACGAAGATTTTTTCAACGCCTGGCAAACGCACGAATGGACGTGGGACGAACTAAGGAATAAGTATTTTTGTGATGAGCACACCTTGAAACTGGCTGAAGACGTCGAAGGTTTGCTTAAAACCGAGGTGCCTGCAGATGCCCTTTCCAATTTCAAGAAGCAGTACCAGAGACACCAGGCATGTAATGGGGACAAAATAAAAGTGAAGGAACAGGAAAAGAACGTACTGGAGTCGGATGAAGAGCTCAAGAAGGTTTTACGTGTGATTTGCCGGACGCTTATGAAGGTAAAAAAGTATACATCCTTGCGACGCACGCAGCTCGTGGCCATTGTGACGCTGGTTCGAGGCAGCACCGTCCTCAACGTAGAAACCGGAGAAGGCAAGACGACCATAGCGGGGTGCTGCGCAGCCTTCAAGGCTTACTGCGGGTACAGGGTGGATGCGGTTACCAGCAACGAAACCCTGGCCAAGCAGTTACATGAAGAACTCAACAACTTCCTCGGGAAGCTCTTTGGCGAGGACATGTGCCACGTTTTATCCGGGGATTCCTCCGAAGGCTTTGATAAACCCGTCGTGTTCGGCACGTTTTCGCAATTCATTTCCAGTGACCTTGCGTACACGAACTGCTGCGCAGAAAACAATACGGACGTAGAAGAGCGCAAAAGCAGCCTTCGCTACCTGCTCGTGGACGAAGCCGACCAGCCTCTGCTGAATGAATTTGCCCACGTCGTCTACCTCAACTCGCCGTGGTTGCCCGGAAGACGTGTGATACCGGGACTGGTGAACCTCATGGAAAAAGTCCACGCACAAGAGGACGACGCAGACTCTCTGAAACAGGCGTACCGGTCGGGTGTTGGTGCTGTATGCAAGACGGACGAGGACGAGGACAAGGCGATGTCTGAGCTACGCCTACGTCGCTATGTTAAATCCGCGCGACTGGCTTCCAAGGGCTTGCGTGAGGGTGTGGATTACGTGGCGGCGGAAGGCGTGATCGGCGTCCCCTACAATGCCGACACGGGCGAGTTACAGAAGGGCATGACCTGGCAGGATGGACTGAGCACGTTTGTTTCTTTGAAAAATGGCGGTTTGTGGAAGGATGAAGGGTTGTCCCCGGTGTTTTGCGCCTACTTCAGTTTCCTGGCCTCTCACCGAGATGCCATGGGTGGGATGACCGGCACGGTGGGCTGCTGGCGGTCGCGTCGTGTCCTGGAGGAGGTGTATGGTCTTCGTGTGATGACTATTCCTCGAGCGTTTCGTCGCTTGTTCTTCCCCGAGAAGCCCGTTGCTCTGAAGACGGAGAACCAACGGGACGATGCCGTGATAACCGAGGCGGTGAGGAGAGCGGAAGGAGGACAGCCGGTCCTCGTACTGATGCAGTACCCCTCCGAAGCAAAAGTGGTTTTCGAAAAGATTCAGGAGCGTGCTAAGGGAATTGGCCGGAGTGGACGACCGAAGGTGGTTTTGTACCTGGATGACGGGAAGCACCACGCCACCCCGGACATAAAGAACGCCACCGGCAACATCATTGTGGTGTCCACCGCGCTGGCCGGGCGAGGCAAGGACTTCAAACTCAACCCAAAACAGAAGGAGCGAGGCGGCTTGTTTGTCATTCTCGGCTTCTGCGGCACCCAAAGAGAAATTACTCAAGCCTATGGCCGTGCGGCGCGTCAGACCGATCGAGGCGCAGCGGTGTCCATAGTCTTTCACGAGACGGGGGACTACTACCACGCGCTCAATGAAGTAACCTTTGGGGAAAAACTTCGTCTGCAGACGATTCAGTCGGAGGACGCGCGGAAGATGGACTTGGAAAAACGCCTGCGCGACGTGTACCTGGAGACTGTGAAGACAATTGTGGACGATAACAAAGAATTTGCCCATAAATTGAAGCAATGCGATGGTGTGGTCCTGTGTGAATGCCAAGAATACGATAACCCTTATGATCCCAGAAACTGCCGCAAGCTGGCGAACTTTCTTTCTAAAGTCATGGAGACTCGGTTTGGACTATGGATGAACGAACACCGGGAAAAGCTTTTTGAGGACAGCCGGTCTGTCCAAAAGTCGGAGGCGTTGCTGGAGAGAATGCATGAGGAAGTGCTTAAGCCGCTGATACAGCGAGCAGGAGAAGAACCGCCCAACATCCTGCGCTTCCTTCGCACGTCGGATGAGGCGCTGGAATTGTGTCTGTCGGTTTGCCGCGTGGAGACCTTGTCCGAACTGTGGGAGAAACCTCAAAGCCCACTCCGAACTTTTGGTAGCACCTGCACCTTCGGAACGATTCCCTACTATGTGGGCTACTCGTACCTCAAACGAGCGCAAGACAAGAAGACAAATGAAAACCAGCGGAAAGACTTCTTCGAGATGGCTGCGGACTGCTTTGAGGATTCGGCTAACACCTTTGAACGGTGGGCGCGGGTTTACGAGCATATGAACGAGATGGCCGACCGAATCCATCCAGGGCCTGAAAGGAGGGAGGCGTTGGACGATCGGTGCGAAATCATGCGTCAGCACCTCTGTATCGCCAGGTGCCTCGCGGGGACGCGGAATTGGAATCCCATGATGTTTGCCGCAGCTCTTCGGACGGTGAGTAGAGATCAAAAGGAAGCCTCGAAAAGGGCGTTTGGTCTGCTGCTGAAGAAGGGAATTCTGACACCGGCACAACTCCAGTTGGAGGATGAAGCGGAACTGAAGGAAAAACTACAAAATATGGGACTGGTAAAGGCCTCCGGGGAACGGATGAGCGATGATGACCTCTTGAGGCTTGCTGGAGCTTTGATTGGGGCGAGGAATTCGGCGTATGGCCTTGGTTTGTATGACGCGGTGGAATGCGAGGCCAAAAAGCTCATGAGAAAGCACGGTAGCGCGGATGACCCAAACCATTTTGCGGCAATAGGTTTCGAGCAGCGCACGGAGAAAATGAGAAATAAAGTCTGGAGCAAGCTTACCGATCCGAAACACGATGTGATTGGGCCGTTTTCTGTGGCCAGAGAAGTCAGACACGGGTCCGAGGAAGAAGTGACGGATGAAATAAGGATGTCACTGGAAAATTTTGAAGAAAATGTTATGAACTGTTTGATGAGCGCTTTTATGAAGTCCATTGGGGTCCTCCGAACAAATCAGTTCCCGGACTTTCAGGTCAAGATGGGAACGTTGACCGACGCGTTCAAGGCGTATGAAATAAAAGACTCCGCTTCTGCCTCGCGGGAACTCGAGTACTTCCGGCCCCTTGGTCTGCACCATGCCGTAGTGATAAAGCCCAACACCACTTGATTGAAAGGAAGACGCCAAGGTTCTTCCACAGCATGCGCGAACATTTTTCCCATCGCCACCCACCACACGTTCCACCATCCTCAACCGGACCAGGCCAGCGCGGGATTCTATAAGAAGCCCCCGAAATTTTCCGGTACCCTACCCCAATTCGATGTGCATAGATTCTCTTGGAAAGAAGTACCAAGCACGGGCTTTTCGGCAGAGAAAGATTGGCCCTTGCTGTCTTCTTAAGGTCTTTTTATGCAACGCTTTCCCGAGAAGGAATAACGCAAACATCCGCCACCCAAATTTTGACGCTCCGAAAGCCGACCGAGGAACGTCTAGGAACATGCTGTTCGTAGCAGCGCAACACCTACCCCAGACGACGCACCAGACTAGAAGTGCTTGAAGATCCGTGCACATCACCTTCGTGGGGATCACCGCTACCTTATCAGAACAGGTAAAGGCCCAACGAGGCGAAAAGCTAGCACCCCTCTTGAAGCCGACTGAATTCATAACCATTGCACCGGACAGCATGGGAGTCCGGAGAGAAACTACGAGGCTCTCCTCCGAGTAAAACCCTACCGCCGTTTCTTTTATACCTTAACCCCCTGAAGTGCTTCCACTATGGAGTAGAATGCTTTATATCGCTTATTTATCCATTTTTCAATCACTAAAATGTAACAAGTGTTCGAGGTGATTGTCCTGTGGTGGCCGTTCCTTTTACCGACATGCATTGTATTTACATCACGTGTTTTCCCAGTTTTCTGTTTTGTGAAGTATCCCATCTTTACCAGGCAACTAAGGTAGAAGTTCAAAGCACGAGACGAAGCAGCTTCCAGAGAAGCGATGCGAAACTTGAATGGAGTAGGGGAGTCGAGTTGGTGAAAAGTGGAATGCAAATGGTGCGGTCACATTTCAGTGGAGAAGACCAAGTACAGCTTAAAAAATACCGAAACGGGCATGCACAATGGGAAGAAAGCAGAAGGAAAATCCAGGATTCTTTGTCCGTGTGTTTTAGGAACCAGCATATGTCCATCCCCTTCGACCGAAAAACACATGGGGCCAACCGACCCCCTCGACATTTCTGCCGACCAAAAAGGATATTCCTAAGGGTTTCGGGGGAGAATAGAGAGAAACCCTGGGGAGTTTTCTCGGTCACACCACCCACGAACCATTCCGGGGACCCCTCTCATACAGCCTTTCCGGGGGCTTTTCGGGGCAGGCCTGCGAAGTTTTTATAAAACAATTCCCTCTTCCCTCAGCCATTTGTATCCAAGTTTCTCTGTTTTTTTTTCACTGTCTGGCAAACGGTATTGGTCTTTCTTGCTTTATTATCAATTTTAGGTTTAGGCTAAACGTGGGTGGACAGGTAAAGGGCATGGGTGAGGCATGTCCCCCGATACCCCCCCCCTATATAACCACACCAAGCCACACCTAGGCACCTTCCATAGTAAAACCGCCAAAACATACCTGTCGAGGGGACGGGACCATCCCACTCCCATGGTGGGGCCCCCCCTCGACCCCTGGTGGGAACGCCGGGCCGGGGTACACATTCTCTTTCAAAGCTCGAAACAGCCCCCTTGGGGGGCTTATCAAAGAGAGGGGAAGAGGGTTATCGAAAAATATTTATAAGCTAATTTCATTACCCTCTTAAAAAATTTTCTCTTTTTTTTATTTTTTTCCAAAAACCCTTTCTTTGAGCGAATCTCGGGATTTTCCCAAATTCCCATTTTTGCCAAATTCCCTTTTTCACGAAATTCCCTTTTCTGCCAAATTCCCTTTCTTACCAAATTCCCTTTTTTGCAAAATTCCCTTTTTCGCTAAATTCCCTTTTTTGCAAAATTCCCTTTTTTGTCAAATTCCCTTTTTTACCAAGTTCCCTTTTTTGCCAAATTCCCTTTTATGCCAAATTCCCTTTTTTACCAAATTCTCTTTTTTACCATATTCCATTTTTTGCCAAATTCCCTTTTTTGCCAAATTCCCTTTTTCACGAAATTCCCTTTTTTACCAAATTCCCTTTTTTACCATATTCCCTTTTTTCACCAATTTCCCTTTTTTGCTAAATTCCATTTTTTGCGATATTCCCTTTTTTACCAAATTCCCTTTTTTACCAAGTTCCCTTTCTTACCAAATTCCCTTTTCTGCCAAATTCCCTTTTTTGCCAAATTCCATTTTTTACCAAATTCCCTTTTGTACTAAATTCCCTTTTTTGCCATATTCCCATTTTTGCTAAATTCCCTTTTTTGCCAAATTCCCTTTTTTATCAAATTGTCATTTTTGCCAAATTCCCTTTTTCGCCAAATTCCCTTTTTTGCCAAATTCCCTTTTTTCCCAAATTTCCTTTTTTACCAAATTATCTCTCTTACCAAATTCCCTTTTTTGCCAAATTCCCTTTCTTCACGAAAATTCCCCTTTTTGCCAAATTCCCTTTTTTACCATATTCCCTTTTTTACCAAATTCCCTTTCTTCACGAAAATTCCGTTTTTTGCAAAATTCTCTTTTTCACCAAATTCCCTTTTACAACAAATTCCCTTTTTTTACAAAATTCCATTTTTTGCCAAATTCCCTTTTTTGTGGAAATTCCCATTTCTGCCAAATTCCCTTTTTTGCCAAATTCCCATTTTTTCCCAAATTCCATTTTTTGCCAGATTCTCATTTTTTGCCAAATTCTCTTTTTTGCCAAATTCCCTTTTTTGCCAAATTCCCTTTTCTGCCAAATTATCTTTTTTGCCTAATTCCCTTTTTTGCCAAATTCGCATTTTTTACCAAATTCCCTTTTTTTTCAAAAATTCCCTTTTTTATCAAATTGTCATTTTTGCCAAATTCCCTTTTTCGCCAAATTCCCTTTTTTGCCAAATTCCCTTTTTTCCCAAATTTCCCTTTTTTACCAAATTCTCTTTTCTGCCAAATTCCTTTTTTTACCAAATTCCCTTTTTTGCCAAGTTCCATTTTTCGCGAAATTTTCTTTTTTACTAAATTGCTTTTTTGCCAAATTTACTTTTTTTTATCAAATTGTCATTTTTGCCAAATTCCCTTTTTCGCCAAATTCCCTTTTTTATTAAATTCCCTTTTTTACCGAATTCCCTTTTTTACCAAGTTCCCTTTTTTTTACCAAATTCCCTTTTCTGCCAAATTCCCTTTTTTGCCAAATTCCCTTTCTTACCAAATTCCCTTTTTTTGCCAAATTCCCTTTTTTGCAAAATTCGCTTTTTCGCTAAATTCCCTTTTTTTGTCAAATTCCCTTTTTTACTAAATTCGCTTTTTTGCCATATTCCCTTTTTTACTAAATTCCCTTTTTTGTCATATTCCCTTTTTTACTAAATTTCATTTTTTACCAGATTCCTCTTTTTTTCTAAATTCCCTTTTTTTTGCCGAATTCCCTTTTTTGTCAAATTCGCTTTTTTACCATATTCCCTTTCTTACCAAATTCCCATTTTTGCCAAATTCCCTTTTTTATTAAATTCCCTTTTTTACCGAATTCCCTTTTTTACGGATTCCCATTTTTACCCAATTCCCCTTTTTGCCGAATTCACTTTTTTACCCAATTCCATTTTTTTCCAAAATTCCCTTTTTTGCCAAATTCCCTTTTTTGCTAAATTCTCTTTTTTACCAAATTCCCTTTTTTACGGATTCCCATTTTTACCCAATTCCCCTTTTTGCCGAATTCACTTTTTTACCCAATTCCATTTTTTTCCAAAATTTCTTTTTTTGCCAAATTTCCTTTTTTGCCAAATTCCCTTTTTTACCAAATTCCCTTTTTTGCCAAATTCCCTTTTTAACCAAATTCCCATTTTTTACCAAATTCCCTTTTTTGCCAAATTCCCATTTTTTCCCAAATTCCATTTTTTGCCAGATTCTCATTTTTTGCCATATTCCCTTTTTCACCAAATTCCCTTTTTGCCATATTCGCTTTTTTACCATGTTCCCTTTTTTGCCAAATTCCCTTTTTTGCTAAATTCTCTTTTTTACCATATTCCATTTTTTACCAAATTCCCTTTTTTACAAAATTCCCTTTTTTGCCATATTCCCATTTTTTCGTAAATTCCACTTTTTCACGAAATTCCCTTTTTTGCCAAATTTCAATTTTTGACAAATTCTCTTTTTTGCCAAATTTTCTCTTTTTTACGAAAATTGTTTTTTTTGCTAAATTTTCCCTTTTTTAAAAAATTTTCCTTTCTTGAAAAATTCCTCTTTTTTTGCCAAATTCACTTTTTAAGGGAATCTTGGGTTTTTGTGGAAATTATTTTTTTAAAAAATAGGAAGGAGAGCGTGGTCCCGTGTTCTCCGAGAGGATTTTAGTGGAAGAGGAGAGTGGTTCAGTGATTGTTTGGGGATAAGGGGGCTCAATCGCTTATCCAGTTCTTATCGATCGTTTTTTCGTCTATCTCCCAGTTACTCCGCCTGATTGTGTTTTAGTGTTAGGTGAAGTGATGTCCCCATGAAAGTGATTAATTTTTGGTGGGCTATTTTTCCATCACCCGGCAAGGAGGAAGTGAAACATATGTGAGGGGGAGGTTATGGGAGGGGAGAGATGATCTTTGGTTACTGAGTGGTGTTTGTTGGTGATGGTGTGTTGTTGGTTTGTTCTTTTGAGCAGTTAACAAATGGGTTTCCAGTAGTAGTCTGAAGATTCCAAATCTATAACTCCATTCCCTCCCTTTTTATGGAAAGTCTCGTGTCCATTAAAGAAGTCAAAGGGAAAGTGTAGAAGGGAGAGGTGTTGGTGAACATGGCGTGTTTAATGTATGTCGTGGCTGTTTTCGGTATTGTGTTGGGAAAAATTGTGGTATGTCAATTGGAGATTGATAGGGATGACAACATTGAGCCCTTTGCGCTCCTCTGTCAGATTTACAACGTGGCTAAGAATCCTCCCATTAATTACGTGGATCTTCAGGAACCTTTTGAGATTGTACAGGAAATCGACGCCCTCAACATCTCCTTGGTAGAACCCAAGTTGGTGGATGAAACGGAGATGGGAAATGGTGTGGGCGTACAACTGCCACACACCATCACGCGGGAAGCAGCACTCGCCCAACTCAGTCTCAAACAAATCACCCAGAGGGCGCACAAAATTCTGGATGGGATTGAAAAAGTTAAGGCCAGCAAAAGTATTGAAAAGGCAAAGTACGAGTTTCACAAAGTTATATTTGGGGAGAATGGGAATGAAGATGATCTCTGCCATGCGACGGTAAACAATATGGACGACCGCTCCAAGGCATGTGGACCACCAGGCCTAACATCCAAGGGAGAAAGTGCCGGCAAAAACCTTGTTGTGGACTTCTTCTGCTTGTGTGCGCAAAGGACGGAGAGCAGTGAGGGGGCCAAGCAAGTTTGTGGTTTCCACGTGGGCAGAATTGACAAGCACTATGGCTGGAGTGAACAAGGTCCGTGGGGCTCCTCGACCATGTGGGCGTCGATCAAAGGGGGATGCGGAAAGCATATGCAGCAACGTCCCAAGTCCACCACAGAGGCGCGTCATATTCTCGATCAATTTTTGAAGCACTTGAAAACTGGAGGAGTGTACAGACAGATTAAATGTAAAAATCCTCCTAACAACTGCAAAGATGCCATCATCGAAGGCAGTGGTCGGAAAAAAGGCATGCTAGGAACGGGTGTTACAGTCGATTCTACTGCCAAAGTCACTTGCGATGGGAAAAAAGGGAACGACAAGAAACCAGAAGCCGGCGGTGTCTGCGTCTATTACGGCCCAGAATCCGAGTGGCAAAACATTCCATGGGTAAAGCAATTCCGAACCGCACTTGAAACCGTCGACACCGCAGATAACAAAACAGCCTCCATCCAACGTGCAATTATAAAACTCCAAATTCTTCAACACCGTGCGGAAGAAATTTACGAAACTGCGAAAGTGATCACAGAAATCCAGCACCCCGTAGTACCCACCGCATTACAAAATGCAAGCGGAAACCTGACAGCCCAAAATACAACACGGACCCGCAGCTATAGCTATAACCCAGATTCGTACTTCATCCAACTGTGGGTGCTCCTCCTATAATAAAAGCCATAAGAAAGTAATTCCCTCAAAAACAAAGAAAGGGCAAGTGTGTGTTGGTTTCTCATTTTTTCCATTTGGATATTAAAAATGTACATATTCTTTCCCTCTCTATAGCAAAAGTCTTATTTACTAAAAAAGTCAAAGAAAGCTAAGCATTTCAGAATGGTGGACAAAAACATGGCGTGTTTTGTGAATGTGTTATTATCCTTCGTAGTCATATGCAGCTTTGTGAAAAATGCTGCGGCACAAGGTGCACAAGTCCAAGCTAATGATAACGCAGAGCAATTTGCCCTTCTCTGTCGGATTTACAATGTGGCCAAAAATCCACCCATTAACCATGTCGACCTACAGGATCCTAATAACATCGTGAACGAGATCGATGCCCTCAACACCTCGTTCGCTGAGGATAAACAGCTCAACGAAACAGAGCATGTCGAAAATAGTTCAGATGCTCAGGTGAAACCCACCACCACGCGAGATGCAGCTGTCGCTCAAGCCCTCCTCAGCCAAATCACCAGGAAAGCCCACGACATGTTGAAGGAAATTAGAAAATTAAACGCCACCAGGGATATTGAGAAGGTAAAAGCTGAGTTCACCGAAGTAATTTTTGGGGAAGGGATGAATGAAACTCACTTATGCCAAGGCGCGCTTAATGTAATACAGGAACGCGGTGCTGCATGTGGACCATCCGGGCTTCATAGTAAGGGTGGTAGTGCTGGAAACAATCTTGTGGTGGACTTTTTCTGCCTTTGTGCACAGAGATCAAAAGACAGCGAGGGACTTAACAACGCCTGCAAAGTGCAGGTAGGCGGGAAAGGTGATAAGCACGGTTGGAGTGAAGCACCGCCCATGGGATCCATATCCATGTGGGCCTCGATAAAAAAAGAATGTGGGAATCTCTTGCACCAACATCCCAAATCTACCGCAGAAGGCCACGAGGTGCTCGAGGATTTTTTTAAACATCTAAAATCAGGGGGGCTTTACCGGTGGGGTAGTACGAAGAGTATAGATGGCAGTGGTCGAAAAGCAGGCATGCTGGGGACGGGCGTGGGTAGTAAGGATGGTAAAGGAAACGATCTTCTTTGCGACGGGAGAAAAGGAGAGAAAAACGGTCAACCTCCCGGTGGAGTCTGTGTCTACTACGGTCAAGACAACTGGGACGATAATATTGGATGGCTGAAGAAATTAAAAACCGCCCTGAACAATGTTGACGCCTTGAACAACCAAACCGCCACCATCCAGCGGGACATTAAGAAACTCCAAACGCTCCTTCATCGTGCCGAGGAAATATACGGGACCACGAAAGTAATCTCAGAAATTCAGAACCCCGTAGCACCAACCAATCTCCAAACAGCTCCCAAGAAACTGACCGCCTACAGCGCCACTTCCAGCCATCACCCCTTTATTTTCCCACACTGCTTGCTACTTTTCCTCTAAGAAAATAATTAACCCCCATAAAAAACTGTGAAATACATGGAAGAAATTACATGTACCAAGCATCCAGACCGTATTGCATTCCTTTGCTTTTTCTTCTTTCCTTGTGTTGGGCTCAAGTGATAGGGTGAAGGAAGAATTATGGAGGGTTCCATTTGGTATGGCGTTCCAACACATGCAACGCAACCTTGAGAACGAAACCAACACACCATAAGGGCAGCTCGCTCCTAACCATCCCCCGTGTCTCCTGGTCTTCTTCCTTAGCTAGGAAATCGATGGCTCTCCAAGACACTCCAAATTCTAATAATTCTATCCAGACTATTGAAGGGGGCTCTTGTGAATGGCTTTTGGTTCTATTTTATTTTTTGGATTAGGGAAGGAAGGCTATAATGATGATGAAGGTGATGAGTGTGGTGATGATTATGGTGGTGGGAGTGATGGGGGTCCATGCGGAAGAACTGGAAGCTCAAGGCGTGGTTTTAAACACAAGTGATTTTGAGCTGCTGTGCAACGTTACGGAGGCGATCTCTGGAGTATTAGACACGGTTACTAACCGTGATGCTGACCTTTATGAATTTGTTGGTGAGGATCAAGAAAAAGATCTAAACGACAAACTTGAAGCAGTTTTTTTTGGTTCAAAGTGGATTGAACAAGCAGGTGGCATCTCTCCCTTGCCACGTGGATTCACAGGAAGTAGTCCGAAAAGGAAAGAGGTGTGCACATCCGGTAGCAGTCCTGTAGGGAACCCGTCAGCATCAGACAGCCTAGCCTGGACACTCCTCTGTTTATGCATGGGTACCAGAAAAGAGGACGAAACATTATGTGGCTTAGCCCCTGAAAACAATAAGCAATGGCCGGAAGGTGAACAAGGTGCCCGAGGTGCCAGCGAAGTATTCGACGAAGTGTGGGATGACTACAACAAAGGCGGAATAATAAAAAGATGTGGCAGCCACGATGCCGAAACCAATTTGGAAAAAGCTACAAAAAATCTTACTGAAAACATTGAAAGGCTCAAAGCTGCATTAAACAACACGAAACATTTGAAACAAGGCAGAGCTCCGTGCAACGAATCGAAAGCCTGTGCTCACATCACAGAAAATCCTACATGGATGGAAAGCTTGTTACGATTCGAAGAAGTAGCAAACTCAACCCTTTTGGAAGCTTTAAGACGGAAATCTGAAGGTAAACGTGAAAGCAATCCCATAATCCTTAGCCCCCATGCACCAGCACACACATCCACAGCACCAACACCATCTGCAGACACTCACCAGCACGCACCACCATCCGTAAGCACACGAGGCCCTTTGTCAACACCCAAACAACAGCCACGAAAAGCTCCTGAAGAAGAACCGAAGCAAAAGCGGGAGTCCCAACCGGAACCGGCTCACGAGAGTGAGCAGTTATCTCAAAAGCAAGAAGCGAACACTCCACCTCCAGAAAACGAAACCAGCGGCTTCCCTATAACCATCCCGAAATGGCCGCTTCTGGCCGTGTTGCTTTGCTAAAATCATAATTTTTCGCAGCACAAGTCTCCAACCATGCTCCACAGGATTTTAGCTCCAAACAAAAGAGGCGCCCATCTCCTCTGTTCTTCTCTTCTCATCTTTTTGTTTTCGTGAAGATAGGCAGGCAAGATAGACATGCAAGATAGACAGGGAAGTAGAAGGAACGTGGCACCATGGAGAGAGGTGCTGTCAGGAAAACCCTCATGCGATTATAGTTAAACCATGTCAATCACTCCATATTATTCTTGCCGCCCACGAGTCCCTCTCGCTAAAATAATTGGAACGGCTGTGACTCCCCATCATTGTTTTTGCTTTGGTGGTCTGTTTTCGGGGAGGGGTGCACTTATATGCAGCTAGGCCGGAATCGACACAATTTTCACCACATGTCCCCCATCTCTATGGAACGTTTATGGGAATTGTTTTCTATATTTTATTGAGTGTACGGTTTTTCCTAACCCTTATATAATTTCTTTTGTCAGGGTTAACTGAGAGGGCCCTCGTAAAGATGCTGGTGAGGTGTTGCATTTCTTTTTACTGTGTGCAGTCTTCCAGAATTATGCCATATCCCAAGGTATTGTAGGGAATCGTAGCTTTGGGGCAATTTTTGAAAAGTATAAATGGAGTTGGGGATGTGGAGGGTGGTGTTGTTCATTTTGTTTCTAGTGGGTATGGGAGGAAGCGGAGTGGAGTCGGAGGGGATGAATAAGGAGGTTTTCAACAAACTCTGCAGAATTACAGGGATGGTGAAGGGGCTTATGAAGAAAGATGGAGAGGCTAAAAGTTCTCTAGAGCAGGCTCTTTATGGAGAAACCGAGAAGGGACACTTTGATGAAAACGGTGCTTTAATGAGTGGGTGTGGGTGGTTAGGAGGCCCGACTCACCGGAGTGCATATTGCTCCCATTTGCCGGGTACACAACAAGCAAAAGGCCATGGCTGTTTCGGACATAGCCTCCTGGGCACGTTTTTTTGCCTGTGTACAAAAGGGACTAATGGAGATGAAGACTTGTGTGGGTTGAGCAATTTGGGTGGCGTTGGTTCTTGGGCCAGCTGGAGATGGGATGGTCACGAGCAGAACCTGTTTAAAACAGTATGGGGCGAAGTAAAGCAAACGTGCTTTAAAAATAATACAACTACAGCAAGCACTTCAAGACACTTGGAAGACTTAGAGACTGCGGTGAAAAATATAAAAGAGGAGACTAAAAATAAGGTCATCAGCGGCGGTAACAAAGGCTATTATTTAGGGGGCGGCTCGACCACAAACGGACACTGCAGTAAGAATCAGCCACAGGACGGATGTGTGACCTATCCGGAAAAAACTAATAATGGTAATGGGCCACACATCCCATGGGCCGATAAAATCTTGGAAGCCATAGAGAAACTCAAGACTCAACAGAAGCCAACCTCACCAAATTCAGCAACAACATCAAGTCCATCTCACCAGGCAGACGACGACCTTTCAGACCCCTATACAGACAACGAGGAGCAAGGCGAGGAAGAAGGTGACGAGGAAGAAAGCGAGGGGGAGTCCGTGCACAATTCCACTCCCCAACACCATTCCAAACCTTCAGGACAAAAGAAAACACGCGGCAAGAGATCAACCAAAAAATCCGCCGAAAAAAACAAGGAAACCCTGAAGGACTTCTTTAATGAAAACGGCACTCCTCTAACCACGCCATTTTTATGGCTCCTCAGTGCTGTCGTCATCTGCTAAAACAATAACAATCAAATTCCCTCGTAAGGTTTCCCATAAACATGTACACGCCATC
The DNA here is from genome assembly GCA_002287245.1 of Trypanosoma congolense. NCBI lineage: Eukaryota > Euglenozoa > Kinetoplastea > Trypanosomatida > Trypanosomatidae > Trypanosoma > Trypanosoma congolense. The sequence goes on along the minus strand of NHOR01000468.1, from coordinate 92,843 downwards.
TTCCTTATCTGGCTTCTACTTTTTCTCCTATTCATCTTTAGAAAAGGCATCCTAAGAAATAGATTGGAACCACGCTTATTCAAGGAGTGCTTTTGATTTTGGTGGGAAATATTTCTTTTTCTTGAAGACTTTTCTATTAGGGTGATAAGAGAGTAGGAAGGTAAGCATTATGTTCTTTGTGTTTGTGGGGATGGTGGTGGTGGCATTGAGTGGCAGTAGTCTGGGCACAGGAATAAGTCAACATCACAATCACCAGGAGCATGACGCCCTGTGCAGCGTATTGAAGGCTGCTGTGTCACTTTACCAAAGCCGTCGAAGCGGGGATAAGTTAAAGAAAGCTTTGACAAGGGCCATTTTTGGAAATGAGAGTGGAGGAAACCTGAATACATTGTTGGCTGGGCTGCCTGAAACACACCACAAGCCCGGCAACCGCAAAAACTGGTGTGGGGATTGTACGTACGGTGGGGACCACTATCCTGGATGGTCCATCCCACACGACATGCTTTGCCTGTGCACCGTGGGGGAAGGTGGGTTCCCATTCGGACGATACTCACGCGACGACGGGAAAAACCCAACACTATGCGGAAAGAGTGCGAGGGACTTGGGATGTGAAAAGAACCAACAGGATGGGACTGGATGCCATAGTAGCAACACACATTGGTGGAACCATTCCACCGACAGTTACAGCGGGAGCGGGGAGGCTAAAGTGCACCTCAATGCCACGTGGGAAAAAGTGATCAAGCCGTGTTTGCAGGGAGGGCATATTGGGCGAGCAAAAAAGACTTTGCTGGAAAAACTCAACGTTGGAGAATACACCAGCCCAAGATGGGCATGGGGTCACACAAACTGCGGGGGAGATCACTCGGATGTATGCGTGAGCTACGGCCACCAGTGCCACCATAATCCAAAATCCCCCCAATGGTGGCAGGAACTATACGACGCCATCACAGCCACGGAAGATACCCGAGCCCAAGGGAAATCCACAAGGTCCACCAAAAAACAGACCCGCAGAGACAGTGCAGGCGCTACGACACCTGACGAGCTAGAGGACGAGAGTGAAGAAGACGAGCCGGAAGACACAGGATCCGATTCCACCAACAACCACCCCCGCCCGCATCCACTCTTGTCCAATCAGCAAAGCGGCACCCCTCTAACTTCACCCCATTCATGGCTCCTCACTGCTGTCTCCTTTTTCTAAGAAAACCCTCTCCACAAAATAAAACTGTTCTTCCAATAAATAATACTACGCTCTAAATAATCTTTTTCCCGCACCTTCCCATCCATCTAGCTATAAAAGCCCAATACCAATTGATCATGGAAAACGCTCAAGAAACCAACCCGATAACAAATCGGTTGACCATGGACAGTACGGTGGAGGCCATCTTGGAGAGGGCCAGGGAGGACTGGGGTGCAATGAATGCGTGGAACTTTTTCAGTATTTACTACGGCAGGCCGTACGGCATGCACCGCCACCCTTCGGTGACCATGCAGCAGTATCTGGAAAATCCGGAGAAGTTTATCCCCGATCCAGCCAAACGGGAGTATATCCAACTCGGCCTGAACCTCAAGCGCGCCCTCATGCAGAAGAACCTCCAACGTGACCTCAACAAACTGAAGGCTGCAGGTATTGTGTCCCTGGAAGAGTGGAAACGCCTTGGGGCCACGGTAGACATGGGACCGATGACGCGCATTGTGTTGGCCAACGGGATCGTCCAAGCGTTCCAAGATAATCGGCCAAAGGGGATTCTCAAAAAGAAAGTCAACCAATAGATATAAGGAAAGGGATGGAATAGGGGTTGTTTGTGAGCTTTGGTGTTTTTGTAAATATCTTTTGTACTATCATCATCCTACATCCAAATATTATACCATATAAAGTTTCTTTTCCCACAATATTTCCCCTATCCCATTCCTTTTTCCTCAACCAGAAGAAGTCACAATGCCTAAGAGCCCCTCCTCGCCATCCCCTGAAGGCACGGCCCAACAAGATAACACCCAGTGGAGCATGGAAAAAGATGTGGTCGAAGTACTCTTGAAAAACCTTGGAGACCCAAAGAAAATCAGCTTGTACCCCTTTCTGCAGCCCGCCTATCCATGGATGCCTCGGTACACTTCTCGGTACAGTATCACAGATTTCGCCCGGAACCCGTGGCGATGCGTGGGAGACCCCGAGAGAAGGGAAAAAGTATGGCAAGAGTTCCCCCGCTTGTTATGGCAATTCCGTGTGCTGGCCTTGAAGTTGACCTATTATGCGGGGCTGCCGGAAGGTTGGGGGCCACGGGAATGGGAGGTGTGGCGTGAGTTTCTCAAGCTGGATGAGACGGACCATGATATTATGGAGGGGATGGTATGGGCAGTCTGTAAAATGCCACCGCAAACCCGTGGGTTCCTGGAAGCGCCGTACCCGATTGGATACCCGGGGCCCCTTCCCATGCCTCACGTCCAAGAGCCTGGTACCTCTTTATAGAAATATTGTTTTCTGTTAATTTTTCTCCCTTGATATATGTCGTTTTGTGTAATGATAATTTAATGGGAATGAATTACTATCCTTTTTTTTCTTGGAGAAGGGTTAGGAGATAAACATGATGGCAATGGTCATGTGTCGCGTGAGGGGAGTCTGTTAGAAGAGAATGAACACACGAGTACTAAGGCACGCACCATCATCCCCTTCTCCCGTGGCAAACCTGTAAAGATCCCTTCCACGCCTTCACGTAACAATACTTGTTTCTGGATTTCTTTTTCTGCTCACTTTCCTTTTCTTTCTAAATAGTCCAACAAGGAGTTACAAGTTATGCCCCGCTGGTGGTTCACCCATGGTGAAATGTGGAACTTTTTCGCTTTGCCCTCATGGTTGTCGCGTTTGCATTTCTCGTGGTGACATTATTCCGGGTAGCGATTCACTAAAAAACCATGGGACACGATACAAAAAATTCTTTACCCCCTTTCTCTATGGAAGGCTGACCATCGAGAAAAGGGTCTCACAGGGAAGTTCTTTTTGAATCCCGATGATTTTTGAAAATGACTCTTTCTGAGGTTATCTCTGGAGGAGAGCGTGGTTACGTGTTATGCGAGAGGAGTTGATTTGAGGAGGAGTGTGGTACAGTGAGGGAGGGGAGGGGGATAGTTAGACCATCACGCTTTCCAGCTGATGTATATTTCACCCGATGCTCAAACCCTAACCCTAACCCCCCACCCCCACTCGACAGGAAGACCCTCACGCTTGTTAGACCCTTACGCTTGTTAGACCCTTACGCTTGTTAGACCCTATCGCTTGTTAGACCCTTTCGCTTGTTAGACCCTTTCGCTTGTTGGACCCTTACGCTTGTTGGACCCTTTCGCTTGTTAGACCCCTTCGCTTGTTGGACCCTTACGCTTGTTAGACCCTTTCGCTTGTTAGACCCTTTCGCTTGTTGGACCCTTTCGCTTGTTGGTCCCTCTCGCTTGTTGGTCCCTTTCGCTTGTTGGACCCTTTCGCTTGTTAGACCCTTTCGCTTGTTAGACCCTTTCGCTTGTTGGACCCTTACGCTTGTTGGACCCTTTCGCTTGTTGGACCCTTACGCTTGTTGGACCCTCTCGCTCATAATGCCGTATTCCACCATGGGGTATCTCGTTCCTATTCCAGTTTCCCCCGACCACGGCCATATTTATAAAACAAACAATTTCATTTCATGATCAATTTTTTTCGGAAAAGCATGCAGGTGTAATATTAATATAGAGCTAGAAATCCATTCTCTCTTTATATTTTATTTTCGGGAGGGGTGATCCAGGAGATAAACATGATGGCCATGGTTTCGTTTCCTTTGGGGAGGGAATAAGTGGGTAAGATAAAACGATCACCCGTGCCCACCACCATCCCATCTTCATTTCCGAAAACGGTTAGCATCCATGCTGGCTATTCATCTACCAATCTTTGTTTCTCGATTTCATTTCCTTCTCACTTTTTGTTTTCTAAGAAACCCCAACAAGGAGTTACAAGTTATGCCGCGCTGGTGGTTCACCCATGGTGGAATGTGAAACTTTTTCGCTTTGCCCTCGTAGTTGTCGCTTTTCTATTTTTCGTGATGATTTTATGTCGGGGAGGGCTGCACTAGTACAGCGAGGACATGATACAAAAAATTCTTCACCCCTTTCCCTATGGAAGGCTGGCCATAGAGAAAAAGGTCTCCGAGGGAGTTGTTCTTTGGGAATCCCGATGATTTTTGAAAATGACTCTTTCTGAGGTTATCTCTGGAGGAGAGCGTGGTTAAGTGTTATGCGAGGGGAGTTGATTGGAGAGGGAGAACAGTTCTTCAAGTAATGAGTGGGGGATAGTTAGACCCTCTCGGTCAGTATCCCATCCCCCCCCTAATGCATTTCCCGATGATTGTCCGTTAGGGTTATTTTGAGGAATATTATTTCCCGATGAGAACAAACTTATCGAAGGTGATCATTGATCACCGATGAATGAGGGAAAGTTGTGAAAATGAAAAAAATATTGAGAGTGGCTTTCAGTGCGGGAAACTCACGTCCCCAAGGCCATGCACAACTGCATCTGTTGCTTATGCTTTTTTCTTCAGTGTGCAGTGCCTATATAAGAAATTGTTAAATGGAACAAAACTAAGCAAAGGAAAATGCACAAAGTCAAATCCATATAATTACATTTCCCCATCGGCTTTCTTTATGAAGGTTAGGTTTTTAGGACTGCAGTATTTTGTGATGAGATCTGCGTGAAGAGATTCTTTATCCGTATAGGAGGTAGAATTATTTTTCAAATTATTTTGCACAGGGTGGTAGAAGCAAAAGAAATAGGAGCGGTGTTTCACTATGAAGCGTACGTATCACCTTGACTTTGTATTGTGTCCTTTCCTTGCTCTTCGTCTGTTACTCCCTTTGATAATATGAAAAGGAAAACATTCTCAATCATTTTTAGTGCGCTTTTGAATTTACTAGTTTCTTTAAAAATTTAAGTAGAAATTGACAATGATGTCTCAAGCTATGATGACTGGGTTGCTGCTAGTCAGAATGTTAATATTTTGTTTTGGGGAAGTACCATGGTCTTTTCCCCGAAAAGCTATTCCATCAGAGGCAGGAGGGGCTATCTGCAGCCTCAGCAGAAAATTGAAAGATGTCACTCCTTGGACACGGCAAAAAATGGAAGCTTTAATGAAAAGCCGTGATGAGCACGAATCCAAATACTTCGACTGGAAGCTGCATTTTCACGCTTCCCCTGAGTGTGAAATAAATGAAAGTGTCTTGGATGAAATTCGGACAATGCTCGAAAATGTGAACACCGAATTTCGGACACTCCATGCAAAAGCTGTTCGAGCCAGGGCCCTTGCCGCCAGGTCTGCGGGGCGCCTCGACGAATTCATCGCGGTGTTCGCAAATGCAAAAGGAAAGAAGATAATCGGGACCACAAACTACTGTCTGGGGAGTGGTGGTGCTCCTGCAAAAAGGAGGGACTTGTTTGATTGCTTTCCGAAAGGCGAAGAATTTGAAATGAGCGAAACGAACATGGCCAAGATTCCCGAAACCACGTCGTATGGGGGAGAGTTGGATCTGTCTGCCGCAATCGAAAATGTCAATTATAACACAGCGGCCACATACGTCAAAAAAAGTGGTGCAATTGACGTATCGGCTAACTGCAACTTGATCAAGGGAAACACCAGTGGAATCCTTGGAAACACAAGCCTTGAAGAGCCCCTTTGGTGGGGTGGTGGCATCTTGACAATAGGAAAAGATTTCAACGGCGACTTCAGGTCAAACAGTAGCAAATTCATGGCCGGTGAAATCGAAAGTTCCAGCAAAGGCTACCAAGACAAGGCACTCTGGACGGAATCTCCTCACACCATCCCACACCTCAAAAGTACCCTCGCCGCGTTCCAAAGTTTTAAGGGGACTGCAGACAGAATCTCCAGAAAATTAACCGAAATTGCTGAAATCGAAAAACAGATTGAAACATGCCTTTCCCACGGAAAAGTGGAAGACGTACACGCTCAAACATGCTTCAAAAACATCATGAAGTTAAATGCTGAATTGCATGATACTAACACCCTCCTGGAACGGTACCGAAAAGAAAAGGGAGCTCTCCCGTCAGGAAGCACCTTCATCATGCGTCAAGAATCCATGGGCATATGGTTACTCTCATTGCTTATTCTACTCTAAAAATGTTAAATGGGAACATAAATAACATCACCTTGTCACTATCCACTGTGTTCCTGGATTTTTACGAAGTAGAATATTCTTCTCACGCTTCTACTATAAGTTTTTCAAAAATAAGGACGAGGAGCCCCAATCAAATAAAGTGAATATTTATTGTAATGGAAATGGGTTCAAAGTTTTGGTTTCTCGGCGTAATATTAATTTTATGGCTCGAGACAAACTTGTGCAATGCCCGCCAAGCCATCCCCACAAAGGCAGGTAGTGCCATCTGCACCCTCAGCAAAAAATTGAAGGATGTCACACCCTGGGCCACGCAACAGCTGGATGAAGAGGTAACAAAACTTACAAATCTGGAATTGAAGCTTCTCGAGTGGCAGTCTAAATTCCTTCAGTCCAAATCCAAAGGGAGAGGCCATGACACATGCAGAGTGACGGGTCCCCTGTTCCGACAGATGCGAAAGGAAGTAGACAAGGCCCGAGCAGAGGTAGAGAAATTGGAAAGGGAGGCAACAAAAGCCTACACATTCGCTGCGAATTCGGCAGGGCGCCTGGACGAGTTCATCACGGTGTTTGCGAATGCCAAAAACGAGGGTGGTAATGGCTACTGCCTGGGTGACACAAAACCGGCTACAATTGAAGAATTGAACAGCTGCTTTAGCGGAAAAGACTTCCGTGAGGAGAGTTTAGTTGACATCAGCGAAAAAGCGAGTGAGCAGGAGCCAAAACTAGGCGACGCCATCGAGGGCATCAAATACAGTGCTCTAAGTAGCACCTTTTTTGAGGGAAGTAACAATGCAAACTGCAGCTTGATCAAGGGAAGCAAAAACGGGGTCCTCGAAAATGTCGACCTCGAAAAGTCGTTGTGGTGGGGAGGAGGCATCTTGACTATCAGTAAAGGATTTGAAGGCGGGATTACAGACAGTAGCTTCGGCCCTGGAGAAATATCGAGCACTCAAATTCAAGAGGGCAGCAGTAAAGCATATTGGACAGCAGACCCCGCCAAACAAATCGTACACATCAAGGACTCTTTGGAAGCGATCAAGGCTTTCAAAGATGCAAAGGAAAATATCAAATCCAAAATAGAAGGCATCGAGCAGCAAATTCAATTCTGCCTGGGTGAACAGGAACACAACAAACATAGCACGGAGCCCGTACCTACTGAGCAGAACACCACGCAACCAAACGAATCTATTACGGAACAAAGCTACACGGAAAAAACAACCAGTGACCAAAACACCACAGAGCCACAGCTAACATGCTTTGAAAACGCCGCCCAGATTGTCGCCCAATTAAAGGAGAAGAGAGCGCTCCTGGCACGTTATCGAAAAGTCAAAGGATGGATTCCGCCCAATAGCGCCTTCATCCCCACACCACGCTTGGGACTCCTTCTGACCTTGCTCTAAACCTTAATGTTTTCCACTAAAAGACGAACAATTACATCATGCACAACCAATCGCAGTAACAATTCCCATAATCACATCTCCTTTTGAAACTCATCTTCATAGGATGGCATGCACAAACCAAGGCAAAACTAAAGGAAAGAGAAACACTGGCCTATAGAGTTCATAGGTCTCTGAAAAAATGTGTTGGTCGAATTACTCCTGGAAGGCGACACACCCCTGGAAGCCATCGACGAGGAGATCTGGTGTCGGTGTCGGCGGCCACCATCTGTACCTCAATACCAGCCCTACCAGGGTTTCGTTTATTTCGGAGGGACACCGACGTTTATCCAGGTCCCCTATTCCACCATAGGCTATCTCGTTCAGATTCCACTTTCTCCCCAACAATTACGTGAATTATAGAACATACAATTCTATTCCCATGATCCAGTTGTTTTCAAAACATGCTGGTGTAAAATTCATATACAGTTAGAAATACATTCTATCTTTCTATTTTATTTTATTCTCGGGAAGGGTAATCAAGGGAAAAAACAATGATAATGGCGCCTGTTCTTTGGGGGAAAATAAGTGGGTGGATAAAACTGTCACCCGTGCCCACCACCATCCCATATTCATTTCCTAAAATGGTTGGCATCCATGCTGGCTATTCATGTACCAATATTCCTCTCTGGATTACATTTTCTTCTCACTTTTCTTTCTTTTTTTCTAAAAACCCCAACAAGGAGTTACAAGTTATGCCGCACAGGTGGTTCACCAATGGTGGAATGTGGAACTTTTTCGCTTTGCCCTCGTAGTTGTCGCTTTTCTATTTTTCGTGATGATTTTATGTCGGGGAGGGCTGCACTAGTACAGCGAGGACATGATACAAAAAATTCTTCACCCCCTTCCCTAGGAATGCGGGCCATTGGGAAAAGCGTCTCCGAGGGAAGTTGTTCTTTGGGGATCCCGATGATTGGTGAAAATGACTCTTTCTGAGGTTATCTCTGGAGGAGAGCGTGGTTACGTGTTATGCGGGAGGAGTTTAGTGGAGGGGGAGAGTGTGTGAGTGGAGGGGGAGAACAATTCTTCAAGTAATGAGAGTGGGATAGTTAGCCCCTATCGCTCATATTTCCATCCCCCCCAATGCATTTCCCGATGATTGCTCCTTAGGGTTAGTTTGAGAGAAATTGTTTACCGATGAGAATAACTTATAGAAAGTGATCATTGGTCGCCGAGGAATGAGGGAAGTGTGTCTGGGGGGAGAAGGGGAGTGTGAGAGGTGTGCCATATTTGCATGTCATTGGAATTCGATTTGGTTATGTGTGATGACTGTGCAGGGATCCTCTATTATTGTACTGCCATCTCTTATAGAAATGTATCACTGTCCACTTATTGTTGAATACTCCTCAACAAATTACTTTTCGTAAAACAGGAAACAGGGTTAAAGAAACAATATTCAACCATGTCGAACAACCTTCAGAAGGACAACATGTCGGATGACAGCGTATCAGTGGATGAGGGAAGCTTTTGGGATGATGGTGAGAGCAGTATAATAAGTATGATAAGTGACCGGAGTACTGACGATGACAGTGTGTCCCTCTTCTCGATCAATCTTCGGAGGTACGCGGATATCTTGGAAAGGCTGTTCCCACTGTCGAGGATTAACGATTTCAGGGAGGAGGAGTGAGGACAGGAGCATTGGAGGGGGGATGGCATTTGACGGGAATGTTATAAGACAGGGTGTTGTAACACACGTATTGGATGGGGTATGGTTCTCATTATTGAGTGATGGGTGATTATGTGTTTTCTATTGTGGAAATACTCTCTTCCAGATGACAAATTATCCCGCAAGAATTAAGTTCTCTTGAAACTATTTTGTTTTTTTTTAAGAATATGGATCTATGTGAACTGGTATTTTTCGTGGTAGTGAATTTGGGTGAGAGTGTTGTTCTTTAGTTGTCGTTGTGTATTTGTGTATGATGGCGTCGTGTGTCTTTGTTGCTTGGAATTACTTATTCTTTTTGAAGATTGCTTTGCTCTTTCTATAGTGAAGTGGAAAAAGGGAAGGATGATGAGGATGTATATTTGGATGATGATGATGGTAGCCTTGGGGGTGAATGCCAGCGGAGACGCGAAGGACCATAATCACGACGCGCACAAAGCCCTCTGCGATTTGCTGAAGGCGGCTGTGGGAACTTGGGAAAGCAGTGGAGAAGGTCTCTCGGAGCCGATGAAGAAGGCCTTGGGGAAGACGCTTTTTGGGAATGAGGAAGGGGGACGTGTGGAAGATTTAAAAGGGAAGCTTCCAGGGGATTATGAAAAGGTGATAAAAAACGAAGCACGTAGCTTAGCGTGTGGGGAGCCGTATACGGCGGAGAAAACTATGGATAATGGTGAAGAAACTGAGCTTCTGCGGCGCTGACCGGGCCACTCGGGTCCCCACGACCTTGTTTGTCTTTGCACCTTGGGGAACAACAGCTGGCCATTAGGTGACACCCAAATAGCTACCACTCTGTGCGGACAAGATAAAAATGCTTTGGGATCCGACAAAGGCAGTAAAGGCTGGAGTGCCATTCATACCGGAGAAGACCAAATCACAGCAACGTGGGAAGTAGTCGTGACATCATGCCTAAAAGGTGAGACGGGTAGAGATTTGAAACAGGCCCTGAATGATTTCTTGGGGAAACTGGAGCACAACCCTGATGTTGCTTACACAAATCGTTATCGACTAGGGAAGGGTAATATCAGTAGCTCTGGAGGTTGCAACGGGACGCCTCAACTTGGAGATTGCGTCATGTACTACAACACCACAAAACCCTTGCCTTGGTGGGTGGACTTACAAAAGGCCCTTCCAGAAGAAGATAAATTTCAAAAACAACGGGAACAGGAAGAGAAACGGAGACGGCAAGAGGAAGCGGCACAGCAAGATTCCTCCACCGCTTCAGGGAGGCGTAGCTCAGTTCCTGACAGCCCCAACGCAAACGAAGCGGACTCTAACCTCACCGCAAAATATCAAAAACTCCGAAGTCACACCGGCACACCCATAACCCCGCCATGTTCATGGCTTTTCAGTACCATCCTCATGATCTAAAAACACTCACTGAAGACTCCCATTGTGCATCCCCAATGAGAAAGATACTCCGCTACGTTATCATTCTCCTCTTTCTCCATCTTTTGTTTAAGGAAGGCAGATAAGGAACTAAAGGGTAGGAGTGTCCATGAGTGTGGGGAGGGGGATAGTTAGACCCTCACGCTTGGAAGACCTTATCGCTAATATTTGGAGAGGCTATGCTGTGACCTCATTGTTGTTGCGCTTGTGGTGGTCTGGGTTTGGGGAGGGGTGCACTACTATGCAGCTGGACTAGAATCGACACAATCTTCACCACATGTCCTCCATCTCTATGGAATGCATGGGAAAATTGTTTGCTATATTTTATTTTTTGTAGAGTTTGTCCTAACTCTTATATAATTTCTTTTGTCACTGTTAACTTGAGGGGCCGTCGTAAAGATGCGGGCGACTGCTGCTTTATGTTTTATAATGCTCTGTCTTCCATGATTGTAAGCGAGTTAAAGGTATTGTAGGAAATTGTATACGTGAGGTATTCCGTTGGAGGAAAGATGGAGTGGGAGATGTGGAGGAGGGTGCTCTTGGTTTTGGTTGTAGTGGGGAAGGTAACCCTTGCGACAGAGGGAAGCAATGAAGATGTATATAAAAAACTCTGCGACATTACAAAGGGTGTGAAGGAGCTTATGAAGAAGGAAAATGGCGAGGCTAAAAGTACTCTCGAAGAGGCTCTTTATGGAGGAAACGGTGAGGTGCACTTTGATGAAAACGGCACCTTCAAGGGTAACTGTGGGAGTTTAGGAGGCCCCCATCACCGGAGTACTTATTGTTCCCATATGGGAGGGGGTTACCAAACAACAGACGAGAACGGCTGCTTCGGCCACAGCCTCGTGGGAACTTTATTGTGTGTGTGTGTCCCTGGGAAGCAGAATGAAAACTTGTGCGGGTTGAACATTGTGGGGGGTGATGCATGGTCTGGCGGATGGATCAGCGGTGTCACCCAGAACCTGCATAAGAAAGTATGGGAAGAAGTCAAACAAAAGTGCTTTGAAAATAATACTACAGCGCACGTGGGAGACTTAGAGACTGCGGTAAAAAGCATAAAGGAGGAGACTAAAAAAAATACAATCAGCAACAGCCAACACGGTTATTATTTAGGAAGCGGCACTAATACAAACGGACACTGCCATGCAACACAACCTCGGGACGGTTGTTTGACCTATCCGGAAAAGGATGGTAACCCGGATATCCCATGGGCCGATAAAATCTTAAAAGCAATCAATAAGACAAGAACTCAGAGACAAACAAGCTCCCAAAACTCACCACAGACAAGCCACCAGGGCTCTGACGACTCTTCAGAAGATTCTGCGGAGAGCAACGACGCCAGCGAGGAGGAGGAAGAAGGCGAGGAGGAGACTGCTGAAAACACAGGAACCCATAACACCTCCAATAAGCCACGCTCAAAGAAAAAACTCAACAAATCAACGAAAACCTCCACCAAAAAAACCGAGAAAACTCTGAAGGCTCTCCTCCATGACGAAAGCACCCTTCTAAGCCCGCCGCTTTTATGGCCCCTTGGTGCTGTCTTATTTTAAAAAAATAACCAAATTAAATTTCCCATACGGTTTCCTGTTTTTTCCATAAACAGTCGCCCTCTTCCTTATCCTACTTCTCCATTTCTCCTATTACTTTTTAGAAAAGGCATCCTACGAAATGGATGGGACCACACTTATTCAAGGATACTTTTCGATTTTGGTGGGTAATGTTTCTTTATCTTCCAAGGTTTTTCTGTAAAGGTGGTAAGGGTGATAAAGGAGATAAGGATCAGGGAGCATGTTCTTTGTGTTTATCGGGATGGTGATGATGGCATTGAGTGGCAGCAGTCTGGGCACAGGGACAAGTGAGCATCACAATCACAATGGAGAAAATTACGACGCCCTGTGCAGCGTATTGAAGGCTGCTGTGGCCCTTTACCAAAGCCGTCGAAGCGGGGAGAAGTTACGGAAAGCTTTAACAAGGGCCATTTTTGGAAATGAGAGTGGGGGAAACCTGAACACATTGTTGGCTGGGCTGCCTGAAACACACCACAAGCCCGGTAACCGCCAACACTCGTGTGGTTCTTGTACGTACGGCGGCAGCAGCGATTACCCTGGATGGTCCATCCCACACGATCTGATTTGCATGTGCACCGTGGGGTCAGGTGGGTTCCCGTTCGGAAAACACTCAAACGACGGCGGGAAAAAACCAACATTATGCGGCAAGAGTGCTATGGACTTGGGATGTGAGCAGAACCAACAGGACGGGAAAGGGTGCCATAATAGCAACACACATTGGTGGAACTCATCCACCCTGTCCCACAACGGGAACGGAAAGGTGAAAGTGCACCTGGAAACCACTTGGAAAAAAGTGGTCAAGCCGTGTTTGGAAAAGAGATCTGATGGACAAGCAAAAAAGACTTTGCTGGAAAAACTGAATGTTGGAGAATACAGCAGCCCAAGGTGGGCGTGGGGGCACGGTCCCTGCACTGGAGGCCACTCGGACGTATGCGTGAGCTACGGCCACCAGTGCCACCATAATCCAAAATCCCCCCAATGGTGGCAGGAACTATACGACGCCATCAAAACCACGGAAGATACCCGAGCCCAAGGGAAATCCACAAGGTCCACAAAAAAACAGACCCGCAGAGACAGTGCAGGCGCTACGACACCTGACGAGCTAGAGGACGAGAGTGAAGAAGACGAGCCGGAAGACACAGGATCCGAACCCACATCGAACAACCACAACCGCCCGCTTCCACTCTTGTCCAATCAGCAAAGCGGCACCCCTCTAACTTCACCCCTTTCATGGCTCCTCAGTGCTGTCTTCTTTTTCTAAGAAAACCCTCTCCACAAAATAAAACTGTTCTTCCAATAAATAATACTACGCTCTAAACAATCTTTTTCCCACACTTTCCCATCCATCTAGCTATAAAAGCTGAATAAAGATTGATCATGGAAAACACTCAAGAAAACCACCCGACTACAAATGCGTTAACCATGGAGAGTAGGGTGGAATCTATCTTGGAGAGGGCCCGTGAGGACTGGGGTGCAATGAATGCGTGGAACTTTTTCCATGTCTATCGCGTGCATGGGTGTGTCGTGGACCACAACCCCTCCGTGACCATGCGACAGTTTCTGGAAATTCCGGGGCTTTATATTCCTGCTACTGAAACGCGGGACCACATCCAACCAAACTTGAAGGTCAAGCGCGCGTGTATGCAGAAGTACCTCGAACGCGACCTCGACAAACTGAAGGCTGCAAACATTGTGTCCCTGGAAGAGTGGCAAACTAACGGAGTATCACTGTGGACCTCCAACCGATGACGCGCACGGTATAAACGCGTGCCCTTAAGCAGGCCGACCTCCCTTCTTCCCCGAAGTGGAAGTCACTGCGCGTGGCAGCTCTTCGGAGCATCCATTTTAAAAATATTCCTCGATTAATTTCTGTGTTTATGGTTAAAACTTGAAAAGGCTCACGGCTTTTTAATTTTTTGGTGTGGCCTAGACTCCCTTCCCTTCCTTTTTCCCGTCCATGCTTTACAAGTTTTGGGGAGGTGGCCTTGCCCATGGGGTGTTTGAAGTGTGGCCCTTTGTACTGTTTTCTTTCTTTTAGAATTGTAAGCCATTTGAAGGTATTGTAAGAAAGTGCAGACTTTGGGGACTCTGTTGGAGGGGAAGGTATTATGAAAATGTGTGTAGGAGAGTGCTGTTGTTTTTGTTTTTCTTGGGAAGGGGAGAAAATGGAGTGCAGACGGATTGAGTTAATAAGGAGGTCTTTGACAAACTCTGAAATATTACAAGGAGTGTAAAGGGGCTTATGAATCAAGGTGAGGTGACCAGAATTTTTCTAGACCAGGCTCTTGATAGAGGAAACGAGAGGGCGCGCTTTAATGAGCACGGCATTCTAACGAAACATGAGTGTGGGTGGCACCCTTCTGGAAGGAGTCCATATGGCTCCCATATTCAACCGGGGCGCGACTCTACCGTGCAAGGCTGCTTTGGGGACAGCCTCGTGGGTACTTTATTGTGTACGTGTGTCCCATCTCTAAGACCAGAAAGACGTGTGCGGGTTTGGGATTGAAAGAGGTGGGGCAAGTTGGTACGGTTGGTCTAAGTATCCGGACTTGTTTCAGAAAGTATGGGGAGCAGTCAAGGGCAGCTGCACAGAAACAAACACTACAGTAAACGCTTCAGAACACTTAGAGAATTTAAAAAAAGCTGTGCTCGAGATAAAGGAAGCAGCCCTACAAAAAAATGGCAACGGTTACTCTTTAAGGGGAAACCCCTATACTAACGGACCCTGCGCGGCGTATATTTTGGAGACGCCTGTGTGACCTATAAGAAAAATAGTAAGGGTACTCTCGGCATCCCATGGGCCGATACAATCTTCACTGCAATCAATATTCCCAAGACCCGCCAAGCAAAATCCTAAGAGTCATCCCCAACATGAGACACAGACCACCAAGGCCACGAAGACCATTAGGACCAGGATGGCTCCTCAGCCCAGGATCCCGCCGACGACGAGCAAGAAGGCAAGGAGGAAGAAGGCGAGGGACCTGCGGACATACGCGGAACTCTTAACACACCCAAAACGCCACGCCAAAAGAAAAAAAACACGTCACCAAAAAAGCCGCGGAAACCCTCCCATACCAGCCAAGTGACGACGGCACCCCTCTCACCCAGCCCTTTTATGGCTCCATTGTGCTGTTGTGTCTTGGCTTTAACGGTCTAACAACCTTATCGTCCCTCCCAGAAGGTCTTCCCCTGACACTAACTCTAAGCCTGGCCAGCGTAAAGAGCCCTTTCTCCCAATCTTTTTTCTTCTGTTTAGGGAGTAAGTAGGATGAAGGTCTTATTGGGGATGATGATGAAGGCAGTGGTCTTGGAAATGGTGGTGGTGAGCATGGGGATGAGTGTGGGGAGTTGTTACAATGAGGATGCATTCCAGACACTTTGCACGGTAATAAGGCAAGCGGAGAGGGTACTCAATACAAAGACCATAAGTGAGCTGTCCAAAAATGGATTGGAGCATGCCCTTTATGGGAAGCATGGCAAGATCTTCATTCAGTAGGAAGGGAACGTTAAAACTGAAAGGAAAGTTCAATCAGCAGACCCAGAGAGAGTATGTTTGTACCTATTTCAGCTGGGGTTAATATTACTGCTTCGCCGAGAGTCTTGCCGGCACCCTACTGCGCACATGCACGCCTGGTCGAGGCAGTGTTGGATTATGTGGACTGGACTCATCCCGAGACACATGGTCCGGCGGAGGCGTGGAGCAGAAACAAGATTTGTTACAAAACATGTGGAACCAAGTCCGTGAGAAGTGCCTCATTGGAGCTGAGCTTAAGCAAAGCGGCGATAAATAGGTGGACGAGCTGCATAAAGCGCTAAGCGCTTTCAAGGAAAACTGGAAAACATCTGGGCACAATGCTGTCTATTTGTGAGGGCTACCTTGAGGAAGTGGCCCCTGCAGCGGCACTAGTGCGAAGGATACTTGTGCAGGCTATTATGCCAGTGAGCGGCAGCGGCAACATGTCCAGATTCCCTGGTTGGAACCGATCCAAAGGGCTCTTCCAAACCTGAAAAAGGAGTATCCTAGACAGACGCTCCCTTAACTTGTTTCTACACCCACAAAACAGAACCAACCACCACCTCTCTTGCCGATTTCAAAGAGTCTGAGTCCTCCGATCCCTCCACCACAACCAACACCACGGAAGGAGAGAAAATTGAGGACATGTACCCCACGTAGACATCAGCACCAACCCTTCAATCAAGCCCAAAGAGCCGCAGCAAACGATCTACCACAGAAACCAACGAATCCACCAGCACTGCCCCCAACAACACCTCCAACACCGACAAACCCGCAATGCTGGACCCCGCGACAGCCCCTTTCTTTCTTCCTGACCTAATAGATTCCTAGGTCTCTCCTCCACCACCGCTTGCCTTTTCTAGAATCCGTGGCCCTCCGGGAAGCCATATGTGCCCCTTTCCCCCCCTTTACATGGAGACTGCAAGCTTCAATAGGGGGGATGTCAGCCATGCCCCTCCGTGCTCCCACCACGACCCCGGCATCCCAAACCCCTATATAACCACCCCAACCCACCCCTACACACCTTCCCCCTAAAAACGCCAAAACATACCTGTCGAGGGGATGGGACCATCCCGACCCCGGGGCCCCCCCCTCGACCCCTGGTGGGAACGCCGGGCCGGGGTACACATTCTCTTTCAAAGCTCGAAACAGCCCCCTTGGGGGGCTTATCAACGAGAGGGGAAGAGGGTTATCCGAAATTATTTATCCCCTACGCTAAAACCCTTATGCTCAAGAAGCCCTTGCCCTTTTCTACATTCATTTTTTCTCTTTCTAGAGTGCACCTCTAGGTGTTCGGTCCCTTGAGAAGGTCCGGGTATTTTCTTCATGGCCATACGTCCAGCACGGAGTCTACAGGGCAAAAACAAAGTCCCCCCACCGAAGAAAAAGAAAGAAGCCCGAAAGCAAAAAACGCCGACCGGGAAGCGCCCCGCTGTACGAGATGTCGTATCCCCCCAAAACGTCCAGAAGGAATCCCCCCCGAAGGTCGATTGGTCTGGGATCAAGCAGTTCACCACCGCGATGCTGCGCGACGTCGGCGTGGTCCTTCTGGAAGGCATGAGGGACCGCGAAAACATCAACCTCTACGACTTCTTGAAGCCGCTCCACCCCGACCTGGACCCCGACCTGTCCCGCTTTACCCTCGAGGACTTTTTCCGGAGCTCCCACCGGCGCATCCCCGATCGAGCCCAGCGCGAGGCCATCCAGCGCCACATCCCCCACCTGATGAAACAGCTGCGCGAAGACATTCTCAAGACCATTCGGTACCTGGGCAAGCACGGGATTTGGAGACTGGAGGGCTTGCTGTGGTGGAAGCCGCGGACCCCCCTGAAGCCCATCCCCCAACGGATCCTGGACGACGCCATCTATTGGGCCTACAGGCTGCCCTCAAACACCCCTCCTCCAAGCTCCGGGAGGCATCGGGTGTTGGCCCAACGCAGGTCCCCACCCCCATCATCCAAGAAGACCTGGACCATGCGGAGCCGGCTCCGTGACGTGCTGCAGCACGGCTGTAAGACCTGGGAGGACGTGTCGCTGGCCGAGTTTTTGTTGGAAGAGTATGCCTTCCGCTTTGACGACCAACCGCGACCCAAAGGCAGTCTCTACGATTTCCTCCAGACCCGGCCCAATATCTGCACCATGAGGAGGCCCGAGAGCGTGTGCTTCAGGAGATGCCGGCCAAGCTGGCCGACCTGAAAGCGCGTGTTCTGCGCGATGGGGCATTCCTGCATGAGAAGGGCCTGAAGGTCCTGGGCCAATGGCTGGACTGCTTGCGTTGTGGGGAGTCACTGACCTATGCCACGCCCCGGATCCTGAATGGGGTGGTCAACCAGATTTTGGATAGACAGTACGAGGCCACTCGAGAATGAGGGATAAGGGACACGGGATATCTCTTGCTTTTTGCGTTGCTATGCTTTTGATTCACGGAGAAATCTTCTAAGAACTGTATGTTGTAGTGCTCAAGGGACCCCTTCCTGGGCCCCCTGAAAGAAGCCCTTCTTTTTCGTTTCTCTCTTCCCTTTATCCAGAATCTCGAAACTCCAAGGAAGCCGTTGCCCAAGCATGGAAGGAGCGGAAGTTCGGACGGCTTTCCCTTTCCCCCCTGGACAACATCCAGCACCGTGGACGACGTGCTCCTCCATGAGTTGAAGGACAAGCGGCGGATCAATATGTACCACTTTCTCCTGGATTATGGTGGATACAACTTCCCCGTGGATCTATGCCTCTCTCTGGGTGCCTTTCTGCGGGATCCCCTGGATACTGTGGTCGACGAACCCGTGCGCCAGGAAATTCTCCAGCACATGCCCGCATGCTGAGTCGCCTCTACGGGGATCTGGGCCAGGACCTCCGTAACCTCCTTGCGGGAGGTATTCGCTCCCTGGAGGATTGGGCGCAACACGGGTGGTACATGGTAGACCTCTCGGCCCTTTCGGAAGTGATCCTGGAGGAGGTTATGTATGCTGTCCTTTTCTTTTTTGAACACAACCAGGAGAATGAGGAGGGTTCCGGTGCGTGTGCCCGGAGTGGTCTCTTAGAAAGCCGCCGCGGCAAACCATCCCTGCCGATGCGAAAACGAAAACGAAAGCGGGGACCCCTCCTCCACCCTCTGACGCACAAGCCCTTCTTTTCCTCCATGTCGCTTCATGATATTGGGAACTCCATGGAAACTGTATGGTGGGTAGGCCGCTCCCATACTTTTCTCACCCCTCTCCCACCTGGATGACCCCCCTGTGGGACGCACGCCCTTCAACAGAAAACGGGAGATTCTCTTTGATTTCTTTTCCGTACAAGGTGTAGTGTCCTTGAAAGAAAATCCGGCGACACCCCTCCGGCTTAGCATGCACGTACGCACCGCGATCACCCTGACACTGCTGTTTTTTCTGACACGCCTCGCGCCCCCCAGCGAGGCAGCGGAGGCAGTTCGGAACCGAGCGGAGTTTTCGGCCCTCTGTTGGTTTTGGAGAATCCATGTGACCGCCGACATGATCATGGAGACCACCGACCACCAGCACTTGTCCCCGGAAAGCCTGATCAAGCACCGGATGCTGGTGGAGTGGCTCGAGGACGACGGCAACCACGCAGCGTGGGGTCTGGACGCCCGGCTTAGTGCGGCGCTCTGGTACCTCAACGACACGGAGCGCGACACCGCGCAGAAAATGTACGACGCCTTCAAGCAAAAGCGCCAAGAATTCGCTCAACTCGAGAAGGCCATCCAGCAAAAAGCCAATGAAACCCGGCGGGTCTTGGAGACGGTCCGCACCCGATTCCGGATAGCCGCCTACGGCCACGCCCGAAAGGATGAGCCCTCGGAGCGCTGGATGGAAGAGGCGTACTCACGGGATACAAAGCGGAGCGATGCGTGCACTCTGAAAAACACCCGCCTCCCCGGCCAGCCGTACGCCGGGTCCTCCCTCGTGAACGACCTGCTGTGCCTGTGCCTGGCCGGCCGTCCCGGTGGGGGCGACGACAACGCCCAGATCTGTGGGGCGGAGCTGGAGCAGAAGGACTGGAAATTTACGTGGACCGACTCCACTGGGTTTGTTCCAGAAGGCTGGGCCGAGAAGGCGTGGAGTATCATGGGGCCGGCTTGCGGGCAGGTGCAGCGCCCGACGGACCTGACCGAGAAGAATATACTGGCGGCCAGCAGCCACTTCGAGAGCTTGATCGGCACCAACCCGAACCCTAACCGCGACAAATTCCCATGGGTTCTGGGTTATTCGGGTCAGGGCCAGGAGGGCGCCACCCGTCGGGTATGCTCCGCCAACGCCGGAAGGCCGAACGAGGCATGGGGGCAGTGCGTGAACTATGCCAACACCACGGGCGGCGGGCGGGGTCGTATCGATTGGCTCCAAGCCTTTTACGACCTCCTCCCCCAGGTCCGCCAGTATGAGGCCCTGCAGCGCGAGCTGGAAGGCCTCGACGGGAAGGTCAAGGCCCTGAGCCAAGAACTGGAAGAAGCGTTTGAAGAGGCGGGCTTCCACAACCAGGCGCCACGGAAGCCCCACCACGGCCTCCCCCTACTCGTGTGGCTCCTTCTCTAACGTTCCCGTGGCTCCACTGCTTTTTCTTAAAAGGCGACAGGCCCTTGTGGCTTTTCTCGTACGGGAAGGGCTTGCGGCTATTCCCATTCCTCCCTCCTCCTTCTCCTCTTTCCCCCGCCCTTCTGCGGCTTCCGTAAGAAAGAACACACTATAAAAGTAAAAGAGAGAGACTCTCCATGCGCTTTTTGAGCGGCACCGCGTGCGCCTTTGTCATTCTCCTGCTCTGCGGGCCGGACATGGGAGATGCGTTTTTGCCGTGGCGAAGGTCGTTCGTTTGTATGGAGGGTGAGAAGCTGCTCCAAAACCTGGAGGACCAGTTCTCCCAGAGGCTCCAGATCTATGCCGCGACGCTGAACTCGACGGAGTCGCTGCGGGAGCACTGCGAGAGTCTCCAAAAGGCGCTGGCCACGCCACCGGAGATGAAATCGGAGACTTGGGGGAAGTCCTACACGGCGTTTCTCCGAGACGAAACGCTGCTCGAGGAGTTCCGGAACCAGCTGAAGCGTCTCATGCAGGATATCAAGAACCAGTGCGGCAGTTGGATTGGGTTCTACTTCGCCAATTGGCGCCTCCACCAGCGCCTGGACCAAAAGGTGGCTGACGGGCAACGCCTGAAGCAAGCCTTCGACGACCACCTTTCCCGCGTCGAGGCCCTGTGGTCCCAGGCAAACATGCCAGGCTGCTCGCCCGAAGAGTATGAACGGATGGTGCAGGCGTACGAAGAGCGGAAGCGGGAACAAAAGCGACGCCGCAAAGCGATAGATGACGACAAGGACTCGAATCCGAAGGGGGAGTAGCCATAGGTGGAGCTCCCACCGACCCTAACCCTAACCAACCTTAGCATGCCTCCACGACCCAAGCTTCTTTTTTTGACTTTCCAGTCCCACTTCACTTCCACTTCCACCTCCAACCGCGTACCTCGAGACCTTTTTTATTTGTGCTTCCTTTCTTTCTTTTTTTATTTTATTTTGCTTATTAGAAAGGCACCCACCCGTTGGGGGGACCATAGAGCGGTACCCATAGGATAGCCTATAGAACCATCCAAACTTATACCCAGGAAGGGACTCTGGTGAAAACGCCAAAACATACCTGTGGGTGCGGTATTTTGCCCCACATTTCCCCCCCCTTTCCTCTGGTGGGTATGCCGTGCCGGGGAAAACATTTTCAAGAACTGCGAAATGGCCCCTTGGGGGGCTTCTTTAAAAGAGGGGAAGAGGGCTATCCGAAATTATTTATCCCCTACGAAGCTACAGTGCTGGGTGTTCCATGCTTTTTTTCTTTGGCCTTTTGTAGGGAGGTAAGACAAATCAAGAAAAGTTACCACTGGCAACTATGAACAAACCGCACGGATACCGTAGACCCACTGGCTGGTGGGATGACGAGTTTGTCCCCAACCACCAGGACGTTTGGTATTACCGAGCCACCACCCTCTGCCCCCCCCGCCCATGTACGATGCGGACATCCGTGCTGGACGTGCTGGCGGAGAGTGTGAATGACCCCGATAACCTGAACCTGCTTCACTTTCTGGAGCGATGGTACACGGATCTGCCGCTGCACCTGCTCCGGCTCACGGTGGGCGATTTTATCCGGGACCCCGAGCGGTGCCTTCTGGAGGATATGCTACGCAAAGACATTTGGGACAACCTGGCTCGTCGGCGGACCCACTTGTATGGAGAAATGCTCGACCAACATTTTGTTTTAACCGGAGCACACATTTTGACGCTAGAAGACTGGGCCCAGAGGGGGTCTTCCCTAACCGTGCATCCGCTGGCCCGAGGTTTCCTGGACGAGGCGGTGAAGCAGGCCAAAGAGCCCGTTGAAAAGCAAAAGCCGGTGTACCTTCCCTCTCCTTCCTCCCAGCCAATACCCCCACGACCACAAAGCAGCCCCGTACAGGAGGTGCAGGAAATAAGCGTGGTGCCCCCCATACCGAAACCACAGGAGGTCCCCCTATCGCATGGGACACCGCCCACAAGACGAAAGAGACAGCCGTCCTCTGATATAGAATCCATGGAGGTGACACTGATGCCGAAGCCACAGGAGGTCCCCCTATCGCATGGGTCACCGCCCACAAGACGAAAGAGACAGCCGTCCCCTGATATAAAATCCATGGACGTGACACTGATGCCGAAACCACAGGAGGTCCCCCTATCGCATGGGTCACCGCCCACAAGACGAAAGAGACAGCCGTCCCCTGATATAAAATCCATGGACGTGACACTGATGCCGAAACCACAGGAGGTCCCCCTATCGCATGGGTCACCGCCCACAAGACGAAAGAGACAGCCGTCCCCTCCTATGGAATCCATGGACGTGACACTGATGCCGACACCACAGGAGGTGCCGCTATCGCATGGGTCACCGCCCACAAAACAAAGAGACAGCCGTCCCCACCTATGGAATCCATGGACGTGACACTGATGCCGAAGCCACAGGAGGTCCCCCTATCGCATGCGTCACCGCCCACAAGACGAAAGAGACAGCCGTCCCCCCCTATGGAATCCATGGACGTGACACTGATGCCGAAACCACAGGAGGTCCCCCTATCGCATGCGTCACCGCCCACAAGACGAAAGAGACAGCCGTCCCCTCCTATGGAATCCATGGACGTGACACTGACGCCGAAGCCACAGGAGGTCCCCCTATCGCATGGGTCACCGCCCACAAGACGAAAGAGACAACCGTCCCCTGATATAAAATCCATGGACGTGACATTGATACCGAAGCCACAGGAGGTCCCCCTATCGCATGGGTCACCGCCCACAAGACGAAAGAGACAGCCGTCCCCTGATATAAAATCCATGGACGTGACACTGATGCCGAAACCACAGGAGGTCCCCCTATCGCATGGGTCACCGCCCACAAGACGAAAGAGACAGCCGTCCCCCCCTATGGAATCCATGGATGTGACACTGATACCGAAGCCACAGGAGGTCCCCCTATCGCATGCGTCACCGCCCACAAGACGAAAGAGACAGCCGTCCCCCCCTATGGAATCCATGGAGGTGACACTGATGCCGAAGCCACAGGAGGTCCTCCTATCGCATGGGTCACCGCCCGCAAGAAGAAAGAAACAACCGTCCCCCCCTATGGAATCCTTGGACGTGACATTGATGCCGAAGAAACAGGAGGTCCCCCTATCGCATGCGTCACCGCCCACAAGACGAAAGAGACAGCCGTCCCCTGATACAGAATCCATGGACGTGACATTTATACCGAAGCCGCAGGAGGTCCTCCTATCGCATGGGTCACCGCCCACAAGACGAAAGAGACAGCCGTCCCCCCCTATGGAATCCATGGACGTGACACTGATGCCGAAACCACAGGAGGTCCCCCTATCGCATGGGTCACCGCCCACAAGACGAAAGAGACAGCCGTCCTCTGATATAGAATCCATGGAGGTGACACTGATGCCGAAGCCACAGGAGGTCCCCCTATCGCATGGGTCACCGCCCACAAGACGAAAGAGACAGCCGTCCCCTGATATAAAATCCATGGACGTGACATTTATACCGAAGCCGCAGGAGGTCCCCCTATCGCATGGGTCACCGCCCACAAGACAAAAGAGACAGCCGTCCCCCCCTATGGAATCCATGGACGTGACATTTATACCGAAGCCGCAGGAGGTCCTCCTATCGCATGGGTCACCGCCCACAAGACGAAAGAGACAGCCGTCCCCTGATATAAAATCCATGGACGTGACACTGATGCCGAAACCACAGGAGGTCCCCCTATCGCATGGGTCACCGCCCACAAGACGAAAGAGACAGCCGTCCCCCCCTATGGAATCCATGGATGTGACACTGATACCGAAGCCACAGGAGGTCCCCCTATCGCATGCGTCACCGCCCACAAGACGAAAGAGACAGCCGTCCCCCCCTATGGAATCCATGGAGGTGACACTGATGCCGAAGCCACAGGAGGTCCTCCTATCGCATGGGTCACCGCCCGCAAGAAGAAAGAAACAACCGTCCCCCCCTATGGAATCCTTGGACGTGACATTGATGCCGAAGAAACAGGAGGTCCCCCTATCGCATGCGTCACCGCCCACAAGACGAAAGAGACAGCCGTCCCCTGATACAGAATCCATGGACGTGACATTTATACCGAAGCCGCAGGAGGTCCTCCTATCGCATGGGTCACCGCCCACAAGACGAAAGAGACAGCCGTCCCCCCTATGGAATCCATGGACGTGACACTGATGCCGAAACCACAGGAGGTCCCCCTATCGCATGGGTCACCGCCCACAAGACGAAAGAGACAGCCGTCCTCTGATATAGAATCCATGGAGGTGACACTGATGCCGAAGCCACAGGAGGTCCCCCTATCGCATGGGTCACCGCCCACAAGACGAAAGAGACAGCCGTCCCCTGATATAAAATCCATGGACGTGACATTTATACCGAAGCCGCAGGAGGTCCCCCTATCGCATGGGTCACCGCCCACAAGACAAAAGAGACAGCCGTCCCCCCCTATGGAATCCATGGACGTGACATTTATACCGAAGCCGCAGGAGGTCCTCCTATCGCATGGGTCACCGCCCACAAGACGAAAGAGACAGCCGTCCCCTGATATAAAATCCATGGACGTGACACTGATGCCGAAACCACAGGAGGTCCCCCTATCGCATGGGTCACCGCCCACAAGACGAAAGAGACAGCCGTCCCCCCTATGGAATCCATGGACGTGACACTGATGCCGAAACCACAGGAGGTCCCCCTATCGCATGGGTCACCGCCCACAAGACGAAAGAGACAGCCGTCCTCTGATATAGAATCCATGGAGGTGACACTGATGCCGAAGCCACAGGAGGTCCCCCTATCGCATGGGTCACCGCCCACAAGACGAAAGAGACAGCCGTCCCCTGATATAAAATCCATGGACGTGACACTGATGCCGAAACCACAGGAGGTCCCCCTATCGCATGGGTCACCGCCCACAAGACGAAAGAGACAGCCGTCCCCTGATATAAAATCCATGGACGTGACACTGATGCCGAAACCACAGGAGGTCCCCCTATCGCATGGGTCACCGCCCACAAGACGAAAGAGACAGCCGTCCCCCCCTATGGAATCCATGGACGTGACACTGATGCCGAAGCCACAGGAGGTCCTCCTATCGCATGCGTCACCGCCCACAAGACGAAAGAGACAGCCGTCCCGCCCTATGGAATCCATGGAGGTGACACTGATGCCGAAGCCACAGGAGGTCCCCCTATCGCATGCGTCACCGCCCACAAGACGAAAGAGACAGCCGTCCCCCCCTATGGAATCCATGGACGTGACACTGATGCCGAAGCCACAGGAGGTCCCCCCATCGCATGCGTCACCGCCCACAAGACGGAAGAGACAGCCGTCCCCCCCTATGGAATCCATGGACGTGACACTGATGCCGAAACCACAGGAGGTCCCCCTATCGCATGGGTCACCGCCCACAAGACGAAAGAGACAGCCGTCCCCCCCTATGGAATCCATGGACGTGACACTGATGCCGAAACCACAGGAGGTCCCCCTATCGCATGGGTCACCGCCCACAAGACGAAAGAGACAGCCGTCCCTCCTGATCTATGGAATCCATGGAGGGTGACACTGATGCCGAAGCCACAGGAGGTCCTCCTATCGCATGGGTCACCGCCCACAAGACGAAAGAGACAGCCGTCCCCCCCTATGGAATCCATGGAGGTGACATTGATGCCGAAGAAACAGGAGGTCCCCCTATCGCATGCGTCACCGCCCACAAGACGAAAGAGACAGCCGTCCCCTGATACAGAATCCATGGACGTGACATTTATACCGAAGCCGCAGGAGGTCCTCCTATCGCATGGGTCACCGCCCACAAGACGAAAGAGACAGCCGTCCCCCCCTATGGAATCCATGGACGTGACACTGATGCCGAAGCCACAGGAGGTCCCCCTATCGCATGGGTCACCGCCCACAAGACGAAAGAGACAGCCGTCCCCCCCTATGGAATCCATGGACGTGACACTGATGCCGAAGCCACAGGAGGTCCCCCTATCGCATGGGTCACCGCCCACAAGACGAAAGAGACAGGCGTCCCCCCCCATGGAATCCATGGACGTGACACTGATGCCGAAGCCACAGGAGGTCCCCCCATCGCATGCGTCACCGCCCACAAGACGGAAGAGACAGCCGTCCCACTCCGATGTAAAGTTCTTGACTGCAAAGCTCGCCACCCAGCCGGAAGTTTTGACGAGACCCGAGTCCCCAGAGGAAGTGAATGTTTTAAGCGGAGATGCAGCTCCCCCGCCCATAAACCCGTAAGAGCTACACGACCACTTCTTCATCCATCTCCCCAAAGAGATACACAATGCGTTTGCCCTTCTTTACTCTTCCGGCCCACCTGAGAGAAAATCTGCGCGAAGAAGATACCCCGGGGTAATTGGGTAGAGGAAAGCCAGTATAACACACCAATGCTCATGTACATCTTTTTTGCTTGTTTGCTTGCTGGCTTTGTTGTTTCTTAGTGGGCATGCTTTTTTATGGAAAATGAATTTCAGAGCCTGATCCCCAACCGACAACCCCATACACCTCCGAAGGAAATCTTTCCTTTTTTCCCACCGCTTTTCCCTAGGAAGCACGCCCGAAGCCCAGAATACCCACGACACCAAGCGACACGGAGATTACACGGAGACTTCACGGAGATCGCCCATGCCCCAAGAACGAGAAAAACGAAAAGCCACAGAAGACGTCAGCCCCCAACGAAAAAGACAACAAGAACCTTCGCCCACCCGACTGAAGCCCGTGGCAGTGGAAGACACCCGCCCCCCACGCCGTATACGACGTCTTGGGAAGGAGAGCCCAGCCTCCCTACTGGAGCCGGCGACTGTGGACTCCCCCCCCGGAAACGTACTGCATGTACTGGAGGACAGCCCTGCCTCCTCCTTGGACACGGAGGGGGTGGTGATCTCCCCCACGCCCCCCAGACCGCCATTCTCCATCCCTCGGAAGAGTTTCCTTCTTTGGAGCATGCAAAGCGATCTCGGGGTGGTGCTCACGGAGCTCAGTGGGGACCCACGCCGTCTGAACCTTTACCACTTTCTCAAGCCCACGTACCCCCATATCCAGCCGCCTCTCCGCCCGCTGACCCTGGAAGACTTTTTGGGGAACCCGAAGGCAGAGCATGTGGCGCCGTACCCGCTGGAGGAGGTCCTTCAAAGTGTCCCCCAGCTGCGCAAGGCTTTGCGCGAAAAGATGCTCCTGCGCGCGTGGCAGCTGAGCTCGCGCAACGTCCTGACGCTGGAGGACTGGGCGCGGAGAGGGACGTACGCACCAATGGAGGTGATTGTGCGAACGCTGCTGGACGAGGCCGTGTGGAAGGCCCGGCCTCATCCTTGGCCGTCCCCCGCGGGCTTACGGACCGCCGCCCCTCCAAGCTATGGGACGAGCCCATGTGTGCTCTACCTTCCCCCACGGAGGCCACCAAAGCCCTGGACCGTCTTGAGCCCAATGGAAGACGTGCTCCGGGAAGGGTGTGACACGTGGGCGGACGTGACGCTGGCCGAGTTCCTGCTGGAAGAGTATGGCTTTCCAGTGCAGGACTCGGCCCGGCCCCGGGGCAGTCTGGCAGATTTCCTTCAAGATCCTGCCCAGCACCTGCGCGATGGGAAGGCGCGGGCGCGACTTCTCCAAGAAATGCCCGCCCGGCTGGAGGACCTGAAGGCGCGTGTTCTGCGTGATGCGGAGTTCCTTCGGCTGCAGGGCCTCACGGTCTTAGAACGGTGGCCCACGACGGAGCCTTTTCGGGACGTGCTGACTTGGGCCACCAAGAGAATTCTGGCTGTGGCGTGGGAATCCTGCCGGCGGTCCGCCGTCCCGACCCCGGGTGTGTAATAGGGAGGGCCTTCCCAAGCAAGCTGAAAGGATGAGGCCGTGGAAGTTTTTTTATACATTGTGTGCGTTTTGGTGTGTGCTAGAGAATCCAATACATGCCCCCACCCACCCCCAACCCCTCTGTTCCTCTCTGTCCCGCCCACTCACCCTGACTTTCTTTTCGCTTTTTCTTCTTTCTAGGTTAGGGTCCCTGAAGGAGCCAAACATGAGAGATACGGGAGATACTAAGGACACTAGGGATACGCTGGAAGAAAGGGCGACGGCAAAGTGTCCGACGTCAAGAGACCGAGAGACGGGACCTTTCGGAGGAATCCGGGGCGGCGTATCCCCGATGGAGCCCTGCATGAGGCGATGAGGCCGAGCCTGCCCCGGAGGGTGTGGAAGTTTCGCGACCGGGCCCCGCAGAGGAGGTCACCCACCCGTTGCGGTGATGTATGGCGGCACCCATAGGGTAGCCTATAGAACCATCCAAACTTATATCCAGGAAGGGACTCTGGTGAACACGCCAAAACATACCTGTGGGAGCAAACATTCGGGTCCCCACATTATGCTTTCTCTTCCCTCCCCCTTTCCTCTGGTGGGTATGCCGTGCCGGGGAAAACATTTTCAAGAACTGCGAAATGGCCCCCTTGGGGGGCTTATCAAAGAGAGGGGAAGAGGGCTATCCGAAAATATTTTACCAAAAAACTCCCTTCTTAACGCCTTTCATTCTTTTCTAAAATATTTTTTATAGGTCCCACAAACTCCATCGCATAGAAGATAAAAAACACCAAGGAATCTCTTGAAGCATGCCCAAGCACTTGGCTTGGAGTCCCTGTAGAGGGGAACAGGACGCCTGGTTACGGGAGCGACCGCGGCCCCAATCCAGGAAGGAAGAAGTCGTGCTACTCCCCGAGGACGACGAGTGGATGGTGGCCATTCGAACAACGAGGAGACAAGAATTCAGGAACCCCTCATGGACGATGCGGACTCCAATCCGAGAGGTGCTGGTCGAAGGCATGAAGGACCCCAATCATTTGAACCTCTTTGACTTCCTCTTTCCCTACTACAGGGATGTCCCAGAGAATGTGGCCCGCTTCACCGTGGGGGACTTTCTCAGCAACCCCGAGCGGTGCATAGAGGACAAGCTCTGGCGAAGCAATATTGGGATGAGCCTGAATATGATGCGGGCGCGGCTGCGTGAAAGACTGCTTCATACCTCGTACGGCTTATTCTTGTGTCATATCCAGACGCTGGAAGAATGGGTCCGGAGGGGAAGGAAGGAAACCGTGGAGCCTATTGCCCGACGTTTTCTGGAGGATGCCCTGAAGCAGGTGCAGGAAGCACCCACCCAAGCGGAAAACCCCGTCCAAGGGAAACCACGCGGTCCAAGGCAGGGGCCGTGGTTCCTGCCCTCCTCATCCTCCTCGACCTCCGTGTCCACCGTGTCTTCGTGCCCCCGACTCGAAAGCAGCCCCTCGTCGGATGTGGAGTTTGTGGTGGAGTTTCCATTACCACTGAAGAAAGAAGAGGACAGCCCCCCGCACGGGACTCAGCCTGCCCCAAGACGAAAGCGACCAGCGTCCCCCGATGTGGAGGTCTTGAGTTTTGTCTACCCACCGAAGAAGCCACCAAGACAGGAAGACAGCCCCTCGTCGGATGTGGAGTTCCTCGGCGCCTTCGTCCCCCGACGTCGGAAAAGAACGGCTCCAGCAACACTTCCACCACCTCCACCTCCACCACCAGTACCAGTACAGGAAAAACCCGCACCACCACCACCACCAGCACCGAAGGAGCCCCCCCTGGATAGACCGCCTTTGGAGAGTACGGAGGCCCCTCTGACCCCACCCTGTCGTTCCCTGTGGACCTTGGAGATGGATGTGGGTATCGTCCTCCTGGAAGGCATTCGGAACCCCCACTGGGTCTTCTTGGACGATTTTCTGCGCCCCCTCTGTCCCGACCCCCAGTCGAAGTACCGCGACGGTTGTACTCTGAACGACCTTCTTCAGAACCCCGCCCGCTGCCTCCCCGACACCGCCTTTCGGGAAAAAGTGATGCGGCAACTCTCCCGCCTGAGGACCCGGTTGCGGATCCACATGCTCGCGACCATTCGGTACTTGGCCTGGCGCAACATCACCACGTTGCGGGACTGGTCGAACTGGCAGGAGCACACCCCGTTGGAACGAACCCCCCGATTCCTCCTGGGAAACGCCCTCGACAAGGCCATCGACGTGGCCGCGACGCCGTTTGTCCCCCCCTGCCCCATCCGCCATGCGAACGGGCCCGACGCCGAAAGTGACCAGGAGGAGGACCGGGACAGCAGCACCAACGGCAACCGTGGCGGTGACACGGCTCGTTTGGACGGAAGTGGTCCACCGCCGGGGCCAGTGATATTGAAATGGTCGACCCGAATCCAAGAGGTGCTGCGGGCGGGGTGTTGGTCCTGGGAGCTTGTGCCCCTTGCGGACTTTTTGACGGAGGAATGGAGCTTCCACTTTGAAGAGGGAAACCGCCCCACAGCCTCTCTGGCCGCGTTTCGGAAGGCGCCCGCCCGGTATGTAGCCCATGAAAAAAGGCGGCAGGACATCCTCCAGGGTATGCCCTCCAAGCTGGAGGTCTTGAAGAATGCGGTAATCGAAGACGAGCAGTACCTGCAGCATGTCGGCGTCCACACCCTGGACCAATGGGACGGTATGCAGGAAACCTTCCGTCTGGAGGTGCGCTGGGTCACCCGCACGATCCTGGACGCCGCCTGCGAGAAAATCTGGGTGAAGAAGCACCGCCGAGGAAAACCCTGAGGGAATAAGAAAACCAAGATCACGCCCTCCACTCCACTGCTCATGTACATCTTTGCTTGTTTGTTTGCTTGCTTCTTTGTTTTTTAGTGGGTATGCTTTTTTAATAGAAAACGGCTTTCCAAACAATACTCCCTCAACGCCTTTCCTAGGGCATGCCGCCTGTCCCCTAACCCCCAACCCCATACATCTCCGATCTCCCTCTTTCTTTTTTTCTTCATTTTTATTCATAGGAATGCCCCAGGAAGCGTATGCAGTTGCCGTGCCGGAAAGCCTGGGTCCCACGGAAGTTCGGACGGCTTTCCCTTTCCCCCCGTGGAAAACATCCAGCACCGTGGACGACGTGCTCCTCCATGAGTTGAAGGACAAGCGACGGATCAATATGTACCACTTTCTCCTGGATTATGGCTGGGGTAACCCTCCCTCCATGAGCCTTGAGGTTTCTCTGGGAGCCTTTCTGCGGGATCCCCAAGGCACTGTAGTCGACGAACCCGTGCGCCAGGAAATTCTCCAGCACATGCCCGGCATGCTGAGTCGCCTCTACGGGGATCTGGGCTTGGACCTCCGTAACCTCCTTGCGGGAGGTATGCGCACCCTGGAGGATTGGGCGCATCACGGATGGTACATGGTAGACCTCTCGGCCCTCTCCGAAGTGATCCTGGAGCAGGCGTTCTTCGAAGCCCATGACCGGTCCGAGCGCATGCTTCTGGAGGAAGAGGGGAGAGACGGAAGCCCCTAGAGGTCGAGGTCCCTTGATGCCAACCCGAAGCGCGCTGCTCGTTCCAGTTCTTCATAGGCGACCCTCCTTTTTTCTTCTAAGGTCTCCGAGGAAGCCCTCCGAACTTGGCCCCATTCTATTTGACCATTCTCGAAGGCAAGCTCTCAAGGTTAAGGAGAAAGGAAAGGTATGAACAAGAACGTTGCCGCGCTGCTTGTGCTGTGGCTTGGGAGCGGGGCCTGGTGGGGTATGGAGGGTGCACAGGCACGTTATAGGCCTCGAAATGAGAAGGCGAAGCAGCTTCTCTGCAACGCGTTTCGGGCTGCGGAAGGTGTACGGAAGTATACCAATGTGTCGCAGGGTCTTAAGGAAAAAATCAAACAGGCGGTGTATGGGAATCCAGGCAAAACTCACTTCCCTGACGACGGCAAGCTAAGCCGCAGTGGTAGGATTCGTTTCGGCACGCAATACCGACGGAAGTCTGCATGCGAATATTACAACAAGGATTTTGTGGGGAGACGGACGGACGGTGCCTTTGCGGAGAGCCTCGTTGGAGCCTTTCTGTGTGTATGCGCGCCGCCCATCACGAACATTCATGTTCCCTTGTGCGGTGTAAAGCACAGGAATCAACGGGGGGCGTGGTCCGGGGACTTTGGCAGGGGCAACGTTGATTACCTGCTCCTTCAGGACGTGTGGGAGACGGTTATCAGCCAATGCACGGCCAGCACTAAAGACCCGGAAACCAACTTGGCTCGTGTGGAGAAGTTGTATATGGCTTTGGAGGCCGTCCGGAAAGGAGTTCGGTTGCACAGCACACCGACCGAATATCTGTACATCCTAGGGGACATTCATGACATACAAGGCTGCTCGGGCAGGGCTGCAAACGACATCTGCGCCGCGTACCATCAACAGGTGGGACGGTGGGGTATTCCGTGGGAGCAAGCCCTTCGCCATCTTCTGCCGGATCTCTATAAGCAAGTGGGATACGTCAGTGAACTTACCAAAAAAGAGAAGACCGCGGCAACAACACCTTCCCACACCTCAGCGACTGTGGGGCCCCATGAAACCTATGGGACACACGGGCACCAGGAGACGTACATGCCCCCCCTACCCTCTCGAGAAGTCCTTGTGGACGATCAAGGCCATGCCGTTATGGTCCAAGACGACGACTTCCCCGAAGACCTGCCCAACTCCACGGAAGCCGGCTGGGAGGCGGAAGAAAACGAGACCAGCGACCCAGCCCAAGGGCCCACACCCGACCCCACCTCCGACCTCGACCCCACCTCCCCGGAGGCTGCGGAAGGGATTGTGGCACACCTCACGGCAGGAGCTCATGAAGGAGGCGCTTCTATAACCCCGGCCTGCGCCTGCGCCTGGCGCCTCTTCACGGCCACCGTTGCTTTGCTTGGCTAATATCCTATTTATGTTTCCCTAAAACAATTCCCCTCCACAAATAAGGCTCCACAGAAACATTCCACCACAGAAAATGTTACCCTCACCAAATCTATAGTTGTCTTGCTTCTTGATCTTTCTTGTGGTGTTTGGGGTAGGGTTGGATAGCTAGAACCATGAAAGGTTCAAGGATCATAGGGAAGGAGAAGGGAAAGGGCGTATGGTGGAGCCTGCTTTTGGTGACTCTTTGGGGTATGGAGATGAAAGGTGTGAGTGGAGTGTACACCTATTCATCCGGGACGATCTTTAATGGGCCCGAGCACGATGCGTTGTGTTCGGTATTCCAGTCAGGTTTGGACCTGTGGAATGCGTCCCGGAATTCAGATTTGAAGCTGGCGAGTGGACTTGAAAGTGCCCTGGGCCAAGCCCTCTTTGGCAAGTCCCGTGGAGGGCAACTGGACAGTATAAAGGAAGATTTACCCCAGGTGTACCAGAACCCCGGGCATCGCGAACAAATGTGTGGACGTTGCTATAACAAGGAAAAATCTTACCCCGGCAGCTCCATCACGCACGACCTCATGTGCCTGTGCACTGCGGGCCAATACGGACGGCCCTACTACGGGCACTTCTGGCTTTTTGGGTGGCACCCCAAAGAAACCAGCTTCAAGCTATGTGGCAAGGAAAGAGCCGATATGGTGGAGAACGAAGATAGCGGGTGGCATGCAAAGACTTACTACAAAAATCAGCAAGCCAAGGACCTAGATAAGACGTGGAGGACGGTTGTGTGGGGGTGCTACAACAGCTGGAAAAGCAAGGCGGTACAGGGGGGCCAAAACTTGACCGAAAAGCTGAGGGCGTTGACTGGAGCCGTGGAGAGTTTCACCAATAAATTGACGATCGACCGAAACAAGTGGCACAAGCTTGGAGGATTCCAGGAGCACACCGAGAGTGACGGCAGTGATGAGCGGCACATCCATGTGCGGTACGGTACTTGCAACTACGCCAGAAAACCCTGGTGGAGAAGGCTCAAGGAAACACTCGATGGGAAGACGCCAAGCCAACTCCTCCTGGAGCCCTCGGTTGCCTCCAGTCAAGCTACAAGGAGTGAGCCTGAGGCGGACGGGAAGGGGGAGGAAGAAGACTTCTCAGAGATGGAAGGAGAGGGGCACATGGAGCCGGGCGAGAACACTGGCCCAGGGGACGCCAACCACACCCAAGACAGTTCCCACAACTCGACGGCGCCCCAGAGCACCCGCACTACTACCCTAACCCGCACCCACGCGGACAGCCCCCCCACCTTCCAGTACCTCCGGAGTGGCAGTGGAAACATCCATGCCCCCCTCCTGACTCTTACTCTTACTCTCACCTTCACGCTCCCCTTGGGAGCCCCCTTTCTCTAACTCCATACTTCATGGGCTCTCACAATCCTACTTCTCTTTTTCCTTCTTTGGAGGGTTTCCTCCCACTTTATGGTACCGTTGGGTGGATACTCTAGAAACGTACCCCCCAGCAGAAGACCTTCCCCTAAGACCATCTTCTTAAGGAAGCTATTCCTTCTCCCTGTTTTCGTTGAGGGTAGCATAGCGATGATGCGGATCAAGCTTTTGGTCATGGTGCTGGGTTTCGGTATGAGCGTGAGTACGCCGAGTCGTGGAACCGATCATAATAAGGAAGCCTACCAGGCACTCTGCGATGTTCTCGGAAGTGCGGTGAAGACGTGGGGCCACCATGGAGAAGGTCTCTCTCCCCTACCCTGAGGCGCGCCCTGAAAGAGACCCTCTTCGGGTACGGGAGCCCTGGCGGCTTGGTGGAGGATTTGAGAAAAACGTGGCCCACGGATTATGACGATACCGGGGGATTCCGGGACTACTATTGTGGGCGCCCGCGGTCCCCCATGTTCCCACGCTGGCCCGGGCACTCCGCCCCCCATGACCTGTTGTGTTTGTGTGTGCCCGGGGAGAAGGGGTACCCCGTCCACGACACCCATCCGGGCCATACGTTGTGCGGCAAGACGCGAGATGCCTTGGGTGGCGGCACCCATGGGTGGGCCCGCTCCGCCAACCGTACAAACCCCCAAGAAGGCCACGCCTCTATCACCGCCACGTGGTGGAATGTCACCGTCCCCTGCCTACAACCCCCACGGAAGGACACCCCGTTGAAAGCGGCGTTGACCCATTTTATACGGCATCTGGAGCCCAAGTCCGGGGATCCTGACTACCCCCATCGGAAGCAGCTCGGTGAAGGCACCCCCAGCACCTACGACGGCTGCACCGGAGTCTACAGCCCCGGCGTCTGTGTCATGTACTACCCCGGCGACCGCAGCCCTCGGAGCCCCTCCCTCCCCCAACCCTGGTGGATCCCCCTGGAACAGGCCCTCCGCGACGACGACCCCCAGGACCCACAGCGTAGGGCCCCCGACGCACGCATCAACCCTTCCGAAAAGTCCAAAACGGCCACCCTCATTCCTCCATCCCCAACGGAGACGTCCTCGGAAAAGGAGTCCGCCCGGCTCGCGAAGAAGCATCACCACCATCCCCACCACCGACACCACAGCGGTGCCCCCCTACTGTGGCCTTTTTCGGGCGTCCTTGGCACCGTCGTCCTGTGGCTTTAAGGTTCTCGATATCGTATCTTTACTCGAAGGCTTTCCCTACCTGAAGGTTCCCGAAGGCCTTTCCAGCTCTTCTTCTCCCTTTTTTGATGATTAAGCAAAGACCCAGAGTTATAGAGTGGTTCGCTCAGGATGCTCAAGCTTGGGATATGGATAGGGTTGATGGTCTGGGTGATGGTGATGGTGGTGGTGGCAGGAGGGACCACTGGGGCTCATGGGGCCAGTGGTACTGGTGTCTGCCAACTGAATGAGAACGCCGCCGGCCTCCTGTGTGCCATTGCCAAACTGGTGGAGAAGGCCAAGGATATCACACACCACCATGACTACAAGGATGTTCACGACACCTGGGACTATGTGGCCTTGCATAAGGAGCAGGTAGATTACCGTGTGGACAAATTGCCCGGCCTCATCGAGGAGGCTAAAGCCAAAAAAACTCTGACGGCTAAGGAGGCCGAAGACCTGACAACAGTTTATCTGGACGCCCATATCAAAAATACTCAGCAGCATAACAAGTCCAAAGCCGCCATGGAGGCGCACAACCAAACCCACGCGGAGGCGAAGAATTCAACCGCGTGGGCGCTGGGTGAAGGCTACGTCAAAGGCAACTGCAACATGGTCTCATCCCTCCTTGGTGTTCTCGAGTGCCATGTGAAAGGCAGTCAGCCGGAGGGTAACCTGAATGTGGAAGCACTTTGCAAAGAAACGAACAATAATTTGGATGAAAGCCAAAATACACTTTTCACAAACTGCAATAAAATTGGCAAAGGCAAAACGTACTGCAACGGCACCGGGGCCGCACTCAAAACGGCTCTGGAGAAGTGGAACACTACAGACAGGAAAAAGGCCGCTGGAAGTGGTGGTAGCGGTTCTTCAAGTGAAACCTGTGAGGTCCAAAAGGATTGGGAAGAGCGCGCCCGTAAAGCCCAAGAACACATGAGCCGTCTGGACGAGCACGTGCAAACTATACACGACGCCAAACTCTTGACGACCGCCTACTTCTCCATCATTGACAAAATAAAGAGTGATGTGGAAAACGGCCAACCGATGAAAGCCATTGTCGCCAATGCTCGCAAGGCCGGTCAAAAAGGCGCCCAAGTCGTCGTGGAGAAAACCAGCGACACCTCCCCCAACGCCTCTCACCCCACAGCCGGTGAAAAAGAAGAAGTCCAAGTCACCGTCCAGCTGGAGGGGCTCACGTCCTTGGAGGAGGAGGACCATGACCCCGCCCACTCCAAGGAGAGCTTCCCCAAAGTTTACGTTTACCTCTTGTGTATTTTGCTCCCCCTGTGCTGCCTGATCGTGTGCCTCACCCTGTACTGCGTTCTCCGCAAACCCCGGTCCCGATCCTCTCCCTCGCACCTCGACGACAAGGCCAGCATGCCCGTGGAGGCCGCCACGTTGGGCAAGGATGGAAGCAAAAGGGTACACTTCTAAGACCCAGGACTTCTCCCACACCCGCTTCAAGCAAGCCCTCATAACAAGACTTTTGGGACTTGCGTTCATATTTTATAAATTCTGCTTCCACATAAAAGACAAAAAAGGAAAAGAATCTCTCATGCTCTACAACCAACCTTTGATACACTTCTAAGGGTATTTTCCACAGGCTCCAGGAACCTTTCATGATCTCCCCCCTTCTCAAAAACCTTTTGGACTCTCTTCCTGAAGCTAGGCTCCTCTCTAGAAAACAGTACGCAGAAGTGCCTCCGGAGTTTTGAAGACTGGCCATGAATCAGCAACGATGGCCCAAGTGGCGAAGGCAAGGCCCTGGAAACTACACGGGATCCACCACCTTAAGCTCACCGAGGACCATACCCTGGAGCATGGAAAAGGATGTGGTGGAGGTGCTCCTGGAGGGCATCATGTCGCCGGACCGGATCAA
Organism: Trypanosoma congolense; assembly: GCA_002287245.1. Taxonomy (NCBI): domain Eukaryota; phylum Euglenozoa; class Kinetoplastea; order Trypanosomatida; family Trypanosomatidae; genus Trypanosoma; species Trypanosoma congolense. The sequence continues at coordinate 55,370 of NHOR01000468.1, read as the reverse complement.
CTTGTACTGGTTTCTGAAACCCGTATGTTCCGTGGTCCAGGAGCAGTACGCTGGTTTCACCCTGGGTGATTTTGTCCGAAACCCTCGACATTGCATACCCGAAGCCAATGTGTGCGATGAAGTGTGGCGATACCTGCCGCACCTTTTGTGGAAATGGAGACAGTGCGCCACTCCCCTTGTACGACATGTTGGGCCTCCGGATGTCTGGCGGCCTGCGCAATGGTCGTCCTGGCAAGTCTACATCAACCTGGACGACACGCCCCTGGAAGCCGTAGACGAGGATGTCTGGCGTCTCTGTCGGAGGCCGCCGGCAGCACCCCCATACCGACCGTTAGAGGAAGGTGTCCGTTTTATCGAGGCCACGTCGCCCGTCCTCCAAGCGCCTTTCCCGATGTACTATCTGGTCCCAGTGCCGGTACTGCTGCCTCCTCAGCCTCTCCAAGAATGACCGGGTTCATAAACATTATAACTTTTATCTCTTTTTCTTTCCATGTTGCTTGGGGAGCCTGTGGGTGCTTTTTAGGTATTATATGTGTACCTCATTCCACTTCTGATTTCTGTTTCATTTAGAAAAGCCGCACACAGGTTGCGGTGTGTGTGGTGCCTTTCTTGTGGACTACTCCTTTCGATGGTCCAGAGCCGCTGGGTGGAAGAAGAGCCCTGCTCCTCCTCCAGCCATAACACCATAAGAAAAACCACACCGTCCCTCACGTTTCCCACATGAGCTCCTTGAAAAGTTGGCATCCATGGATACGATTCCCTTCCCTAAACCTATGTTGCTTCTCCTCTTACCCTCACTTATTCCAGAAAGCTGGATAAAGATTGAGGATGAAAAGGGGTACTTTAAGCTCATCGGGAGGAAGGGGGTGGACGATGGAGAGTACGGTGGAGGCTATCCTGGAGAGGGCCCGGGACGACTGGGGTGCAATGAATGCGTGGAACTTTTTCAGTATTTACTACGGCAACCCGTACGGCATGCACCGCCACCCTTCTGTGACCATGCAGAAGTATCTGGAAAATACGGAGAAGTTTGTCCCCGATGCAGCCAAACGGGAGTATATCCAACTCGGCCTGAACCTCAAGCGCACCCTCATGCAGAAGAACCTCCAACGCGACCTGGACAAACTGAAGGCTGCAAACATTGTGTCCCTGGAGGATTGGAAACGCCTTGGGGCCCCGCTGTGGAGCATGTCATGAGCCGCAAGACGTACTTGTGGTTTCAGTTCGCGCTGCACCTGTTCCCAAACGCCAGTTACATTGTGAAGGGCGATGATGACATGTTCATGCACGTACCGCAGTACCTTGCCGACCTTCGTGTTATGCCTCGGCGTGGCCTTTACATGGGCCATATGATAAAGCCGCGAAATTTGTTTTGGAAGTCCCGTGACATTGTTTTTGCGGAAGGGCCATGCTACACACTTTCGAAGGATGTGGCGCAGGCCTTGGTATCCTACAAGCCACTGGCCGCACTGCTGAGTAAGCCCTACTCCATTTGGCGGACTATCCAGTACAAGACGATGAGCGCGGATAACGAGGACCGCATGGTGGGGCGTGTCCTACAGGAGAAGCTTAAACTGGAGGGTCTCATTACGGTAGACGTGGGCAGCTGTAGGCTCCATGGGCCCGGGACTAACGGTCTATTCACAGTTGTAACACCCAAGTCTGTAGTGGTGTACCACATCCGAGAAGAGGACTACCAGCGTCTGTGGAAGTGGTTTGAAGACCATAAAAAGTCACAGGTACCATCGCACCTCCACTGGTTCAGTAAAAATAGCGCTATGTTAGTTTGTTGATACATTTAACCAGTATCTCTCTTTTGGATAAGCGTATATTTTTATTCTCGAAATTCATATTATTATTGCTATAACTATCATCACTCTCATTTTTTAAATGGTTGTTTGAGACTTTGGGGCGTTTTTCCCGTTTTCCAGGGGGCCCGAGAGGGATCCATGGAGAAGGAAGGTAACACCCTCTGCCCTAGGAGGTTTATTAGAATACAAGGGGCTTAGGACTATAAGGTGTTTGTGGAAAGAAGCGTGGTGGACCGGGCGTGGTAAGGAAAACTTGTTGCGGTGCTTGTGGAGGAGGTGAGTTTACTTGAACCACATCGAAGGAGCAGGGAACGATACCCCGAGCCGCACCCAAACGATTCCACATTCTTCCTCTTTATACTTCTCTTTGTTTTTGTCTTTTTATTTATCTATGTGTTCACTAGTTTACTTGTTTTTCTTGGTGGCGCTTGCGTGCGTGTGAACCCCTGTTGGTGCGATGCCGTCTGTACGTAGAGGGGGCGCCATCGGATCTTCGAACGAGGTATGGCACGGTGCGCGGTGGAATGCCATTTATTTCTCTTCCCTCCCCCTGTGCGTATAACGGTCTTCTCAGCAGTTCTTTGAAGATGGTAAAGAATGTGTTCCTGCGGGTTATGCGGAGGACGCGGCGCCGGACCGGCAGGGTATGGTTGTGTGCGGGAGTTTCGTTGATTCTTACGATGCTGTGCGTGCTATGGGGAGCCCGTGTGGACCTACCAACCAGGCTTCGTGAAGGAAGCTCCTTCACGACCACCATCCACTACAGCACGTACTTCCGCTTCATTCCACCGGATGTCGTCCGCACGTGGAGGGCACGTGAATTCCTCGTCGTCATGGGCATTCCCTCCGTTGACATCGATGCCCGGCGGCGGCGGCGTGCTCTTCAGCGGGAAACGTGTTGGCAGTACGATGGTGTGGCAAGGCAAGGAAACAACTTCACCGGGGAGTTTCTTCCACTGTACCTCGTCGCGCCGCACCAGGACAACGGGTATGAGATTTCCGAGTCGCTGTGGAAGGAGGCTGCGCAGTCTCACGATGTGATCCTTTTACCGACATGCGATGTGCGGCCCACGACACGGAAGCGGATGGGTGAGAGAGGAACTTGGGGCCTTGAACCGGAGCTCGTCATGAGCCGCAAGACGTACTTGTGGTTTCAGTTTGCGCTGCACCTGTTCCCAAACGCCAGTTACATGGTGAAGGGCGATGACGACATGTTCATGCACGTACCGCAGTACCTCGCCGACCTTCGTGTTATGCCTCGGCGTGGCCTTTACATGGGCCGTATGTACCGTGTACGTTTGTTTTGGAATGCCCATATCATTCTTTATGCAACGGGAGCCTGCTACACACTTTCGAAGGATGCGGCACAGGCCTTGGTATCCTACAAGCCACTGGCCGCACTGCTGAGTAAGCCCTACTCCATTTGGCGGACTATCCAGTACAAGACGATGAGCACGGATAACGAGGACGTCATGGTGGGGCGTGTCCTACAGGAGAAGCTTAAACTGGAGGGTCTCATTACGGTAGACGTGGGCAGCTGTAGGCTCCATGGGCCCGGGACTAACGGTCTATTCACAGTTGTAACACCAAAGTGGGTCGTGGTGCACCACATCCGAGAAGAGGACTACCAGCGTCTGTGGAGATGGTTTGAGGATCATGGAGCACCTCCTGCACCCTCGGAGCTTTATTGGTTCAGTAAAACGAGTGCCGCTTTAGTTTGTTGATACTTTCAATTCGCCTATCGGTTTGGGAATGGGGTGTCTATCCTCTCTTTCTAGGATCTCTGGGATCCTCTCCTTTTCCCCTCACCTTCCTTTTTTTTATACCATTTTTTGTGGTATGGGGAAAGGTAGGGGGCGTTCTTGGAGAAGCCATGAAGTGGGCGTTTACGTGTCCCGCGGAGGTCGAGGTGGAGCTGGCCATGGTGGAGGTTGTGCGTGCGTCCTTGGAACCGTTGGAAACCGCCCGCGGGTTCTTTCTGGGTTTACTGCACGGGGCCCGCCAGTACGACGCGCAGGACGGCTGGACCTTCACCACCGACACCCTTCAGAAGGCCATGTTACAAGTCGTCTTTGAGGACGAGGGCGGAGAGGACTTGCAGACGTTGGTCATGCGGCGGTGGACTACGACCCTGCGATATGCCCTGGATCCGGAGAAGGCCATGCACGAATTTCTCCTCGCTTTTCTTGGCGACCTGCATACGCTGGACCGACAGATGGGCAACCACCGAGGCGCCGACGCGTTCCACCAGGCGGCTCGGCGAATCGTATTTGGGGAGGAACGTCCGAGCGAGAGGGATCTGCAGACCTTAGCGATACAGTATGTGGCCCGGTCCGTGCTCCAAACCGAGGACCCAGAGAAGAAAGCGCGGGAGCTTCTCGGTGGTGTGATGCATGAGGCCAGTCGCCTGGACCGTGAGAACCACCACAACAAAGGCGAGGAAGCCCTTCTCAAGGCTATGGAAGAAATTCTCAAGAAGAACTCAAAGGAGTGACTGTCCCTGGGAAAGACTTTTCCCCAGCATCCCCATGTGTCGTCACGCTAGCAATCGATCACGCACCCAGTGGAACCAACAAAGCCCAACACACCAACAACAGCATGGGGGCCACACGGAATGAAACCATACTAGGCCCTGTTTCGAGTATCACATGAGCGGCGCACCAATAACTCTTCCCTGTTCATAGATTCTCGGTGCCTCTTTTTTCATCTAAAAAATTTTTACCAAAACAAAACACTACTTTCTATAAGTCATAGTATTCTCCACATTATCTTTCTTATCATCACTCATTCTCCTCTTCCTTTCTAGAAAGCGGTAATACAGATTAACTATGTCATTCTATACCATCACCTCCCCAAGGACAATTCCCTGGAGCATGGAACGAGATGTTGTCGAAGTGTTATTAGAAGGCGTCACATCCCCAGACCGAATCAACCTTTACTGGTTCCTGAGAGCCGTGTTAGCCGGCCTCACGGTGGATCTTGCCCTCTTCACCCTGGGTGACTTTGTAAGAAACCCTCGACACTGCATACCCGAAGCCAATGCGTGCGACAGTTTATGGCAGTACCTTCCCTATCTCTTGTGGAAGTTTAGAAAATGGGCTACCCCACTCGTACGACATTTTGGACCCATTCAGACTTGGAAGCAGTGGCAATGGGATTCGTGGAAAATTTACATTGACATGGATGACACACCCCTGGAAGCCATCGAGGAGGAGATCTGGTACCGGTGTCGGAGGCCGCCAGCACCGCCCCCATACCGACCGTTAGAGGGGAACATTCTTTTTATACAGACCAAGCCGCCCGTCCTCCAAGTGACTTTGCCAATGTACTATCTGGTCCCAGTACCGGTACTGCTGGCTCCTCAGCATCCCCGAAAAGGGTTAGGGCTCTAAACATTATAACATTTATCTCTTTTTCTTTCCATGTTGCTTGGGGAGCCTGTGGGTGCTTTTTAGGTATTATATGGGTATCTCATTTTACTTCTGATTTCTATTTCTGTTTCCTTAGAAAAGCCGCACACAGGTTGCGGTGTGTGTGGTGCCTTTCTTGTGGACTACACCTTTTGATGGTCCAGAGCCGCTTAGAAGAAAACGGGCCCTACTCCTCCACCAGCCCTAACACCATAAGAAAAAGCACCCCTCGCGTTTCCCACATGAGCTCCTTGAAAAGTTGGCATCCATGGATACGATTCCCTTCCCTAACTCTATTTTGTTTTTCCTTTCTAGTTGCAAGGCTTAATAAGGTTTGAAGATGGAAAACGATACCTTAAACTCACAGGGAGGAATGGAGTGGAGCATGGACAGTACGGTGGAGTCTATCCTGGAGAGGGCCCGGGACGACTGGGGTGCAATGAATGCGTGGAACTTCTTCAGTATTTACTACGGCAGGCCGTACGGCATGCACCGCCATACTTCCGTGACCATGCAGCAGTATCTGGAAGAACCGGAGCTTTACATTCACGATGCAGCCAAACGGGAGTATATCCAACTGGGCCTCAACCTCAAGCGCACCCTCATGCAGAAGAACCTCCAACGTGACCTCGACAAACTGAAGGCTGCAAACATTGTGTCCCTGGAAGAGTGGCATCGCCTTGGGGCCACGGTGGACATGGGACCCATGGCACGCATGGTGTTGGCCATGGCCTACCAGCATGCCCACCACCACAGTCCACACAAAGCGATCCTCAAGAAAACACCTAATGAAAAGGAGGAGCAGGGAATGTAATAGAACAAGGGGTGCCCGTACGCTTGTGTCTGTATTTTCGTAAATAGTTTAGGAAGTACCATCATCATACATCATAAATGTTCTACCATATAAAGTTTCTTTTCCCACCATAATTCCCTGACCCATTCCCTCTTTTCTCTCAACCAGAAGTCGCAATGTCCGAAAGCCCCTCCTCGCCATCCCCTGAAGGCATGGCCAAAACAGAAGACCAATGGAACATGGAAAAAGATGTGGTGGACGTCCTGTTGGAAGGTGTTCTGCCGGCGAAGGAGATCAATTTGTACTGGTTTCTGAGACCCGTGTACCCCCACCTCACGGTGTTCCATACCCGCTTCACCTTGAGAGATTTTGTAAGAACCCCACGGCGATTCATCCAAAAGGAGAATTGGTGTGACCTCATTTGGCAGAATCTCCCCCGTCTGGTGTGGAAATTTAAGGAGTGTGTTCGTCCGCGGCTACGGCATTATGGGCACCCGGATGGCTGGAAGGCTGCGCAATGGGAGTGCTGGGAAATCCTTATCCACCTGGACCATCCGCCGGTGGATGTCATCGACGAGGAGATCTGGCGACGGTGTCGGCGGCCTCAAGAAACCCATTCCCAACCGTTACAGGGGAACATTCTTTTTATACAGACCACGCCGTCCGTCCTCCACGTGCCGTACCCCATAGGGTACTGGGTTCCGCGGTTCATGTTGCCGCCTCCACCATAGGAACCCGTTGGATAAGCATTTCTTTTTTTCCACGGCCCCTTAAGGGATACGTTCACTTTTCATTTTTGGACACCTTTATGGTACAGAGTGCTTATGGACAAAATGCGCCTCACAGATTCCTTGGCTCATGGGGTACACCTTAAGGTTCACTCACTCTTGGGTGCTTGGAAGGCTCGTCGGACCTATCCCTTTCTTTTTATTTCTCTTTCAAGAGAAAAGGTTGGCGTGGTGTTTTGGAGGAGCGTGGTAGCACTAGTGGTGAGAGGGGTGGATTAGGGTAATAGGAAGGCTCGATCGATCGCTTACCCAATTCCTATCGATCACCGGCCGCTATGGAGTACCTCTTTCCCCATGAGTATCCTGTAGCCTGCATGGTGTGGTTCGGTTTACTTGTTGTTGCCCACTTGCCTTTCCCATAGGAGCTTATTTCTCTGGTTGTTTGGGGTATGGAGTGGGAGTTGTGGAGCTCGTCCATGTGAATTGGTTTTATTGTTTTTTTTTCCTGTTGTCTTTCTTGAGTTTCCCAGTCGAATTTCCAAGACAAAGAGAGAATGCGAAACAGTAGGGAGAGGGGGGTCCAAGGGGTGTGGTCGATGATGGTGGTTATGGTTATGTGGGTGACGGTGGTTGTGGTAGGGAGTAGCGAGGAGCAGTATAACGCCGCGGAATTCAAACAGCTGTGCAAAATCTTGAAGGTCGCTGAAGGGGAGCCGGCGCCAATCCCCGACGAACTGGGAAAATTTTTGGAGACGCGTAAAATTCTGGAAAAATTGCTGCATGACACCCACATTTCCACGGCCACCTACGAACAAGTGATGGCGCTGAAACGTGGCGACAAGGAGGACGCCGAGTTTGTTTCCTACACCGTCAAACGCCGAATCGCGAATGAAAAAATTCGTCATGCGATGGAAAAAGCCAAAGACGTTTACAGTCGAATGGAAGAAGAATTAATAAAAGCGAAGAAAGAACGCAACCTCGCGCGGGGCAATTTGGTCCATGCGATTTACGGCGTGCAGGTGGGGGAGTTGCCCAAGGAAGAGGACATCTCGAGTATGCTGCAGAATGTGAGCCGATCGAGTATCTCCAATGACCGAGGGGGAGAAAAAAAGGTGAATGTACACGACGCAAAAAATGACAAACCTTGCGGTGGTGCAGGCGAAAACGGTGCGGGCTTCACGCTCATCAACGATTTTTACTGCTTGTGTGTGGGGAGGGATAATACGAAGGCGGTTTGTCATAAAGATATTGCTGGACCGTGTTGTTGTTGTTGTAATGGGAAATGTTCTCCGGATTGCAAATGTGACAAAAATTGTAATTGTGGTAATAATTGCGGAGGTTGCAAGCATCATAAACAATGGCTGAGCCTCTTTGACGTAAGTAAAGGCCAGCTGGTAGACCTCCCTGAGGGCTGGAAGCGCATTCGAGAAGTATGCCAGGAAGTTTCCCCAGAAACTGTCAACACCACCGCCGAAAGCATCCAAGAGGTGCTCGATGGGTTTAATAAACTTTTGGGTAGTAACAGTAGTAAAAAAGGAATAACAGCGGGCAAAGCTGACATGGACGGCCGTCGCATGTTTATCTTTGGGTACACCAATAAAATAGATGGTCAAGGTTGCACTGGAAAAGGTGATGAGGGCGTCTGTGTCAACTACTGGAGTGTCTCCAATCTCGGCATCGGTATCGTGTGGCAGAACTACATGTTGGAGGCGCAGAAGCATCTCCAAGAAATGGACAAACATGTGAAGAAAGCCTTACGACTCTCCACCATGATCCAAAAGCTCAAAGAGTCGGCTGAGGAGAGCTATCGGAACAGTACCCATGGCAACGAGGCCTGGGAGGACGGCTATGGGTGTAAGGGACACACTTTTTTCAGTTTTTTCATATTTTTTGCTTTCTTTTCTTAAGTTTTTTTGTCCCCAATAAAACCCGTTCCATGCCCAACAAAAACCGCGACACCTCACAAAAGTATTCTTTCCCTTTTCCAGCTGAAATAGAGAGATGTCGTGGAGGGGAGTGACACCGTTCCTTTTATTTTTATTTTTCTGGGTGGGGATGTCCACGTGCCGGGGCGCCAAGGAGAACGCCGGTGAGGCTGAGCTCTTCTGTCGAATTCGTCTCCTGGCCGAGAACGACCCCGAAAAGCTTGTCTTCGAGAATGAGGAGCGAGAGAAACAAATCATGCGACAAATTGAGAAGGTGGGTCCGGAGATTCGCACCCTCGTCGGGAAAGCCGACCAACGGGATGCCTCTCTTATAATGCAGTTTAATGATCTTGTGAAGGAGGCGAAGACAATCATGGAAAATATGAGGGACCTGCGACGGAAAGCAGCTGAAAAACGTCTCTCCGCAAAAAGACATTTGCATCAGGTTATTTTTGGAGAATACGGGGGTGAGGGGAAGGGGGAGTTGGATGCGAAACCGGAGACCATCCAGAAGATTTTTAGTGGCACTACTTTTATAGAGTCCTGTGGGGGACACGGCGACAAACCAGCCGGGAAAAGCCTGATTAACGATTTCATTTGTCTGTGTGCTTCCAATACTGGATTTGATGCTCATTTCAACTCACATCATGATAGAAGTATCTGCAAATACGGCGTCACTACGACAGTGGAGGCCGACTTTAAAAACTGGACGGAGGTATGGTATTGGAACAAGCACCGCATCTGCATCAACACGGCTCCGCCCATCCCGACGCCTCAAAACATCAACTACCTCGTGGCGCACTTCACGAGGTTTCTGGAACGAGAGCAGGAAAATTTTCAGGTCAAGAATGTCCTCGGGTATGTGAACAGAAATGAGAAAAGAGAATGCAACGGCACCGCAACAGGAAGCATCTGCGTGAACTACGAGCACGCCTTGGAGAATGGCGGCATCGAGTGGGTCAACCATCTCAACAACGCCTCCAAAGACCTCGACGATATGGCGCGCTACGCGGAGGAATCGGAGAGCAGTCTGCCTCAACTGGAGCTGCTCGAATACAACGCCCTGCTCCTCTATGAAGAAGCCAAGTACTCTACGCATCATCCACAAGCTGTGCCTTCCAACGAGACCGACACCAACAGCAGCAACGAAAGTTACGAAGGGGGCGCCACTAATTCCATCAACGCTTCTCAAGAGGGGGAGTTCGAAGAGGAGGAAATCGAGGAAAACAAGGACGCTACGTGGAAGGGAGGACCGCCATGGCGCGGATTCGTTTTTTTTATTATGGCTTTTTTTTAAAACTCCATCTGCCAACGAGCCTCGCCTGCTCATGGGGTGGACCACTGGGGAGGCTTGTAGAGGTTAGGGTTATCTTTTGGATTTTAAAAATTTGGTGTAGGAAGGGAGAATGATAAGGAAATTTGTGTTGGTGGGGCTGACGTTCTGTGTGGGTTTCGGCTCCGCGCATCCCAGTAAAGATGAATTCAATTTGTTCTGCCGCATCCTGGAGGAGACTGAGCGCATGATTACCCATGTAAAGGATTACATCTATGACGAAACCAAGGACAGGGAAATTGTGAAAGAGATGACGATACTTTTTAATGCCACCACCGGCAACATGAAGGATTTTCGAGAGATGTTGTGGCAAACCAAGGACTTTCTCCAGGAGCATCCGCCGCCCACGGACGCGAGAAATCGACAAGCCGCCCACAACGAAATTGGAAAACTGATTACGGAGGGGGAGAAGAAAATTGAGGCGAGCCGAGAGCTTGCAAAGAAGATCAACCAAGAAAAGGATGACGCCAGGCTGTCGGTGCTTCAAGGGCTATACGGAGAGCATGTGAAGAAGTTGAATTTGAACGATGTGGATATCATGGATATGAGAAGCAACACGAGTAGTATTTTTGTTGACGACAAAAGTGCGGCGCAGAGTTGTGGGAATGGAAAGGAAACCGGCAAAACCCTTTTTAACGATTTTTTTTGTGTGTGCGTGGGGGAGGCTGAGGCGCAGCGCGATGAGTTTCAAGCGCCTTGCACCGCTTCTATTTTGTCACCGAAGAAGGACAGTAATGTACAAAATGGCAAATGGACCCAAATGAAATACGAGAGAGGAGCCAGCACGCCCCTTTCACTCGCTGACTCTATTGGGAAAATCATGGAAGAATGCAGCCAAAATAAGGAAGAGAATTCGAAAAATGGCATGCTCGGTTTGCTGAAGGAGTATATGGATATGATTGAGAAAGGTCCAAAAGAGGCTAGCAAAAAAATTTTCGGACACAGTGGGAGGAAAAAGGGAAGTGGCAATAACAATCAAGTTACCAAATGTGACGGAACTAAAGGGAATAATGGTGGTGGTGATAACCAAAAAAAGAATGAAAACATCTGCGTCGATTACACCAAAACATTAGAAGTACATAAGGAAATTCCCTGGCACACCAAATTCAAAAGCTTCTACACACGCTTAAAAGAAGCCAAGCACCTCCAAGACCAAATCCTCAAAAACCGCGCCGCCCTCATCCTTCTCAAAACCGAAGCTTGGGCCGCTTACAGTCGCGAGAAGGACGACGAGACCTCCAACCTGGACGATATGAATGTTTCCAATCTTTTGGATGGCACCCAACTCCCTCCCATTTTCCTCCTCCCCTACTTATCTATTTTCCTCTAAAGCCAACACTCCCCTAGAATTTTTATAACTTCCTCTGAATGGTTCATTATCTGCCTCCTTTGTGACTGATTAAATACCATTTCTGATCCCTTCTTTTCTCTGGGTATGTCCATGCTACCCAATATGGACCATGGAAGGAACTCCATCTACACGACGAGCGTGGAAAACAGGAAGGCATCCACTTGTACAGTTTTCTGGACCCATGGCGATGCGTGGGAGAGGCCAATGGAAGGGCAAAAGTAAGACAGGTTCTCAAGATTCATGGGATCGACCATGATATGATGGAGGGGTCTTATGGAGAAGCTGTCGCATGCCACCGCAAACCCGTGGGTTCCTGGAAGCGCCGTACCCGATTGGATACCCCGGGCCCCTTCCCATGCCACATCCATGAGAGGGATCGGGATCTTCGTCATCCCTCTAAAGTCTGTTCGCTTACTTCACAGGCACGGCATCCCATCAATAAGGGTCTCCTAACCCTACGTTGCTTCTCCTCCTACTCTCCCTTATTCCAGAAGGCTAAGGAGAGTTTGACAAGGGAACGCAAGACCTTAAACTCATCGATAGGGAGGAAGGAGGTGGAGCATGGACAGTACGGTGGAGGCTGTCCTGGAGAGGGCCCGTGAGGACTGGGGCGCGATCCAAGCCCGGGACTTCTTCAAGATCTATTACAAGGAGACGTACCATCTTCCCGCCAATTTTCCCCTGACCATGCAGCAGTTTTTGGAAAATCCGGAGCTCTTTATTCCCGATGCAAAAACCCGGAAACATGTGGATTTGTGGTTGAAACTCCGACGTGCCCGTATGCAGAAGCACCTCCAACTGGATCTCGCCAAGCTGAACGCGGCCAACATTGTGTCTCTAGAGGACTGGTTCTGCCGAGGCAACACGGTGGACATTGGACCCATGGCGCGCAGCGTACTGGGCGACGCAACTTTTCAGGCCGCCCTCCACCAACATACCCAGAGTGTGTTATCCAAATGAAAAGAAGACCACCTAGTATAAAAGATATGAGAAAGGGGAATGGAATAGAGTTGATTGCTGGCTTTTGTGATTCTGTGAAAGGAGGAATTATGGTAGCATAATATCCGTGTCCATGGTTACTCCACGATGTAAAGTGGTCTTCTTCCTAACCGTTTTCCCTAACCCTAAGGCTAGAAACACTCTCCCTCAATCCCAAGGGTCACGCAGATGTCTCAAAGTCCACCCTCGTCCCCGTCACCCGAAGGCAGGGCCCCTGGAGGAGCCCTTCTCCCATGGAGCATGGAAAAAGATGTGGTGGAGGTCCTGTTGGAAGGTGTTCTGCCGGCGAAGGAGATCAATTTGTACTGGTTTCTGAGACCCGTGTACCCCCACCTCACGGTGTTCCATACCCGCTTCACCTTGAGAGATTTTGTAAGAACCCCACGGCGATTCATCCAAAAGGAGAATTGGTGTGACCTCATTTGGCAGAATCTCCCCCGTCTGGTGTGGAAATTTAAGGAGTGTGTTCGTCCGCGGCTACGGCATTATGGGCACCCGGATGGCTGGAAGGCTGCGCAATGGGAGTGCTGGGAAATCCTTATCCACCTGGACCATCCGCCGGTGGATGTCATCGACGAGGAGATCTGGCGACGGTGTCGGGGGCCACCGGTAATAAAGTACCAACCCTACCAGGGTGTCGTTTTAGTTGGAGCAATGCCGTCGTTTATCCAGGTCCCGTGTCCCACCGTGGGGTATCTCGTTCACATTCCAGTTTCTCTCCGACCATGGTGTGGGTTATAGACCTTGTAAATTTTTTTCTCATGATCAACATTTTTTTTCGGAAACACATGCTGGTGTAAAATGAGTATACAGCTAGAAATACATGCCCCCTTTATATTTTATTTTCGGGAAGGGTAATCAAAGGAAAAAACAATGATAATGGCGCGTGTCCTTTGCGAGGGACAATAAGTGGGGAAGATAAAACGATCACCCGTGCCCACCACCATCCCCTCTTCATTTCCTGAAAGTGTTAGCATCCATGCTGGCTATTTATCTACCAATATTCCTCTCCAGATTTTATTTTCTCCTAACTATTTTTCCTAGAAACCCCAACAAGGAAGTAGAAGTGATGCCGCGCTGGTGGTTCACCCATGGTGGAATCTGGAACTTTTTCGCTTTGCCCTCATAGTTGTCGCCTTTGCATTTCTCGTGGTGATCTTATGTCGGGGAGGGATGCGCTAAAACACTGGGGACCCGATTCAAAAAATTCTTCACCCCCTTTCTTTATGGAATGCAGGCCATCGAGAAAAGGGTATCACAGGGGAGTTATTTTTTTGTGAATCCCGATGATTTTTGAAAATGACTCTTTCTGAGATTATCAATGGAGGAGAGCGTGGTCACGTGTTATGTGAGGGTAGTTGAGTGGAGGGGGAGGGTGGTATCATTTGTTACCTGGCGATGAGGGAGATAAAAATGTGTGAGGGAGGGTTGGGGGAAAGGCGGATTTTTGTTGCTCAGTGGTGTTGTGTCTGTTTGATGGTGTGGTGTTTCTCCCTTGCTTGGAATTCTTTCTTGTTTTTTTTGAAGATTGTTTTGTTCAGTTTTTATAGTAAAGGAGAAGAAGGGAAGATGATGATGAGTGTTTGGATGGTGATGATGGTGTTTTTTGGAGTGGCTGCTAGTGCTGATGCGAAGGATCATAATCATGACGCACACAAAGCTCTCTGCGATTTGATGAAGGCAGCCGTGGCGAAATGGGGAAGCAGTGGAGAAGGTCTCTCGGAGCCATTGAAGAAAGCTTTGCACAAAACTATTTTCGGAAATGAGAGTGGTGGTAGTCTGGCTGCTCTAAAAGGCGGTTTGCCTGGAGATTACATAGACAAGGAGAGCGGCGGTGGTGACCGTTCCCTCTGGTGTGGAGAGCCTTTTACTGCTGACTACCACGTGTCCAACAAGAAACAACCTCACTGGTCTGGTCAGTCCGCACCCCACGACATGGTTTGTCTTTGCACAGTGGGGAAAGACGGGTGGCCGGTAAATAGCAGCAGCCCCACTGGCACAATGCTTTGTGGGCAGGATGGAATAGCTTTGGAAGCTAAAGGAAATAAAGGTTGGGGTGGCGGTGAAAAAGATGGAAAAGAACAACTAGAAGCCACGTGGACCAAGGTAGTAAGCGAGTGTTTGCAGGGAGAACAACCAGGAGATTTGAAAAATGCCCTGAAAGACTTCAAACACACACTTGTAAACATGACAGATCCGTACTTAACTAGGGACCTACTAGGGGAAAATGGCACAGGAGACCTCCCGTGCAACGGAAACGGGCAAGTCTGCGTCATGTACTATCCTAAAATGACCCCTCAAACCTGGTGGGTGGACTTGGAAAAGGCCCTTCCAGAAGAAGATAAATTTCAAAAACAACGCGAAGAGGAAGAGAAACGGAGACAGCAAGAGGAAGCGGCAAAACAAGACCCCTCTACCACCACTCCATCAAGAATGCACAGCTCAGCTGCTAACAGCCCCAACGCAAACGAAGCGGACTCAAACCTCACCGCCCAATATCAAAAACTCCGAAGTCACAGCGGCACACCCATAATCCCGTCATCCTCATGGCTCCTCAGTGCCGCTATCTTGATCTAAAAGAACATCCTTCAATATTAATCCAATTAACCACACACAACCTATAAATATGCCTCCCCTCCCTACTACCCTATCTTTCCCAAAACAATCCCCCTGACCCATCCCCTTTTCTCTCAACCAGAAGAAGTCCCGATGTCCGGCAAACCCTCCCCTGAAGGCATGGCCCAAGATAACACCCCATGGAGCATGGAAAAAGATGTGGTCGAAGTGCTCTTAAAAGGTTTTGGAGACCCAAAGAAAATCAGCTTGTACCCCTTTCTGCAGCCCGCCTATCCATGGATGCCTCGGTACACTTCTCGGTACAGTATCACTGATTTCGCCCGGAACCCGTGGCGATGCGTGGGAGACCCCGAGGGACGGGAAAAAGTATGGCAGGAGTTCCCCCGCTTGTTATGGCAATTTCGAGTGCTGGCTTTGAAGTTGACCTATTATGCAGGATCAGTGGAAGGTTGGGGGCCACGGGAATGGGAGGTGTGGCGGGAGTTTCTCAAGCTGGATGAGACGGACCCGGATATTATGGAGGGGATGGTATGGGCAGTCTGTAAAATGCCCCCGCAAACCCGTGGGTTCCTGGAAGCGCCGTACCCGATTGGATACCCCGGGCCCATTCCCATGCCGCACTTCCCAGAGCCTGGTACTTCCCTATAAAGATACTGTTTCTGTTAATTGTTTCCCTCGAAATGTTTTGTGTGTAATGATAATTTAATGGGAATGAATTACTTTACTATAGTGTTTTTTCTTTAAGAAGAATTACAAGGATGATGAAACATTTGATGGTGTGTTTGGTGGTCATGGGAGGCTGGGTGAGAGAGTGGAGAGTGATGGCTAATGCTGAAGACTCCGTTAAGGAAGGCGAAAATAGTGAATACTTTTCGCTTCTCTGCAAGATCTACAATGTGGCTAACCATCCTCCGATCAAGCCTGTGGACACGAAGGAGTATCAGAAAATGGTCGAAGATGTTGACGCGCTCGGTGCTGCGGTCAACGGGAAAGAAAGAGTCAACACCCAAAGCGAAGAGACAAAGGCCACTCAAACACAACTTATTGGTGTTACTCGGGAGGCACGCAAACTTTTGCAGGAAATTAAAAAAGAGAATCCAGAGGGAGAAGTGCAAAGGGCGAAGAATGCCTTCAACACAGTTATTTTTGGTGAAGACGGAAAAGAGGAGGATCTATACCACGGGATGGTGAATGGAGTGCAGAATCGTATTACGGCATGTGGAAGCAAAGAAAAAGAAGGAACGGGTGCAGGCAAGAACCTCGTTGTTGATTTTTTCTGTCTTTGTGCCGAGCCTAGCTCGGGTGACGAAGTGGTGGGCCAGGTATGCGGAGTGAGTGTTGGCAGTGGTGGAGAGTCAGGCTGGGGGGGTGGGAAACTAGTCTCCCCAGATACCATGTGGAATGAAGTCAAAAACGGGTGCGAAAATTTCTCCACACAGGGCGTGACATCAACACAGGACGGATATTCTCTTTACAACGAATTTCTTGCGAAAGTTAAAGCAGGCGGGAGCGTTAAAGTCAAAGACTCAGGTACCGTTCATAAACACGGCATGCTAGGAACTGCAGTGAGCAAAACGGGAGACACCAACTTTAACTGCAACGGGAAGGCGAGTAGTGACAGGTTCTCAGGTAGCGGTGTCTGCGTCTTCTACGGCAACCACCACCAGGAAGAAAACATTGCCTGGCTAAAGAAATTCAAAGAAGGCCTCCAACTCACCGACAAACTCAACACCGAAACAGCCTCATGGCAGCATCAGCTCACCACACTCCTCAATCGCGCCCGAGAGTTGTATGAGAAGGTGAAGGCAAATACACAACTAGAACAGAAGAGCATGGAAGAACCCACAGAAGCACAACATCCCAACCCAGACGAAAACGAGAACGCCGACAGTACCACGTGGAGCCAGCGTCACAGCCTCCTGGCATGGGCGCTGCTCTTACAATAAGAGAAATTAGAGAAAAACAATAACACTCCAATAAAATATACAACCATTATCATGCAACAGCATTTCTCAACCATAAGAAAAACGTGCCCTCAGTGCTGCCTAATATATAGTCACTCATTCCCCTCTCCCTTTAGAGAAAGCGGTAATCCAGATTCACCATGTCATTGTATACAATCACCTCCCCAAGGACCATTCCCTGGAGCATGGAACGAGATGTCGCGGAAGTGTTATTAGAAGGTGTCACATCCCCTGACCAGATTAACCTGTACTGGTTCCTCAGACCCGTGTTAGCCGGCCTCACGATAGACCTCATTCGTTTCACACTGGTTGATTTTATAAGAAACCCCCGACACTGCATACCCGAAGCGAATGTGTGTGACAGTTTATGGAAATACCTTCCCTATCTGTTGTGGAAGTTTAGAAAATGGGCCACCCCGCTTGTACGACATTTTGGGCCCATTCGGACTTGGAAGCAGTGGCAATGGGATTCGTGGAAAATTTACTATGATATGGATGACACGCCCCTGGAAGCCATCGACAAAGAGATCTGGAGAAGGTGCAGGAGGCCACCACCTGTACCTCAATTCCAACCCTACCAGGGTGTCGTTTGGGTAGGAGGGACGGCTTCAATCATCCAGGTCCCCTATTCCACCGTGGGGTATCTCGTTCACATTCCAGTTTCTCCCCGACCATGGCCTGTGTGATAAAACATGTAAATTCCATTCTCAAGATCAATTTTTTTTCGGAAACACATGCTGGTGTAAAATTAGAATACAGCTAGAAATACATTCCCTTTTTATATTTTATTTTCGGGAAGGTAATCAAGGGAAAAACAACGATAATGGCCATTCTCATGTGTCCTTTGGGGGGGAATAAGTGTGGGAGATAAAACGACCACCCGTGCCCACCACCATCCCTCTTCATTTCCTAAAACGGTTACCATCTATGCTGGCTATTCATCTACCAATCATCCTTTCTCGATTTTATTTTCCTCTCACTTTTTTCGTTTTTCCCAAAAACCCCAAAAAGGAATTACAAGTTATGCCCCGCTGGTGGTTCACCCATGGTGGAGTGTGGAACTTTTTCGCTTTTGGTCTGATTCTCATGGCGTTTGTATTTCTCGTGGTGATCTTATTTCGGGGAGGGATACACTAGTACACCGTGGGACGCTATATAAAAAATTCTTCACACCCTCCCTAGGAAGGGGGGTCATCAAGAAAAGGGTCTCCCAGGGGAGTTGTTTTTGAATCCCGATGATTGGTGGAAATGGCTCTTTCTGAGGTTATCAATGGAGGAGAGCGGGGTTACGTGTTGTGCAAGGGGAGTTGAGTGGAAGAGGGGTGTGGACCAATATGTTTGTGAGGGGGGATATTTAGTCCCTCTCGCTTTCCAGCTGATGTATATTTTACTAGATGCTTCAACCCTAACCCTAACCCCCCACCCCAACTGGACAGGAAGACCGTTTCGCTTGTTCGACCCTTTCGCTTGTTAGACCCTTTCGCTTGTTGGACCCTTTCGCTTGTTAGACCCTTACGCTTGTTGGACCCTCACGCTTGTTGGACCCTTTCGCTTGTTGGACCCTTTCGCTTGTTAGACCCTTTCGCTTGTTAGACCCTTTCGCTTGTTGGACCCTTTCGCTTGTTAGACCCTTACGCTTGTTGGACCCTATCGCTTGTTGAACCCTATCGCTTGTTGGACCCTTTCGCTTGTTAGACCCTTACGCTTGTTAGACCCTTACGCTTGTTGGACCCTTTCGCTTGTTGGACCCTTTCGCTTGTTGGACCCTTACGCTTGTTGGACCCTTACGCTTGTTGGACTCTTACGCTTGTTAGACCCTCACGCTTGTAAGACCCTCACGCTTGTTGGACCCTTACGCTTGTTGGACCCTTACGCTTGTTGGAACCTCACGCTCATAATGCCGTATCCCACTGTAGGCTGTCCGGTTCCTATTCCACTTTCTCCCTGATCATGGCCTGGGTGATAAAACTTATAAATTTCATTTTCGTGATCAATTCTTTTCGGAAACACATGCTGGTGTAAAATGAGTAAACAGTTGTAAATCCACTCTCTCTTTATATTTTATTTTCGGGAAGGATAATCCAGGAGTTAAAGATGATGGCCATTCTCATCTGTCATTTGGGGTGGAGAGTCACTGTGGGAGATAAAACGACCACCCGTGCCCACCACCATCCCCTCTTCATTTCCTAAAACGGTTAGCATCCATGCTGACTATTCATCTACCAATATTTGTTTCTCGATTTCATTTTCTTCCCACTTTTTTCTTTTTTCCCAAAAACCCCAAAAAGGAATTACAAGTTATGCCGCGCTGGTGGTTCACCCATGGTGGAATGTGGAACTTTTTCGCTTTTGGTCTGATTCTCATGGCGTTTGTATTTCTCGTGGTGATCTTATTTCGGGGAGGGATTCACTAATACACTGGGACCCGATACAAAGAATTCTTCACACCCTTTCTAGTAATCCCGGCCATCAAGAAAAGGGTCTCCCAGGGGAGATACTTTTTGTGGATCCCGATGATTTTTGAAAATGACTCTTTCTGAGGTTATCTCGGGTTTTGTGAAAATGACTCTTTCTGAGGTTATCTCGGGTTTTGTGAAGATTCCTCTTTCTGAGGATATCTCGGGTTTTGGGAAAATTACTCTTTCTGGGGTTATCTCGGGTTTTGGGAAAATGACGCTTTCTGAGGTTATCCCGATGATTTGTGAAGATTACTCTTTCTGAGGTTATCTCGGGTTTTGTGAAGATTACTCTTTCTGAGATTATCTCGGGTTTTGTGAAGATTACTCTTTCTGAGAGTATCTCGGGTTTTGTGAAGGTTACTCTTTCTGAGGTTATCCCGGGTTTTGTGAAGATTACTCTTTCTGGGGTTATCTCGGGTTTTGTGAAAATGACGCTTTCTGAGATTATCTTGGGTTTTGTGAAGATTACTCTTTCTGAGAGTATCTTGGGTTTTGTGAAAATGACGCTTTCTGAGAGTATCTGGGGTTTTGTGAAGATTACTGTTTCTGAGGTTATCCCGGGTTGTGTGAAAATGACTCTTTCTGAGGTTATCTTGGGTTTTGTGGAGATGACTCTTTCTGAGGTTATCTCGGGTTGTGTGAAGATTACTCTTTCTGAGGTTATCCCGGGTTCTGTGGAGATTACTCTCTCTGAGGTTATCTCGGGTTGTGTGGAAATGACGCTTTCTGAGGTTATCTATTGGGAGAGAGCGTGGTTATGTGTTATGCGAGAGGAGTTTAGTGGAGGAGGGGAGTGGTACAGTAAGTGAGTGGAGGGAAGGGTTTCTGGCTTTCCCAGTTCCTCTCGATCGTTATTCCTTCCCTACCAAAATTATTTCCCTGAGGACAAGCAATTTGGGATGTATGATTTTTCTTAGGTGAATAAGTAAGGGGGAAATGTTTTGGGGAGGATAAGGGGTGGGAAGGTAAATTTTGGTGGGTGAGCTGTGGTTGGTCATGATGGTGTGGTGCCGCTTACTCTTCCATGATGGATTATTTTTTGATAGAAAAGAGATAGGGTATGATAATGGTAAGGAAGTTCCTGCTGGTGGTGCTGATGTTCTATGTGGGTATGGTGTCCAGCCGTTCCAGCGAACCTGAGTTTAAGTTGTTTTGCCGCATCCTGGAGGAAGCAGACCGGTTGATTATGGATACGAACGATTACGTGTATGACGAACATGTGGATCGAGAAATTGTGAAAGAAATGCAGGTTTTTTACAATGCCACCACGGATAACATGGACGAATTCCGAAAAACGCTCTGGATGACGAAAGATTTTTTTGTGGAGCATCCACCGCCAAGAGACCCGAAAAATCGGCGAGATGCGCACCGTGAAATTGGTCAGCTGATTAAGGAGGCGGAGAGAAAAATTCAGGAAAACCGAGAGCTTGCGAAGAAGATCAACCAAGAAAAGGATGACGCCAGACTGTCGGTGCTTCAAGGGCTATACGGAGAGCAAGTGAAGAAGTTGAATTTGAACGATGTGGATATCATGGATATGAGAAGCAACACGAATAGTATTTTTGTTGACGACAAAAGTGCGGCGCAGAGTTGTGGGAATGAAAAAGAAACCGGCAAAACCCTTTTTAACGATTTTTTTTGTGTGTGCGTGGGAGATGGTGATGTGGGTGGTGCTCATTCGCCTTGCTCGGGTTCCCTGATTTCGCCAACAAATGGCAATAACGACTGCTGCAAAAAAAATAAGTGCTGCGGGGGCAATTGCTGCCACACAAACAATTGCTGTGACAAAGATTGTTGCAAATGCTGCGGCAAATGGACCCAAATGAAATACGCTTCAGGTGGTAACCCTCCTCTTTCACTCGCTGACTCTATCGAGAAAATCATGGGTGAGTGCAGCAAGACCAAAGAAAAGTATTTGAAAAAGGGCATGTCCGACCTGCTGGAGGAGTATGTGGGGATGATTGGGAAGGGGGCCGAGAGGGTGAAAAAACACGGTAAAAAGATTTTCGGCCACAGTGGGAGAAGTAAGGATAACGTTAATGTTAACATTACCACCTGTGACGGGACTAAAGGAAGTCACACAAATGCCAGTGTAGAAGACGAGAAAAATAACGAAAACATCTGCGTCGATTACACCAAAACACTAGAATTACATAAGGACATCCCCTGGCACAACAAATTCAAAAACTACACCCATCTCATGAAAGAAGCCAAAACCCTCGAAGACCAAATCCTCAAAAACCGCGCCGCCCTCATCCTTCTCAAAACCGAAGCCTGGGCCGCTTACAGTCGCGAGAAGGACGACGAGACCTCCAACCTGGACGATATGAATGTTTCCAATCTTTTGGATGGCACCCAACTCCCTCCCATTTTCCTCCTCCCCTACTTATCTATTTTCCTCTAAAGCCAACACTCCCCTAGAATTTTTATAACTTCCTCTGAATGGTTCATTATCTGCCTCCTTTGTGACTGATTAAATACCATTTCTGATCCCTTCTTTTCTCTGGGTATGTCCAAGCTACCCAAGATGGACCACGGAAGGAACTCCATCTACACGACGAGCGTGGAAAACAGGAAGGCATCCACTTGTACAGTTTTCTGGACCCATGGCGATGCGTGGGAGAGGCCAATGGAAGGGCAAAAGTAAGACAGGTTCTCAAGATTCATGGGATCGACCATGATATGATGGAGGGGTCTTATGGAGAAGCTGTCGCATGCCACCGCAAACCCGTGGGTTCCTGGAAGCGCCGTACCCGATTGGATACCCCGGGCCCCTTCCCATGCCGCACCTCCAAGAGCCTGGTCCCTCTTTATAGAGATATGGTTTTCTGAAATTTGTTCCCTTAAAATTTTATGTGTGTAATTATAATTGGGTGGAATAAATTGTTATCCTGTTTTTTCTTTGATAAGGGTTAAAAGGAAAGATAATGTGAGAGGGAACCTTGTTTAACGATAGTAGCAAAATGGGGTACAGTGGTACAGTGAGTGAGGGACGGGAGTCGGAAGTGCCTATCAACTTAGCAGTCCATATCCCTTTCCAGTCCATGAATCTTCCAACCCATACTTCAACCCTAACCCACCTTCCCTTTTTTTAGCTTTTTCATTGAGGGAGAAATAGGGAAGGTTCTGGGAGAGGCGATGAAGTGGTTGACCACAGGCCCCGCCGAGGTCGAGGTGGAACTGGTGGTGGCGTCGGCGATTCGTGTGTCCCGGGATCCCGTGGAGACCGCACGCGCGTTTCTTCGCGGTGTGCTGCACGGGGCCCTCACCCTCGACGCGCCGAACGGTCCTCACCCAACCACAGAGGCCATTCAGAAGGCGATGCGGCGAATGGTATTTGAAGAGGAGCGTGGGGGCGAAGGGGATCTGCAGACTTTAGCGATACAGTATGTGGCCCGGTCCGTGCTCCAATCCGAGGACCCGGAGAAGAAAGCGCGGGAGCTTCTCGGTGGTGTGATGCATGAAGCCAGTCGCCTGGACCGTGAGAAAAACCATCGTAAAGGCACGGAAGCCCTTCTCAAGGCTATGGAAGAAATTCTTTTCGGTACCGACAGTGGCGCACGGGGAAGAGCACTTTTCCCGAGCATCCCTCCTGGCTTCGATCCTATAGCAAACCACCACGCCGTCCGTGAAACCAACAAAGCACGACACACCAACAACAGCATGGGAGCCACACGGAGTGAAACCATACTAGGCCCTGTTTCGAGTATCCCAGGAGCAGCGCACCAATAACTCTTCCATGTTCATAGATTCTAATTGCTTCCTTTTTCACCTAATAAACATTTCCCACAAAACACAACATTTCTTTCCATAAGTAATTCTCCCTCCACATTATCTTCTTTTCCACGCACTTTCCCATATCCCTTTAGAGAAAGCGGTAATACAGATTGACAATGCAAACTCATATATTCAATACACCCAGACAAAGACCCTGGAGCATGGAACGAGATGTCGCGGAAGTGCTGCTAGATGGCATCACGTCCCCGGATAGAATTAACTTGTACTGGTTTCTGAGATCCGTGTTAGCCGGCCTCACAGTGGAACTCATTCGGTTCACCCTCGGCGACTTTGTAAGACACCCTCGACACTGCATACCCGAAGTGAATGTGTGCGACAGTTTATGGCAGTACCTTCCCTATCTCTTGTGGAAGTTTAGAAAATGGGCTACCCCACTTGTAAAACATTTTGGGCCCACAGAAACATGGCAGCAGTGGCACTGGGATTCATGGAAAATTTACATCAATATGGACGACACACCCCTGGAAGCCATCGACAAAGAGATCTGGCGTTGGTGTCGGAGGCCGCCAGCACCGCCCCCATACCGACCGTTAGAGGGGAACATTCTTTTTATACAGACCAAGCCGCCCGTCCTCCAAGTGACTTTGCCAATGTACTATCTGGTCCCAGTACCGGTACTGCTGGCTCCTCAGCATCCCCGAAAAGGGTTAGGGCTCTAAACATTATAACATTTATCTCTTTTTCTTTCCATGTTGCTTGGGGAGCCTGTGGGTGCTTTTTAGGTATTATATGGGTATCTCATTTTACTTCTGATTTCTATTTCTGTTTCCTTAGAAAAGCCGCACACAGGTTGCGGTGTGTGTGGTGCCTTTCTTGTGGACTACACCTTTTGATGGTCCAGAGCCGCTTAGAAGAAAACGGGCCCTACTCCTCCACCAGCCCTAACACCATAAGAAAAAGCACCCCTCGCGTTTCCCACATGAGCTCCTTGAAAAGTTGGCATCCATGGATACGATTCCCTTCCCTAACTCTATTTTGTTTTTCCTTTCTAGTTGCAAGGCTTAATAAGGTTTGAAGATGGAAAACGATACCTTAAACTCACAGGGAGGAATGGAGTGGAGCATGGACAGTACGGTGGAGTCTATCCTGGAGAGGGCCCGGGACGACTGGGGTGCAATGAATGCGTGGAACTTCTTCAGTATTTACTACGGCAGGCCGTACGGCATGCATCACCATACTTCTGTGACCATGCAGCAGTATCTGGAAGAACCGGAGAAGTTTGTCCCCGATGCAGCCAAACGGGAGTATATCCAACTCGGCCTGAACCTCAAGCGCACCCTCATGCAGAAGAACCTCCAACGTGACCTCGACAAACTGAAGGCTGCAAACATTGTGTCCCTGGAAGAGTGGCATCGCCTTGGGGCCACGGTGGACATGGGACCCATGGCACGCATGGTGTTGGCCATGGCCTACCAGCATGCCCACCACCACAGTCCACACAAAGCGATCCTCAAGAAAACACCTAATGAAAAGGAGGAGCGGGGAATGTAATAGAATAAGGGTTGCCTGTACGCTTGTGTCTGTATTTTCGTAAATAGTTTAGGAAGTATCATCATCATACATCATAAATGTTCTACCATATAAAGTTTCTTTTCCCACCATAATTCCCTAACCCATTCCCTCTTTTCTCTCAACCAGAAGTCACAATGTCCGAAAGCCCCTCCTCGCCATCCCCTGAAGGCATGGCCAAAACAGAAGACCAATGGAACATGGAAAAAGATGTGGTGGAGGTCCTGTTGGAAGGTGTTCTGCCGGCGAAGGAGATCAATTTGTACTGGTTTCTGAGACCCGTGTACCCCCACCTCACGGTGTTCCATACCCGCTTCACCTTGAGAGATTTTGTAAGAACCCCACGGCGATTTATAGAACAAGAGGATTGGTGTGACCTCATTTGGCAGAATCTCCCCCGTCTGGTGTGGAAGTTTAAGGAGTGTGTTCGTCCGCGGCTACGGCATTATGGGCACCCGGATGGCTGGAAGGCTGCGCAATGGGAGTGCTGGGAAATCCTTATCCACCTGAACCATCCGCCGGTGGATGTCATCGACGAGGAGATCTGGCGACGGTGTCGGCGGCCTCAAGAAACCCATTCCCAACCGTTACAGGGGAACATTCTTTTTATACAGACCACGCCGTCCGTCCTCCACGTGCCGTACCCCATAGGGTACTGGGTTCCGCGGTTCATGTTGCCGCCTCCACCATAGGAACCCGTTGGATAAGCATTTCTTTTTTTCCACGGCCCCTTAAGGGATACGTTCACTTTTCATTTTTGGACACCTTTATGGTACAGAGTGCTTATGGACAAAATGCGCCTCACAGATTCCTTGGCTCATGGGGTACACCTTAAGGTTCACTCACTCTTGGGTGCTTGGAAGGCTCGTCGGACCTATCCCTTTCTTTTTATTTCTCTTTCAAGAGAAAAGGTTGGCGTGGTGTTTTGGAGGAGCGTGGTAGCACTAGTGGTGAGAGGGGTGGATTAGGGTAATAGGAAGTCTCGATCGATCGCTTACCCAATTCCTATCGATCACCGGCCGCTATGGAGTACCTCTTTCCCCATGAGTATCCTGTAGCCTGCATGGTGTGGTTCGGTTTACTTGTTGTTGCCCACTTGCCTTTCCAATAGGAGTTTATTTCTCTGGTTGTTTGGGGTATGGAGTGGGAGTTGTGGAGCTCGTCCATGTGAATTGGTTTTATTGTTTTTTTTTCCTGTTGTCTTTCTCGAGTTTCCAAGTAGAATTTCCAAGACAAAGAGAGAATGCAAAACAGTAGGGAGAGGGGGGTCCAAGGGGTGTGGTCGATGATGGTGGTTATGGTTATGTGGGTGACGGTGGTTGTGGTAGGGAGTAGCGAGGAGCAGTATAACGCCGCGGAATTCAAACAGCTGTGCAAAATCTTGAAGGTCGCTGAAGGGGAGCCGGCGCCAATCCCCGACGAACTGGGAAAATTTTTGGAGACGCGTAAAATTCTGGAAAAATTGCTGCATGACACCCACATTTCCACGGCCACCTACGAACAAGTGATGGCGCTGAAACGTGGCGACAAGGAGGACGCCGAGTTTGTTTCCTACACCGTCAAACGCCGAATCGCGAATGAAAAAATTCGTCATGCGATGGAAAAAGCCAAAGACGTTTACAGTCGAATGGAAGAAGAATTAATAAAAGCGAAGAAAGAACGCAACCTCGCGCGGGGCAATTTGGTGCACGCGATTTACGGCGTGCAGGTCGGTGAACTCCCCAAAGAGGAAAACATCACGCACGTCTTGCAAAATGTCAGCAAGGCCAGCATTTTTAATCGGTGGGGTGGCAACAAAAAGATCAACGTGCACGACGATGTGCCAGGAGAGTCCACGTGCGGCGCGACAACGGGCGAGGGCGCTGGTTTCACGCTGATCAACGATTTTTACTGCTTGTGTGTGGGGAGGGATAATACGAAGGCGGTTTGTCATAAAGATATTGCTGGACCATGCTGCTGCTGTTGCGACGGGAAATGTTCTCCGGATTGCAAATGTGATAAATGCGATTGCAAAAGTTGTTCTTGTGGTGAACAGTGCAAGAATTGCAAATATCACGACAAATGGATGTACCTCTTTGACGTGAAAAAAAGTGAAATTGTGGACCTCCCTCAGGGCTGGCCGGTCATCCGAAAAGCATGCCAGGAAGTTTTTAAAGAAAATGTCACCACCACCGCCGAAAGCATTCAGGAAGTGTTCGACGATTTTAATAAATTGTTGGGGAAAAACAGTAGTAAAAGAGAAATAACGACATCAGGCTCAGACCCGGAAAATGAATCCCGTCGACTGGTTGTTTTGGGGTATGTCAGACAAATGAGCAGTGAATACAACTCTTGCACTGGAGGAACCGATGCCGTCTGCGTGGACTACTGGACCGTCTTGAACAACCGTCACGGCATCGTGTGGCACAAGTTTATGGCCAAGGCGCAAAAACACCTCCACGCCATGGACAAACATATCGAGAAAGCCCAACAGTTTTCCCGCATGATCCAAAAGCTCAAAGAGTCGGCTGAGGAGAGCTATCGGAACAGTACCCATGGCAACGAGGCCTGGGAGGACGGCTATGGGTGTAAGGGACAAACTTTTTTCAGTTTTTTCATATTTTTTGCTTTCTTTTCTTAAGTTTTTTTGTCCCCAATAAAACCCGTTCCATGCCCAACAAAAACCGCGACACCTCACAAAAGTATTCTTTCCCTTTTCCAGCTGAAATAGAGAGATGTCGTGGAGGGGAGTGACACCGTTCCTTTTATTTTTCTTATTCTGGGTGGGGATGTCCACGTGCCAGGGCGCCAAGGAGAACGCCGGTGAGGCTGAGCTCTTCTGTCGAATCCGTCTGCTATCCGAGAACGACCCCGAGAAGCTTGTCTTCGAGAATGAAGAGCGAGAGAAACAAATCATGCGACAAATTGAGAAGGTGGGTCCGGAGATTCGCACCCTCGTCGGGAAAGCCGACCAACGGGATGCCTCTCTTATAATGCAGTTTAATGATCTTGTGAAGGAGGCGAAGACAATCATGGAAAATAGGAGGGACCTGCGACGGAAAGCAGCTGAAAAACGTCTCTCCGCAAAAAGACATTTGCATCAGGTTATTTTTGGAGAATACGGGGGTGAGGGGAAGGGGGAGTTGGATGCGAAACCGGAGACCATCCAGAAGATTTTTAGTGGCACTACTTTTATAGAGTCCTGTGGGGGACACGGCGACAAACCAGCCGGGAAAAGCCTGATTAACGATTTCATTTGTCTGTGTGCTTCCAATACTGGATTTGATGCTCATTTCAACTCACATCATGATAGAAGTATCTGCAAATACGGCGTCACTACGACAGTGGAGGCCGACTTTAAAAACTGGACGGAGGTATGGTATTGGAACAAGCACCGCATCTGCATCAACACGGCTCCGCCCATCCCGACGCCTCAAAACATCAACTACCTCGTGGCGCACTTCACGAGGTTTCTGGAACGAGAGCAGGAAAATTTTCAGGTCAAGAATGTCCTCGGGTATGTGAACAGAAATGAGAAAAGAGAATGCAACGGCACCGCAACAGGAAGCATCTGCGTGAACTACGAGCACGCCTTGGAGAATGGCGGCATCGAGTGGGTCAACCATCTCAACAACGCCTCCAAAGACCTCGACGATATGGCGCGCTACGCGGAGGAATCGGAGAGCAGTCTGCCTCAACTGGAGCTGCTCGAATACAACGCCCTGCTCCTCTATGAAGAAGCCAAGTACTCTACGCATCATCCACAAGCTGTGCCTTCCAACGAGACCGACACCAACAGCAGCAACGAAAGTTACGAAAAAACCCTTATTCAAAATTATACTGGCACCTCTGAGGAGGACAAGCTGGAGGAGGAGGAGGAAGACTCTGACTCCACGTGGAAGGGAGGGTCGCCGTGGTGGGGGAAAATCTTTTTTGTTTTTGTTTTTTGAAATTCCATGTGCAAAGTTATCTTGCGTGGCTTTCTCACGAAGCAGAAGGCTGTGGAGGCTTCATGTCGTCAAAGTTTTTTATCTTTAAATTTGCGTGTAGGAAGGGAGAATGTTAATTAAATTCGCGTTGGTGGGACTGGTGTTCTGTGCGAGTGTTGTGTGCGGCCAGCATCCCAGCGCCGCTGAGTTTAACTTGTTTTGCCGGATTTTAGCAGAGGCAAATGACATGATGTACGGCCCAGATAATGTGTATGACGAAAATGCAGATAAAGAAATTATAAAAGAGATGACGGTGCTCTATAATGCCACCACGAGCAATATAAAAGAATTTCGAAAGACTTTGTGGGACACGAAAGACTTTTTCCAGGAGCATCCGCCCCCCACGCACCCGGAAAACCGGAGAAAGGCGCACAGGGAAATCGGAAATCTCATCGATAAAGGGGAAAAGAAAATTGAAGAGAACAAAAAGATCGCCCTGGAGGTGAACAAGAAAATCAAGGATGCCAAACTTTCTGTGGCAAAAGGGTTGTATGGGGAACATGTGAATGAGGTGCCAAAGGATGACAAGAATCTTACGAAAATACTCGAAAATAAGAGCAGTATTTTTAGCAGTGATTCAAGCGCGAAGGACAGTTGTGGAAATGAAAAAACAAAAGAAGCTGGAAAAACGCTCATCAACGACCTTTTTTGCGTTTGTGCGGGTGAGGGTTGGGATGCCGAGAGACCATGCCACCCTAAAATTTGGCCACCGAAAAGTTGGCCATCCAGTGGTTGTGAAAGTGGCTGCTGCAAAAATAATTGCTGTAAAAGTAATAGTTGTACCTCTGACCAAAACTGTAATTGCAAATGGACCCAAATCAAATTCGGCTCTGTCGGAACTCCACAGCTCATTCAATCCTTCAACGAGTCTTTCCAGAAAATCGAACAGGTCTGCCGGGAAGAAATGATACAGGGTAAAATAAAGCCCGAAAACATGGACAGCTTACTGCGGGAATATGTGGGGATGATTGGGATGGGTGACAAGAAGACTGAAAAAGCGAAAAAAAAAATTTTCGGACACAGTGAGAGAAATAAGGGAGGTAAAAGTGAAAATCAAGTTAAAGAATGTACGGGGGAGAAAGGAGAGTGGGAAAAAAACGGCCCAGAGAAACACAACAATAACATCTGCGTTGACTACACCCACAATCAAAACAAAGATAAAAAATCCTACAACATCCCCTGGCACAACAAATTCAAAAACTACACAAAAATCATGAAATCTGCCAAAACCCTCCAAGAAAAAATCCTCAAAAACCGCGCCGCCCTCATCCTCCTCAAAACCGAAGCCTGGGCCGCTTACAGTCGCGAGAAGGACGACGAGACCTCCAACCTGGACGATATGAATGTTTCCAATCTTTTGGATGGCACCCAACTCCCTCCCATTTTCCTCCTCCCCTACTTATCTATTTTCCTCTAAAACAAACACCATCCTAAACTTTTTATAATTTCCTGTGCATGGTTCATTATCTGCCTCCTTTGTGACTGATTAAATACCATTTCTGATCCCTTCTTTTCTCTGGATATGTCCATGCTACCCAATATGGACCATGGAAGGAACTCCATCTACACGACGAGCGTGGAAAACAGGAAGGCATCCACTTGTACAGTTTTCTGGACCCATGGCGATGCGTGGGAGAGGCCAATGGAAGGGCAAAAGTAAGACAGGTTCTCAAGATTCATGGGATCGACCATGATATGATGGAGGGGTCTTATGGAGAAGCTGTCGCATGCCACCGCAAACCCGTGGGTTCCTGGAAGCGCCGTACCCGATTGGATACCCCGGGCCCATTCCCATGCCTTCTCCACAAGAAGGATCGGGATCTTCGTCATCCCTCTAAGGTATGTTCGCTTACTTCACAGGCACAGCATCCCATCAATAAAGGTCTCCTAGCCCTTTCTTGCTTCTCCTCTTACCCTCCCTTATTGCAGAAGGTTATTGAAGATTAACAATGGAAAACGACACCTTAAGCTCACAGGAAGGAAGGAGGTGGACGTTGGACAGTACCGTGGAGGCTATCCTGGAGAGGGCCCGGGAGGACTGGGGTGCGATCTCTGCAACCACATTTTTCAGCATCTATCCCGTGTATGGGTGTGTCGTGGTCCCCAACTCCCCCTTGACCATGCAGCAGTACCTGAAGGATTGGAGGAAGTTTGTCCCGGATTCGATCAACGGGAAACGCTTTCGGTACCGTTTACGGTTGATGAGCGCTCTCATGCAAAGACACCTCGACCAGGACCTCGCCAGACTGCGCGCCGCCAAGATGGTTACCCTGGAAGACTGGCAACGGGAGGTGGACCGTGTGGACATCGGACCGATGGCGCGTGCGTTATTAACCGATGCCTTCCTGCATGCTGTTGTCCCGTCTTCCCCGTCGTAGAAGTAGCCGCCGGTGTCATCCCTTCGGAGCATGCATGTAAAAGATACTCCTCCTGGATTCTATTTCTATACTTATTTTGGTTAAGCTTTGAAAACGCTCACGGCTCTTGAATTTTTGGGTTGTGGTCTACACTTCCTCCACGTTATCCCCATCCATGCTTTATATCTTTTGGGGAGATGGCCTTGCCCATGGGGTGTTTGAAGTGTGGCCCTTTGTATTGTTTTCTTTCTTTTAAAGTTGTAAGCCACTTGAAGGTATTGTAAGAAAGTGTGGACTTGGGGATTCTGTTGGAGTGGGGATGGAATTGGAAATGTGTGGAGGTTGCTTTTGGTTTTGTTGGTAGTGCGGGGAAGAACTCGAGCGGAGAGAACCAATAAGGATATTTTTGACAAGCTCTGCAATGTTACAAGGAGTGTGAGTGCGCTTATGAATGAAGGTGTGGAAGCCAGAAGTTTTCTAGACCAGGCTCTTTATGGAGAGAAAGAGGAAGATCCTTTTGTTAATGACCACTTTACTGGTGGGTGTGGGTTTGGTTTTGTTGGCCGGAGTCAATATTGCTCGCATATTCAAGGGGGTAACCGAGCTCTCGGTGGATCCAGCCGGCCTGGTTGCTTCGGGGACAGCCTCCTGGGTACTTTTTTGTGCTTGTGTACAAAAGGGAATAACCACCACCAAGACTTGTGCGGGTTGGACAATCTGAATGGTATCGGTTCTTGGACCGGAGCTCCTAGTAGCAGCCATGGCGTGCTTAAGAGAGTATGGGAAGAAATCAGAAACAATTGCTTTGAAAATAATACTACAGTATACATGGAAGAATTGGAAAATGCTGTGAACGAAATAAAGAATAATACTAAACATAATAATCTCAGCGGTAACAGTCGAACCGGTTATTATATAGGAAGCAGCACTAATACTCACGGACCCTGCAGCGGCGTAAATTCTGGAGACGCCTGTGTGACATATCCGCCAAAGTCTGCCACGGTTAACGAGCCAAACATCCCATGGGCCGAGAAAATCTTATCTGCAGTCAAGAAGCTCAAAGGGGCCAAGACTCAACGGCAAGAAAAATCAGACCCACCAACCACAGGAGCATCCCAGCACGGGGACCACGAAGACCTTTTAGACCCCGATCCTGACGACCACGAACAAAGCGAGGAAGAAGGCGAGGAGGAGGAGTCTGCTCAAAACCACGATCCCCAAAACCCCTCCAAACCCCCACGCCCAAAGAGAAAACGACGAGACACCAGCAAACAATCCACCGAACAACCCGCGGAACCTCGCAAGGCCATCCTCCATAAACACGACGGCACATTCCTACCCCAGCCTTTATGGCTTCTCAGTGCTGTAATCTTCTAAAACAATAACAATCAAATTCCCTCATAGTGATTTCCCATAAACAGGCACACGCCCTCTTCCTTATCTTACTTCTCCTTTTCTCCTATTTCTTTTTAGAAATGGCATCATAAGAAATAGATGGAACCACACTTATTCAAGGATACTTTTTGATTTTGGTGGGGACCGTTTCTTTTTCTTGAAGATTTTTCTATTAGGGTGATAAGGGAGGTAAAGTAAGGGAAGATGTTCTTTGTGTTTATGGGGATGCTGATGATGGGGTTGAGTGGCAGCAGTCTGGGCACAGGGACAAATGAGCATCACAATCACAACGGAGACAACCATGACGCCCTATGCACCGTATTGAAGGCTGCTGTGGCACTTTACCAAAGCCCTCAAAGCGGGGAGAAGTTACGGAAAGCTTTGGCAAGGGCCATTTTTGGAAATGAGAGTGGGGGAGGGGATATAGAGACACTAAAAAAGGGCCTGCCTGAAACACACCACAAGCCCGGTAACCGCAAAAACTGGTGTGGGGATTGTACGTACGGCGGGGACCACTATCCTGGCAAGTCCATCCCACACGATATGCTCTGCATGTGCACCGTGGGGGAAGGTGGGTTCCCGTTCGGACAGCACTCACACGAAAACGGGAAAAAACCAACACTATGCGGGAAGAGTGCGAAAGACTTGGGATGTGAGAAGAACCAACAGGATGGGAACGGGTGCCATAGTAATAACAACCAACATTGGTGGAACTCATCCACCCTGTTCCACGACGGGAACGGAGAGGCTAAAGAGCACCTAGACGCCACGTGGGAAAACGTGGTCAAGCCGTGCTTGCAAGGAAGGCATATTGGGCGAGCAAAAAAGGCTTTGCTGAAAAAACTGAATGTTGGAGAATACAGCAGCCCAAGGTGGGGTTGGGGCCACACAAATTGCGGGGGAGATCACTCGGATGTATGCGTGAGCTACGGCCACCAGTGCCACCATAATCCAAAATCCCCCCAATGGTGGAAGACTTTATACGACGCCCTCAAAACCACGGAAGATACCCGAGCCCAAGGGAAATCCACAAGGTCCACCAAAAAACAGACCCGCAGAAACAGTGGAGGCGCTACAGCACCTGACGAGCTAGAGGACGACAGTGAAGAAGACGAGCCGGAAGACACAGGATCCGAACCCACATCGAACAACCACAACCGCCCGCTTCCACTCTTGTCCCACCAGAAAAGTGGCACCCCTCTAACACATCCTCTTTCAAGGCTCCTCAGTGCTGTCTTCTGTTTCTAAGAAAACCACCAAAAAAACCAACAATCCTTTCCATAAGTCATACTTCGCTCTAAACAATCTACTTTTTCCCGCACTTTCCAATCCATCTAGCTATAAAAGCTGAATAAAGATTGATCATGGAAAACACTCAAGAAAACAACCAGACTACAAATCGGTTGACTATGGAAACCACCGTGGAGTCTATCTTGGAGAGGGCCCGGGACGACTGGGGTGCAATGAATGCGTGGAACTTTTTCAGTATTTACTACGGCAACCCGTACGGCATGCACCGCCACCCTTCTGTGACCATGCAGAAGTATCTGGAAAATACGGAGAAGTTTGTCCCCGATTCAGCCAAACGGGAGTATATCCAACTAGGCCTGAACCTCAAGCGCGCCCTCATGCAGAAGCACCTCCAACGTGACCTCGACAAACTGAAGGCTGCAAACATTGTGTCCCTGGAGGATTGGAAACGCCTTGGCTCCACGGTGGACATGGGACCGATGGCGCACATTGTATTGGCCATGGCCTACCAGCATGCCCACCACCACAGTCCACACAAAGCGATCCTCAAGAAAACACCTAATGAAAAGGAGGAGCGGGGAATGTAATAGAATAAGGGTTGCCTGTACGCTTGTGTCTGTATTTTCGTAAATAGTTTAGGAAGTACCATCATCATACATCATAAATGTTCTACCATATAAAGTTTCTTTTCCCACCATAATTCCCTGACCCATTCCCTCTTTTCTCTCAACCAGAAGTCACAATGTCCGAAAGCCCCTCCACGCCATCCCCTGAAGGCATGGCCCAACAAGATAATCCCCAGTGGAGCATGGAAAAAGATGTGGTCGAAGTACTCTTGAAAAACCTTGGAGACCCAAAGAAAATCAGCCTGTACCCCTTTCTGCAGCCCGCCTATCCATGGATGCCTCGGTACACTTCTCGGTTCAGTATCACTGATTTCGCCCGGAACCCGTGGCGATGCGTGGGAGACCCCGAGGGACGGGAAAAAGTATGGCAAGAGTTCCCCCGCTTGTTATGGCAATTCCGAGTGCTGGCCTTGAAGTTGGTCTATTATGCAGGGCTGCCGGAGGGTTGGGGGCCACGGGAATGGGAGGTGTGGCGGGAGTTTCTCAAGTTGGATGAGACGGACCATGATGTTATGGAGGGGATGGTATGGGCAGTCTGTAAAATGCCCCCGCAAAACCGTGGGTTCCTGGAAGCGCCGTACCCGATTGGATACCACGGGCCCATTCCCATGCCACACGTCCAAGAGCCCGGCACCTCCTTATAGAGATATGGTTTTCTGAAATTTGTTCCCTTAAAATTTTATGTGTGTAATTGTAATTGCGTGGGAATGAATTGCTCTCCAGTTTTTTCTTTGATAAAGGTTACAAGGAAAGATAATGTGAGAGGAGCACGTCTTTAACGATAGTAGCAAAATGTGATAGAGAGGTATAGTTAGTGAGGGATAGGAGTCGGAAGCGCCTATCAAGCTAGCAGTCCATATCCCTTTCCAGTCCATGAATCTTCCAACCCATACTTCAACCCTAACCCTGCTTCCCTTTTCTAGCTTTTTGATTTAGGGAGAGATAGGGAAGGTTCTGGGAGAGGCGATGAAGTGGTTGACCACAGGCCCCGCCGAGGTCGAGGTGGAGCTGGTGGTGGCGTCGGCGATTCGTGTGTCCCGGGATCCCGTGGAGACCGCACGCGCGTTTCTTCGCGGCGTGCTGCACGGGGCCCGCACCCTCGACGCGCCGAACGGTCCTCACCCAACCACAGAGGCCATTCAGAAGGCGATGCGGCGAATGGTATTTGAGGAGGAGCGTCCGAGCGAGAGGGATCTGCAGACCTTAGCGATACAGTATGTGGCCCGGTCCGTGCTCCAAACCGAGGACCCAGAGAAGAAAGCGCGGGAGCTTCTCGGTGGTGTGATGCATGAAGCAAGGAACCTCGACCGTGAGAACCACCACAACAAAGGCGAGGAAGCCCTTCTCAAGGCTATGGAAGAAATTCTCAAAAAGACCTCAAAGGGGTCAAGTACAAGAGGCTGCAGGGAATGGCAGTAGGGGGCATATTTCATGGTGTAGGCCCATTTCCTTTGAAAACCAGCTGTGTGGACTTCCATGGGAGTGTGTATGGCACTGAAGATTACGGTGGATTCCATGAATGCGTGCCTCCCAGATGACCACCCAGAGAAGACTGGAAAGTGCCTCGAACAGCCGTGGAAGGCGGTGGGGGGGTTGTCAACAGCTGGAAGAGCAAGGCTTAGAAAAGGAGCCACCACTTGACCGCAAAGCTGGCCACACTGAAGCTCACAAATACCCTTCTTTGGCTTCTCGAAGTCTGCTTCATCCAGCCGAATTAGGTCCGTGCCACCTTATACCGCACTCCCCATGGTGCCGTTTCTGTCTTTTCAGGTGATCCTCTTGCAGGGTGCCTAACCCATTCAAACAACTGCACCCTGCTTTTTATTTTCTTAGAGTGTAAAACGATAGAAAAAATGGATATGAAGATGACGATGATGGTGGGGATGATGGGGTTGGCGATGAGCTTGGGTGCGGCCCTCGGGAAAGACGAGAATGCCACCACGTGTCAGCTCGATCTAAAGGAAGCGGGCGCCCTGTGTGCCCTGGAAACCGCGCTGGAAATGACCCAAACTCAAGCGGAAAAGTACGAAAAGCTCTACTTGAAGGAGAGTTGCGAGAATATGACAAGGGTGAAAAGCCATTTTGATCGACACAAGAGCTCGTTGGAGCGAATCCTGTCCCAGCTCGAGAAAAAAAAGAAGTACAAACCGGTGGAACAGGCGATGTTTGGCGCAGTGATCCATGAGGCGGCCAAGGAAAACGACCGATGGCATAGGGCGTTCGAAGAATCTAGAACCAAATCTCTATGGCGTATGGAGAAAATAAGGCAAACATTTAAGAAGGCTCTGGGTAAAAAAGGAGAGGACTCGGGTTTGAATTGCAACGAGAACCACTCCACCCTTTCCCATTTCATAAGGTGTCATGTTACCGGTGGCAATGGGACCACGCCAACCACGGTCCACCTCGGGACGGTATGCACGGACCAGGATTATAGGCAACAACTGAAGGAAGGCGCGGGCGATAAAAATATAGAAACCCCTCTCGAAGCGGCGTGGAGGCGGTGGAGCGGTTTGAGGGGTGAGAAAGAGTCCTCAAAAAGGCCAGCGTGCCCGTCCACAACAGTCTGGGAAAACTCCATTCTCTTGGTCACCCAGCACATGAAGGAACTCGCCGAGATGGCACAACGGGCGGAGGCAGCGACGAACCAAAGTGTGGCCTACCTTTTGGCGGTACAGACACTCCACCACGGCCTTCAGGGAAATGAATGCATACAAAAAATTGCCCAAGACGCGATGGAGGCGGCCACGCCGGGCGCCCTGGTCACTCTGGATGAAGTCCATGGGCGTACGGAGGAACCCCCGCACCCATACAGTACAACCTCTCTGCGCGTCCAGATGCAGGGGACGATGGAGAGGCTACAAAGTCTACAAGATTATGCGGAGCGGGAAAACCGAAAGTGCAGGGCCTTGCGTAAGAAGCTTTTTGTGGCCCTGGCAGGCCTGGCGGGGGTCTTCACAGTAACAACTTTTTCCGCCATCGGGTGTGGGTTTAAGTGCAAAGAAAGGCTGAAAACAAAATACAAAAAAAAGAAGGATGTTTTTCTCAGTTTTGTCACAGGGCTGTTTGTTACGGCTTCTTGCACCACGGCCATCCTTGCCGCTATTTGGTTGCCGGAGTCTCGAGCGAGTGGCCCATTCTACCACGCGCTGCTCGTAGTGCCCATCGTTTTTTTTCTTGGTAGTGTTCTGGTGGTGCTCATGCGCCGCCGCCAGTGGTGCGGCATGGAGGTGAAGTTGCTTCCGTACTTTGCTTTGGTTGGTGGCCTGCTGGCATCAGCCCTCTCTGCCACTGCAGTGGCAGTGTTCCTTCTCTCCAAAATTTACAGGCATTCCCCATGCCCCTGTGATTTTTGAAGGTTGGTACAGGGGAGATCAGGAATCCTTCCCCTCCCAAGAACCCAGTGCTTAGCAACGGCTCCGATGTCGACGACACAAAAGATAAATTGAGGTAGAGAAAATGGCTCCAGAGAAGGGTCACCCAACGCTAAAGAGTCGCACATACCTTAACAACTTTCTTTTCACCTCTTCCTTTTTTCTTTATCCAGAAGGCTTAATAAGGTTTGAAGATGGAAAACGATACCTTAAACTCACCCAGAACACGTCCCGTGACCATGGAAACGACAGTGGAAGCCATCTTGAAGAGGGCCCGGGAGGACTGGGGCGCTATAACCGCCTGGAACTTTTTCCGCGTCTATTACCTGCATCGGTGTGTCGTGGAACACCATACCTCCGTGACCATGCAGCAGTACCTCGAAGATCCGGAGAAGTTTGTGCCCGACCTGGAGACACGGAAGCTCATTCAACACGGTTTGAAACTGCGACGCGATCGAACGCAGCGGCACCTCCAACGTGACCTTGACAAACTGAAAGCTGCAAACATTGTGTCACTGGAAGATTGGAAACGCGAGAGGGAACGTGTGGACCTCGGACCCATGGCGCGCATAGTATTAACCCGTGCGTTTAAGCAGGCCATGCACCACAGTCCACTAAAGGGGATCCTCAAAAAGAAAGACAAACAATAGATATAAGGAAAGGAATGGAATAGGGGTTGTCTGTAAGCTTTTGTATTTATCTAAATAGCCTCAGTAGTATCATTATCATACATAACCATTATTCTTCAATGTGACTATCCTTCCCACAATAATCCCCTAACCCATTCCCTCTTCTCCTCAACCAGAAGAAGTGACAATGCCTAACAGCCCCTCCACGCCATCCCCTGAAGGCATGGCCCAACAAGATAATCCCCAGTGGAGCATGGAAAAAGATGTGGTCGAAGTACTCTTGAAAAACCTTGGAGACCCAAAGAAAATCAGCCTGTACCCCTTTCTGCAGCCCGCCTATCCATGGATGCCTCGGTACACTTCTCGGTTCAGTATCACTGATTTCGCCCGGAACCCGTGGCGATGCGTGGGAGACCCCGAGGGACGGGAAAAAGTATGGCAAGAGTTCCCCCGCTTGTTATGGCAATTCCGAGTGCTGGCCTTGAAGTTGGTCTATTATGCAGGGCTGCCGGAGGGTTGGGGGCCACGGGAATGGGAGGTGTGGCGGGAGTTTCTCAAGTTGGATGAGACGGACCATGATGTTATGGAGGGGATGGTATGGGCAGTCTGTAAAATGCCCCCGCAAAACCGTGGGTTCCTGGAAGCGCCGTACCCGATTGGATACCACGGGCCCATTCCCATGCCACACGTCCAAGAGCCCGGCACCTCCTTATAGAGATATGGTTTTCTGAAATTTGTTCCCTTAAAATTTTATGTGTGTAATTGTAATTGCGTGGGAATGAATTGCTCTCCAGTTTTTTCTTTGATAAAGGTTACAAGGAAAGATAATGTGAGAGGAGCACGTCTTTAACGATAGTAGCAAAATGTGATAGAGAGGTATAGTTAGTGAGGGATAGGAGTCGGAAGCGCCTATCAAGCTAGCAGTCCATATCCCTTTCCAGTCCATGAATCTTCCAACCCATACTTCAACCCTAACCCTGCTTCCCTTTTCTAGCTTTTTGATTTAGGGAGAGATAGGGAAGGTTCTGGGAGAGGCGATGAAGTGGTTGACCACAGGCCCCGCCGAGGTCGAGGTGGAGCTGGTGGTGGCGTCGGCGATTCGTGTGTCCCGGGATCCCGTGGAGACCGCACGCGCGTTTCTTCGCGGCGTGCTGCACGGGGCCCTCACCCTCGACGCGCCGAACGGTCCTCACCCAACCACAGAGGCCATTCAGAAGGCGATGCGGCGAATGGTATTTGAGGAGGAGCGTCCGAGCGAGAGGGATCTGCAGACCTTAGCGATACAGTATGTGGCCCGGTCCGTGCTCCAAACCGAGGACCCAGAGAAGAAAGCGCGGGAGCTTCTCGGTGGTGTGATGCATGAAGCAAGGAACCTCGACCGTGAGAACCACCACAACAAAGGCGAGGAAGCCCTTCTCAAGGCTATGGAAGAAATTCTCAAAAAGACCTCAAAGGGGTCAAGTACAAGAGGCTGCAGGGAATGGCAGTAGGGGGCATATTTCATGGTGTAGGCCCATTTCCTTTGAAAACCAGCTGTGTGGACTTCCATGGGAGTGTGTATGGCACTGAAGATTACGGTGGATTCCATGAATGCGTGCCTCCCAGATGACCACCCAGAGAAGACTGGAAAGTGCCTCGAACAGCCGTGGAAGGCGGTGGGGGGGTTGTCAACAGCTGGAAGAGCAAGGCTTAGAAAAGGAGCCACCACTTGACCGCAAAGCTGGCCACACTGAAGCTCACAAATACCCTTCTTTGGCTTCTCGAAGTCTGCTTCATCCAGCCGAATTAGGTCCGTGCCACCTTATACCGCACTCCCCATGGTGCCGTTTCTGTCTTTTCAGGTGATCCTCTTGCAGGGTGCCTAACCCATTCAAACAACTGCACCCTGCTTTTTATTTTCTTAGAGTGTAAAACGATAGAAAAAATGGATATGAAGATGACGATGATGGTGGGGATGATGGGGTTGGCGATGAGCTTGGGTGCGGCCCTCGGGAAAGACGAGAATGCCACCACGTGTCAGCTCGATCTAAAGGAAGCGGGCGCCCTGTGTGCCCTGGAAACCGCGCTGGAAATGACCCAAACTCAAGCGGAAAAGTACGAAAAGCTCTACTTGAAGGAGAGTTGCGAGAATATGACAAGGGTGAAAAGCCATTTTGATCGACACAAGAGCTCGTTGGAGCGAATCCTGTCCCAGCTCGAGAAAAAAAAGAAGTACAAACCGGTGGAACAGGCGATGTTTGGCGCAGTGATCCATGAGGCGGCCAAGGAAAACGACCGATGGCATAGGGCGTTCGAAGAATCTAGAACCAAATCTCTATGGCGTATGGAGAAAATAAGGCAAACATTTAAGAAGGCTCTGGGTAAAAAAGGAGAGGACTCGGGTTTGAATTGCAACGAGAACCACTCCACCCTTTCCCATTTCATAAGGTGTCATGTTACCGGTGGCAATGGGACCACGCCAACCACGGTCCACCTCGGGACGGTATGCACGGACCAGGATTATAGGCAACAACTGAAGGAAGGCGCGGGCGATAAAAATATAGAAACCCCTCTCGAAGCGGCGTGGAGGCGGTGGAGCGGTTTGAGGGGTGAGAAAGAGTCCTCAAAAAGGCCAGCGTGCCCGTCCACAACAGTCTGGGAAAACTCCATTCTCTTGGTCACCCAGCACATGAAGGAACTCGCCGAGATGGCACAACGGGCGGAGGCAGCGACGAACCAAAGTGTGGCCTACCTTTTGGCGGTACAGACACTCCACCACGGCCTTCAGGGAAATGAATGCATACAAAAAATTGCCCAAGACGCGATGGAGGCGGCCACGCCGGGCGCCCTGGTCACTCTGGATGAAGTCCATGGGCGTACGGAGGAACCCCCGCACCCATACAGTACAACCTCTCTGCGCGTCCAGATGCAGGGGACGATGGAGAGGCTACAAAGTCTACAAGATTATGCGGAGCGGGAAAACCGAAAGTGCAGGGCCTTGCGTAAGAAGCTTTTTGTGGCCCTGGCAGGCCTGGCGGGGGTCTTCACAGTAACAACTTTTTCCGCCATCGGGTGTGGGTTTAAGTGCAAAGAAAGGCTGAAAACAAAATACAAAAAAAAGAAGGATGTTTTTCTCAGTTTTGTCACAGGGCTGTTTGTTACGGCTTCTTGCACCACGGCCATCCTTGCCGCTATTTGGTTGCCGGAGTCTCGAGCGAGTGGCCCATTCTACCACGCGCTGCTCGTAGTGCCCATCGTTTTTTTTCTTGGTAGTGTTCTGGTGGTGCTCATGCGCCGCCGCCAGTGGTGCGGCATGGAGGTGAAGTTGCTTCCGTACTTTGCTTTGGTTGGTGGCCTGCTGGCATCAGCCCTCTCTGCCACTGCAGTGGCAGTGTTCCTTCTCTCCAAAATTTACAGGCATTCCCCATGCCCCTGTGATTTTTGAAGGTTGGTACAGGGGAGATCAGGAATCCTTCCCCTCCCAAGAACCCAGTGCTTAGCAACGGCTCCGATGTCGACGACACAAAAGATAAATTGAGGTAGAGAAAATGGCTCCAGAGAAGGGTCACCCAACGCTAAAGAGTCGCACATACCTTAACAACTTTCTTTTCACCTCTTCCTTTTTTCTTTATCCAGAAGGCTTAATAAGGTTTGAAGATGGAAAACGATACCTTAAACTCACCCAGAACACGTCCCGTGACCATGGAAACGACAGTGGAAGCCATCTTGAAGAGGGCCCGGGAGGACTGGGGCGCTATAACCGCCTGGAACTTTTTCCGCGTCTATTACCTGCATCGGTGTGTCGTGGAACACCATACCTCCGTGACCATGCAGCAGTACCTCGAAGATCCGGAGAAGTTTGTGCCCGACCTGGAGACACGGAAGCTCATTCAACACGGTTTGAAACTGCGACGCGATCGAACGCAGCGGCACCTCCAACGTGACCTTGACAAACTGAAAGCTGCAAACATTGTGTCACTGGAAGATTGGAAACGCGAGAGGGAACGTGTGGACCTCGGACCCATGGCGCGCATAGTATTAACCCGTGCGTTTAAGCAGGCCATGCACCACAGTCCACTAAAGGGGATCCTCAAAAAGAAAGACAAACAATAGATATAAGGAAAGGAATGGAATAGGGGTTGTCTGTAAGCTTTTGTATTTATCTAAATAGCCTCAGTAGTATCATTATCATACATAACCATTATTCTTCAATGTGACTATCCTTCCCACAATAATCCCCTAACCCATTCCCTCTTCTCCTCAACCAGAAGAAGTGACAATGCCTAACAGCCCCTCCACGCCATCCCCTGAAGGCATGGCCCAACAAGATAATCCCCAGTGGAGCATGGAAAAAGATGTGGTCGAAGTACTCTTGAAAAACCTTGGAGACCCAAAGAAAATCAGCCTGTACCCCTTTCTGCAGCCCGCCTATCCATGGATGCCTCGGTACACTTCTCGGTTCAGTATCACTGATTTCGCCCGGAACCCGTGGCGATGCGTGGGAGACCCCGAGGGACGGGAAAAAGTATGGCAAGAGTTCCCCGCTTGTTATGGCAATTCCGAGTGCTGGCCTTGAAGTTGGTCTATTATGCAGGGTTGCCGGAGGGTTGGGGGCCACGGGAATGGGAGGTGTGGCGGGAGTTTCTCAAGTTGGATGAGACGGATCCGGATGTGATGGAGGGGATGGTATGGGCGTTCTGTAAAATGCCACCGCAAACCCGTGGGTTCCTGGAAGCGCCGTACCCGATTGGATACCACGGGCCCATTCCCATGCCACACGTCCAAGAGCCCGGCACCTCCTTATAGAGATATGGTTTTCTGAAATTTGTTCCCTTAAAATTTTATGTGTGTAATTGTAATTGCGTGGGAATGAATTGCTCTCCAGTTTTTTCTTTGATAAAGGTTACAAGGAAAGATAATGTGAGAGGAGCACGTCTTTAACGATAGTAGCAAAATGTGATAGAGAGGTATAGTTAGTGAGGGATAGGAGTCGGAAGCGCCTATCAAGCTAGCAGTCCATATCCCTTTCCAGTCCATGAATCTTCCAACCCATACTTCAACCCTAACCCTGCTTCCCTTTTCTAGCTTTTTGATTTAGGGAGAGATAGGGAAGGTTCTGGGAGAGGCGATGAAGTGGTTGACCACAGGCCCCGCCGAGGTCGAGGTGGAGCTGGTGGTGGCGTCGGCGATTCGTGTGTCCCGGGATCCCGTGGAGACCGCACGCGCGTTTCTTCGCGGCGTGCTGCACGGGGCCCGCACCCTCGACGCGCCGAACGGTCCTCACCCAACCACAGAGGCCATTCAG
The DNA here is from genome assembly GCA_002287245.1 of Trypanosoma congolense. Taxonomy (NCBI): domain Eukaryota; phylum Euglenozoa; class Kinetoplastea; order Trypanosomatida; family Trypanosomatidae; genus Trypanosoma; species Trypanosoma congolense. Next base: position 11,832 of record NHOR01000468.1, on the reverse strand, counting down.
AAGGCGATGCGGCGAATGGTATTTGAGGAGGAGCGTCCGAGCGAGAGGGATCTGCAGACCTTAGCGATACAGTATGTGGCCCGGTCCGTGCTCCAAACCGAGGACCCAGAGAAGAAAGCGCGGGAGCTTCTCGGTGGTGTGATGCATGAAGCAAGGAACCTCGACCGTGAGAACCACCACAACAAAGGCGAGGAAGCCCTTCTCAAGGCTATGGAAGAAATTCTCAAAAAGACCTCAAAGGGGTCAAGTACAAGAGGCTGCAGGGAATGGCAGTAGGGGGCATATTTCATGGTGTAGGCCCATTTCCTTTGAAAACCAGCTGTGTGGACTTCCATGGGAGTGTGTATGGCACTGAAGATTACGGTGGATTCCATGAATGCGTGCCTCCCAGATGACCACCCAGAGAAGACTGGAAAGTGCCTCGAACAGCCGTGGAAGGCGGTGGGGGGGTTGTCAACAGCTGGAAGAGCAAGGCTTAGAAAAGGAGCCACCACTTGACCGCAAAGCTGGCCACACTGAAGCTCACAAATACCCTTCTTTGGCTTCTCGAAGTCTGCTTCATCCAGCCGAATTAGGTCCGTGCCACCTTATACCGCACTCCCCATGGTGCCGTTTCTGTCTTTTCAGGTGATCCTCTTGCAGGGTGCCTAACCCATTCAAACAACTGCACCCTGCTTTTTATTTTCTTAGAGTGTAAAACGATAGAAAAAATGGATATGAAGATGACGATGATGGTGGGGATGATGGGGTTGGCGATGAGCTTGGGTGCGGCCCTCGGGAAAGACGAGAATGCCACCACGTGTCAGCTCGATCTAAAGGAAGCGGGCGCCCTGTGTGCCCTGGAAACCGCGCTGGAAATGACCCAAACTCAAGCGGAAAAGTACGAAAAGCTCTACTTGAAGGAGAGTTGCGAGAATATGACAAGGGTGAAAAGCCATTTTGATCGACACAAGAGCTCGTTGGAGCGAATCCTGTCCCAGCTCGAGAAAAAAAAGAAGTACAAACCGGTGGAACAGGCGATGTTTGGCGCAGTGATCCATGAGGCGGCCAAGGAAAACGACCGATGGCATAGGGCGTTCGAAGAATCTAGAACCAAATCTCTATGGCGTATGGAGAAAATAAGGCAAACATTTAAGAAGGCTCTGGGTAAAAAAGGAGAGGACTCGGGTTTGAATTGCAACGAGAACCACTCCACCCTTTCCCATTTCATAAGGTGTCATGTTACCGGTGGCAATGGGACCACGCCAACCACGGTCCACCTCGGGACGGTATGCACGGACCAGGATTATAGGCAACAACTGAAGGAAGGCGCGGGCGATAAAAATATAGAAACCCCTCTCGAAGCGGCGTGGAGGCGGTGGAGCGGTTTGAGGGGTGAGAAAGAGTCCTCAAAAAGGCCAGCGTGCCCGTCCACAACAGTCTGGGAAAACTCCATTCTCTTGGTCACCCAGCACATGAAGGAACTCGCCGAGATGGCACAACGGGCGGAGGCAGCGACGAACCAAAGTGTGGCCTACCTTTTGGCGGTACAGACACTCCACCACGGCCTTCAGGGAAATGAATGCATACAAAAAATTGCCCAAGACGCGATGGAGGCGGCCACGCCGGGCGCCCTGGTCACTCTGGATGAAGTCCATGGGCGTACGGAGGAACCCCCGCACCCATACAGTACAACCTCTCTGCGCGTCCAGATGCAGGGGACGATGGAGAGGCTACAAAGTCTACAAGATTATGCGGAGCGGGAAAACCGAAAGTGCAGGGCCTTGCGTAAGAAGCTTTTTGTGGCCCTGGCAGGCCTGGCGGGGGTCTTCACAGTAACAACTTTTTCCGCCATCGGGTGTGGGTTTAAGTGCAAAGAAAGGCTGAAAACAAAATACAAAAAAAAGAAGGATGTTTTTCTCAGTTTTGTCACAGGGCTGTTTGTTACGGCTTCTTGCACCACGGCCATCCTTGCCGCTATTTGGTTGCCGGAGTCTCGAGCGAGTGGCCCATTCTACCACGCGCTGCTCGTAGTGCCCATCGTTTTTTTTCTTGGTAGTGTTCTGGTGGTGCTCATGCGCCGCCGCCAGTGGTGCGGCATGGAGGTGAAGTTGCTTCCGTACTTTGCTTTGGTTGGTGGCCTGCTGGCATCAGCCCTCTCTGCCACTGCAGTGGCAGTGTTCCTTCTCTCCAAAATTTACAGGCATTCCCCATGCCCCTGTGATTTTTGAAGGTTGGTACAGGGGAGATCAGGAATCCTTCCCCTCCCAAGAACCCAGTGCTTAGCAACGGCTCCGATGTCGACGACACAAAAGATAAATTGAGGTAGAGAAAATGGCTCCAGAGAAGGGTCACCCAACGCTAAAGAGTCGCACATACCTTAACAACTTTCTTTTCACCTCTTCCTTTTTTCTTTATCCAGAAGGCTTAATAAGGTTTGAAGATGGAAAACGATACCTTAAACTCACCCAGAACACGTCCCGTGACCATGGAAACGACAGTGGAAGCCATCTTGAAGAGGGCCCGGGAGGACTGGGGCGCTATAACCGCCTGGAACTTTTTCCGCGTCTATTACCTGCATCGGTGTGTCGTGGAACACCATACCTCCGTGACCATGCAGCAGTACCTCGAAGATCCGGAGAAGTTTGTGCCCGACCTGGAGACACGGAAGCTCATTCAACACGGTTTGAAACTGCGACGCGATCGAACGCAGCGGCACCTCCAACGTGACCTTGACAAACTGAAAGCTGCAAACATTGTGTCACTGGAAGATTGGAAACGCGAGAGGGAACGTGTGGACCTCGGACCCATGGCGCGCATAGTATTAACCCGTGCGTTTAAGCAGGCCATGCACCACAGTCCACTAAAGGGGATCCTCAAAAAGAAAGACAAACAATAGATATAAGGAAAGGAATGGAATAGGGGTTGTCTGTAAGCTTTTGTATTTATCTAAATAGCCTCAGTAGTATCATTATCATACATAACCATTATTCTTCAATGTGACTATCCTTCCCACAATAATCCCCTAACCCATTCCCTCTTCTCCTCAACCAGAAGAAGTGACAATGCCTAACAGCCCCTCCACGCCATCCCCTGAAGGCATGGCCCAACAAGATAATCCCCAGTGGAGCATGGAAAAAGATGTGGTCGAAGTACTCTTGAAAAACCTTGGAGACCCAAAGAAAATCAGCCTGTACCCCTTTCTGCAGCCCGCCTATCCATGGATGCCTCGGTACACTTCTCGGTTCAGTATCACTGATTTCGCCCGGAACCCGTGGCGATGCGTGGGAGACCCCGAGGGACGGGAAAAAGTATGGCAAGAGTTCCCCCGCTTGTTATGGCAATTCCGAGTGCTGGCCTTGAAGTTGGTCTATTATGCAGGGTTGCCGGAGGGTTGGGGGCCACGGGAATGGGAGGTGTGGCGGGAGTTTCTCAAGTTGGATGAGACGGATCCGGATGTGATGGAGGGGATGGTATGGGCGTTCTGTAAAATGCCACCGCAAACCCGTGGGTTCCTGGAAGCGCCGTACCCGATTGGATACCACGGGCCCCTTCCCATGCCTCACCTCCAAGAGCCTGGTACCTCCTTATAGAAATATTGCTTCTGTTAATTTGTTTTACTTTTTATGTGTTTTCTGTTTGGGTAATTGTAATTGTGTGGGAATGAATTACTCTCCTATCCTGTTGTTATCCTATTTTTTCTTTGAGAAGGGTTAGAAGGAAAGATGATGTGAGGGGGGACACTGTTTAACGATAGTAGCAAAATGGGATACAATGGTATAGTGAGTGAGGGACGGGAGTCGGAAGCGCCTATCAACTTAGCAGTCCATATCCCCTTCCAGTCCATGAATCTTGAACCCTAACCCTCCTTCCCTTTTTTTAGCTTTTTGATTGAGGGCGAGATAGGGAAGGTTCTGGGAGAGGCGATGAAGTGGGTGTTTACGTGTCCCGCGGAGGTCGAGGTGGAGCTGGTGGTGGTGGAGGTGGTGCGTGCGTCCTTGGAACCATTGCAAACCGCCCGTGGGTTCTTTCTGGGTTTACTGCACGGCGCACGCCAGTACGACGCGCAGGACGGCTGCACCCTCACCACCAACACCCTTCAGAAGGCCATGTTACAAGTCATCTTTGAGGACGAGGGCGGAGAGGACTTGCAGACTTTGGCCATGCGGCGGTGGACCACGACCATGCGATATGCCCTGGATCCGGAGAAGGCCATGCACGAATTTCTCCTCGCGTTTCTGGGAGAGTTGCATACGCTGGACCGACAGATGGGCAACCACCGAGGCGCCGACGCGTTCCACCAGGCGGCTCGGCGAATCGTATTTGGGGAGGAACGTCCGAGCGAGAGGGATCTGCAGACCTTAGCGATACAGTATGTGGCCCGGTCCGTGCTCCAAACCGAGGACCCAGAGAAGAAAGCGCGGGAGCTTCTCGGTGGTGTGATGCATGAGGCCAGTCGCCTGGACCGTGAGAACCACCACAACAAAGGCGAGGAAGCCCTTCTCAAGGCTATGGAAGAAATTCTCAAAAAGACCTCAAAGTGTTGATGGTTCCTGGGAAAATCTTTTGGAGCATTCCCATAGGTCGTCACGCTAGCAATCGACCACGCACCCAGCGAAACCGACAAAGCCCGACACACCAACAACACCATGGGGGCCACGCGGAGTGAAACCATACTAGGTCCCATTTCGAGCATCCCAGGAGCAGCGCACCAATAACTCTTCCCTGTCCATGGCTTCTAATTGCTTCTTTTTTTATCTAACAAAAGTTTAGCAAAAACACACCACTACTTCCCATAAGTCATAATATTCTCCACACTGTATTTCTTATCATCACTCATTCTCCTCTTCCTTTCTAGAAAGCGGTAATACAGATTAACTATGTCATTCTATACCATCACCTCCCCAAGGACAATTCCCTGGAGCATGGAACGAGATGTCGCCGATGTACTCTTAGAAGGCGTCACATCCCCAGACCGAGTCAACCTTTACTGGTTTCTGAGATCCGTGTTAGCCGGCCTCACAGTGGAACTCATTCGGTTCACCCTCGGCGACTTTGTAAGAAACCCTCGACACTGTATACCCGAAGTGAATGTGTGCGACAGTTTATGGCAGTACCTTCCCTATCTCTTGTGGAAGTTTAGAAAATGGGCTACCCCACTTGTAAAACATTTTGGGCCCATTCAGACTTGGAAGCAGTGGCACTGGGATTCATGGAAAATTTACATCAATATGGACGACACACCCCTGGAAGCCATCGACAAAGAGATCTGGCGTTGGTGTCGGAGGCCGCCAGCACCGCCCCCATACCGACAGTTAGAGGGGAACATTCTTTTTATACAGACCAAGCCGCCCGTCCTCCAAGTGACTTTGCCAATGTACTATCTGGTTCCAGTACCGGTACTGCTGGCTCCTCAGCCTCCCCGAAAAGGGTTAGGGCTCTAAACATTATAACATTTATCTCTTTTTCTTTCCATGTTGCTTGGGGAGCCTGTGGGTGCTTTTTAGGTATTATATGGGTATCTCATTTTACTTCTGATTTCTGTTTCCTTAGAAAAGCCGCACACAGGTTGCGGTGTGTGTGGTGCCTTTCTTGTGGACTACACCTTTTGATGGTCCAGAGCCGCTTAGAAGAAAACGGGCCCTACTCCTCCACCAGCCCTAACACCATAAGAAAAAGCACCCCTCGCGTTTCCCACATGAGCTCCTTGAAAAGTTGGCATCCATGGATACGATTCCCTTCCCTAACTCTATTTTGTTTTTCCTTTCTAGTTGCAAGGCTTAATAAAGATTCACAATGGAAAACGACACCTTAAGCTCACCCAGAACACGTCCGTTGACTATGGAAACGACAGTGGAAGCCATCTTGGAGAGGGCCCGGGACGACTGGGGCGCCGTCAATGCGTGGAACTTTTTTACCATCTACTATTTGGCCCCGTATGGCATGCAATACTACCGCTCCGTGACCATGAAGCAGTTTTTGGAAGAGCCTGAGAAGTTTGTTCCCGACGCAAAAGCCCGAAAGCAGATTCATTTATGCTTAGAGCTTAACCGTGCCCTCATGCAGAGGCACCTCCAACGCGACATCTCCAAGCTGCGCAAGGCCAAAATTGTGTCCCTGGAAGATTGGAAACGCGAGGGAGAACATTTCGACCTCGGACCCATGGCGCGCACAGTATTAACGCGTGCCCTCAGACAGGCCTTCTTTCCGTCTTCCCCGTCGTAGACGTAACTGTGTGTGGCAGCCCTTATACGTATGCGTGTAAACGATACTCCTCCTGGATTCTATTTCTATACTTGTTTTGGTTAAGCTTTTAAAAGGCTCACAGCTCTTTAATTTTTGAGTGTGGCCTAGACTCCAGTCTCTTGATCCCCATCCATCCTTTACAAGTTTTGGGGAGGCGGCCTTGCCCATTGGGTGTTTGAGGAATGCCCCTTTGTACTGTTTTCTTTCTTTTGGAATTGTAAGTGACTTGAAGGTATTGTAAGAAAGTGCAGACTTTGGGGATTCTGTTAGAGGGGAAGGTATTATGAAAATGTGGGGAGGAGAGTGCTGTTGTTTTTGTTTTTTTGGGGAGGAAGGCATGTAGAGGCGGATGGTAAATAAGGAGGTCTTTGACAAACTCTGCAGTATTACAAGGGGTGTAAAGGGGCTTATGAATCAAGGTGAGGTGACCAGAATTTTTCTAGACCAGGCCCTTGATGGAGGAAATGAGAGGGCGCGCCTTAATGAGCACGGCATTCTAACGAAACATGAGTGTGGGTGGCACCCTTCTGGAAGGAGTCCATATTACTCCCATATTCAACCGGGGCGCGACTCTACCGGGCATGGCTGCTTTGGGGACAGCCTCGTGGGTACTTTATTATGCACGTGTGTCCCAGGGCCGCGAGACCCGAAAGACGTGTGCGGGTTTGGGATTGAAAGAGGTGGTGCAAGTTTGTACGGTTGGTCTAAGTATCCGGACTTGTTTCAGAAAGTATGGGGAGCAGTCAAGGGCAACGGCACAGCAACAAACACTGCAGTAAACGCTTCAGAACACTTAGAGAATTTAAAAAAGCTATGGACGAGATAAGAAGAGTAACTTCACAAAAGAATGGCAACGGTTACTCTTTAGCGGGCACTACTACTAACGGATCCTGCAGCGGCGCAAATTCTGGAGACACCTGTGTGACCTATAAGAAAAATAGTAAGGGTATTCCCAACATCCCATGAGCCGATACAATCTTCACTGTAATCAATATCTCCGAGACCCACCAAGCAGCATCCTAAAAGTCAGCCGAAACAGACCACCAAGGCCACGAAGACCCTTCGGACCATGCATCGGAGGAAACAGGCCAGGATCCTGGCGAAGACGAGAAAGAAGGCTAGGAGGAAGACGGCGAGGGATCTGCGGACATACCTGGCTCCCTTAACACACCCAAACGCCACGTCAAAAGGGAAAACGCGTCACAAAAAAATCCGCGGAAACCCTCTCATACAGGCCAGTAACGACAGCACCCTTCTAACCCCACCATTTGTATGGCCACTTGGTGCTGTCACCTATTGGCTTTAACGGTCTAACAACATTATCTTCCCTCCCAGAAGATCTTCCCCTAACCTCAAGCCCGAGAAGAACACTATGCTCTCTCCTACGATTTCCTTTCTTCAGGGAGTAAGTAGGATGAAGCTCTTGTTATGGTTTGGGATGAAAACGGTAGCCCTGTTTCTGGGGATGGCGTTTTGTGCGGGGATGAGTTTGGGGAGTGGTTAAAATGTGGATGCATTCAAGGTACTCTGTGATGTGCTGACAAGTGCAGAGAGGGTGTTCAATGCAACTACCATAAGCAAGCCGTCCAAAAAAGGATTGGAGCAAGCCCTTTAGGGAGGCCTGACGGGGTCCTCACAGTTGAAAATGGAAAAGTGAGTGTGAAAGGAAAGTGCAACAAACGAACTAATAGAGGGCTGTTTTTCACCTACTACAAAGGGGGTGCGCATGGGTGTTTAGCGGAGAGCTTTGCTGTTCCATTTTGCGCACCTGCATGCCAGGAAATCTCGGTAGAGATTTCTGTGGTCTGGGCTGTTCAAAAAATGGTGAAAAGTGTTGAGGCGGCGGCTACCCATTAGACGAGAAAAAGATCTGTTTCAAAACGTGTGGAACTGAGTCCCGGCCAAGGGCCTCAATGGATGTGACGATAACCAAGGCACCCATGAAAACGCGGTGCGCACCCGGAGAGAACGACTGAGGCCGGGCATCTTTGGAAGAGTGTTCCATGCGCGGATGCCCCTTCTTCTATTTAGGATGGGGAATTAGATGGAATGACTGTGGCAGCTTTCGTGCAAGGGGCGTCGGTACAGGCTATGATGGCGTGTTGTGGGAGAGCAAATATGTACCCTTTCCCGGAGCGGATGCTATCAAAAATGTTCTTCCCGGCATCAATGCAGCATTGGAACCAAAAGAGCCTCAAACAGTTTCTGTGCAAGCTACTCCCGGATTCAGTGCCCCAACCGCACCCACACACGGAGAACCTGAACCCCTGGGCTCCCCTGATACCTCGGATTCAGTCCCCTGTCACGCAACACCACGGAAGGAGAGAAGAGGGAAGACACGTACCACGGGAACTGCACCAGAACATCAAGAAATTACGGAGAGCATGCTATAACCATCCACCACGGGAAGCCCCGCAACGAGCAGCACTTCCCACGAGGGTACTGCGCCCCTGGGTCTCCTCACGGCTTCCCATTTTTTCTTGTCGACTGCGTCGATATACCGGCCCCCATCGGGATTTTTACCGCCATTCCTTGGTTTTTCTTTAAAACAATTACATCCCTAGCGACGCCGGCCACCTCAACGTGGTGCCAGGGCCTGGTACTCCGTCCAGGAGGAAGCCAAGGCTCTCATTACGCCGGTTCTATGGGACCGGAGCGAGCAAGAGGTTTTCGGCTACCAAAGGAGTAGTATGTCGCAACAACAGTACTCGGGTGAATGAAGTTGTGAAAATGCTCTTCCGCACGTGTAGATGTGCCTTACGTAAAACGCATCGACCACTTGTGCTTCTCAGAAGGGATGAAGATCATCATCCTGGGCCCATGAAACTGAGTTTCCCGTGGAGGCACTCAATGTATTAGAGTTGCTCTCCAAAGGCCGACCCATGAGGGGAATGGCCACATCCGTTGGAAAACGGAGGCACGAGGGATCCGTGTAGTGCACAACGCTTAATATGAGTGGATTGCAGAAAGTAGAGCTTTCAAGAACCCCTCACATAGGGCATGAGGAGTGTCGATTGTGGTGAGAGAAGGATTCTTTGGTGTCGTCCGTTATATTGGTGTATTTCCTTTTTGATGCATGACTCCCCGATGTGGGTTGTCAACGCCTCCTCGGGGCGTCGCGATCTCTTACATCCGAAATTCATTGAGATTTTGTAGGGAAGCTCAGATTTATCACGCGGAAAAGTACTGGTCCATCGACCATCGTAACCACTTCTATGGATCCGGGGCGCACGTCATTCGTACATTTTACTAAGAAAAACGATACCGCGCAAATAAAGCCAAAGACATATGGTTATTAAGTGCTCCGGAGTCGTGTTCCTTTATCGTTTGGGGAACCCACCGAACTGCGTGGGTAACCAGCAGCCGTTACATATTCCGAAACGGGGGCGTGTTCCTTTATCGTTTGGGGAACCCACTGACATGCGTAGGGAACCAGCAGCTGTTACATATTCGGAAACGGGGGATGAGTTCCTGGATCGAAGAAAAGGGAATATGTCGGGATATGAAGCCTCCTCCTCGACATTGTTCCTTATGGTACACAGGGGCGTTGTTGGGAATGGGGTGTGTACCTCCGGAATTCGGGTACGAGTGGGCGTTGTCCGTCGTGTCACTAGCCGGTACTTCGCTTTCCTCACCACAAAGACAAAGAAAGGGGGAAAAAAGAAATGATAAAGTAGGATGTAGAATGGAGGAGGAAGAGGAAGAGGAAAGGGAAAGGGAGAGGGAGAGAATGTAGAATCACGGGGAAGGGTGAATCATTTCGTGGATTTTAATGAGTGAAAGGCTTCGTTGTTAGATGGAGAGGACTGCCCACGAGGGCCACAATGGCTTGGTTAGGAGGCTACTGTCGGCGAGAAGAAGGGGTGCCGTCGCGTGCAGGGCGTCCTCCAGGCGACAAGGAGGAAGAAGGTCCCTTTATAAGTTCTTGGGGTGTCTTTCCACGGAGGGCCTCCTGGATGTTTTTCCACCAGGGTTGCCTTTTATCATTGCAAGTGTCGTACCGCACATGGATGTGCCTCTCACTGCTGCCGTCGGGTTCATTGTGCTCTTTAAATCCACCCATTCTGTGCCGACTGCCCCATTCCTTAAGCAGTTTCGTGAAGTTCTGCATGGTGGTGTTCAGCCTCTGCAGCTTTCCTTCTATATTATGACTTCCTAGCCCGCCATTCTTATTTCGGTTATTGAGGCATCCCCAGACGACCGTTTTCCAAGGTTTATGTAAGCCCTGTACCACTCTCTTGTTCCACACATCGACATACCATCCGTGATAGGCACTCTCGGTCATGTCTATCCTGTTCTTCCCACAAAGCGTGAAACTGTTTCCAACAGGGATCCATCCGATCCAAGCGTAGAAGGGCTCCCCATAATAGCCGGGTGTGCACAGGCACATGAGGTCATGGGTGATGGAGCTACCCGGGTAGTACGGATCATCATTTTGGCAACTGCCGCAGCGCCACCCGCGGAGTCCAGGATGATGATAAACACTGGGCATCGTGCTCGTAATACTTCCCAGATGCTGGGTGCCCGTATTTCCAAAGAGGGCTTGGCGTAGACCGGATTCGAGTCCTTTGTCCAGTTTCTTCCCTGAGGTCAGAGAGGCCTCCCACAATTCGGCAGACGCCTTAAAGACTTCGCAGAGGGCATCGTGCTCCTGCTCATTAAAAACCGTGCCCTCGGGATAGATACCCCCGTGAACCCCTTGCATCCCCATGACCAGGATAGTCACCCATACGCCCTTTCCCTTCTCCTTCCCTATGATCCTTGAACCTTTCATGGTTCTAGCTATCCAAACCCTTACTCCAAACACCAAAAGAAAGATCAAGAAGCAAGCCGTACCCATAGAGTTTCTGTGGAGGCCTTATTTGGGGGCCTTATTTGTGGAGGGGAATTGTTTTAGGGAAACATAAATAGGATATTAGCCAAGCAAAGCAACGGTGGCCGTGAAGAGGCGCCAGGCGCAGGCCGGGGTTATAGAAGCGCCCCCTTCATGAGCGGCTGCCGTGAGGTGCGCGACCACTCCTTCCGCGTCCTCCGGGGAGGTGGGGTCGAGGTCGGAGGTGGGGTCGGGTATGGGCCCTTGGGCTGGGTCTCTGGTCTCGTTTTCTTCCGCCTCCCAGCCGGCTTCCGTGGAGTTGGGCAGGTCTTCGGGGAAAGTATCGTCATCCAGGACAATCGTATGGCCCTGCTCGTCCACAAGGACTTCTCGTGGTTGGTGTGGCTGGTAGGGCTGGGATTCCTGGGATGGCCCGGATGTCCCGGGGTTTCCATGGGTGCCTGAGGTCTGTGGGCTGAGCTGGGGCACCGTTACGGTTATGCGGGGACCCACGGCCTTTTCATACTCGGCATACAGCTGGTGCAGAACATGCCAAAGGTTTTGGATCCATGGCACGCCCCGCTTCCATGCCTCATACTTGTAGGCGGCGCAAACTTCTTTTCCCGCCTTGCCCGAGCAGCCTTGTATGTCACGGGTGTCGCCCAGGATATGCACATGCCCTCCGTTTGCAAGGCGCACCCGTAGTTCGTTGTGTATGGTCATCGGAGTCTCCGCCAAATTGCCCAAGTGGTTCGGGTGACCTTTCCAGTTGTTTGTGGCGTCCTTACACTTTT